>SJYW01009112.1:1038302-1048577 GCA_006410735.1 Raphicerus campestris
TGAACATAAGAGGAATTCTAGTTTGGTTAATTGATTGAATCATTTATTCATCAAGACCAGTAGAAGCGGAGACGCATTTAAATGTAAAGAAGAACTTTTAACTTAAAAAATTAAGAACAGGATATATTTAAACCAAATGAATCAATCTGATGATCAAATAAAACTACTGTTTTGATATATGGATTATTGTTTGTCTTTTTTGTTTTAACCCTATTGAAAGCATTGTAAAGTACCAAGAGAGCTTCCTGTCTTTCCTATAAAGCACATGCATACTCCTATAAAGTGATACCAAAAAATATCCATTTTGTTATTTATAGATCTTAAAATGGCTCAATTCCAGGCCCTTAATTAATTAAAGCATTAATTAGTTCGTTCATTTGTTTACTGAAAAATTTTAGTGAGTTATGGGACATACTCAAAATAAGAGACATGCAGAAATGGCCATCTGGGAGAAGACTCAGAAGAATTTGCAAGTGAAGATGTAATTTAGTGTGACAAATTCTGTGATGGGAGGATTTGGACGAAAGAAAGTAGGCTAGACAAGCATTCTAGATTAACCTCATGGTGACCAGAGTGTTAAAAGATGTAAAGTTAATTAGACTTCTTCAAAAAATAGTTAGGAAATACACAATCTAAATGTGCTAAAATCAGTGAGGAACGCATTGGGATGTTTCAAAACTAAAACAACGTTAAAAGCTTCTAGATTATTAGACTTGACAATGATTTCTTAGAGGTGATACCAAAAGCATCAACAACGAAAACAAAAAGAGACAAGTGGGATCATATCGAACTGAAAAGCTTCTGCACAGAAACAAAACAAAAAACCAAACCACATCAGCAAAGTGAAAGCAGTCCGGAGAATGGAAGAAAACACTAGCAAGCCATGTATCTGATCAGGGTTTACTGGCCAAAATGGGTAAGAAACTCCCAAATGCAATAGCAAAAAAGCAAATATTTAATATAAAAATGAGCAAATGGATTCATGTCGATGTATGGCAAAACCCACCACAATATTGTAAGGTAATTAGCCTCCAATTATAAATTAATTAATGAAAAAGAAAATAAAAATGAGCAAAGGATCTGAATACACGTTTCACCAAAGAAAATGTTCAAATCTCTAACAAGTATATGAAGGTTAGTCAACATCGCTCATCTTTAGGGGAAATGCATCTTAAACCCACAATAAGATGTCACCTCACACCTTGGAGAACAGTTGTTGGAAATGACAACAGCAACAGAAGATAACAAGGCGTACTGAGGAGGCAAACATTGGATTGATGTTAACTAAACTTNAATTAATTAATGAAAAAGAAAATAAAAATGAGCAAATGATCTGAATACACGTTTCACCAAAGAAAATGTTCAAATCTCTAACAAGTATATGAAGGTTAGTCAACATCACTCATCTTTAGGGGAAATGCATCTTAAACCCACAATAAGATGTCACCTCACACCTTGGAGAATAGTTGTTGGAAATGACAACAGCAACAGAAGATAACAAGGCGTACTGAGGAGGCAAACATTGGATTGATGTTAACTAAACTTACAGTGGTCATCGATTCTCCATATATGTGAGTCACATCATTATGCTGCACATCCAAAACTCATGCAATGCTGTATATTACTGATAACCTCACTTTGAGGTATTTAATTAAAGAAAATGCAAACACTAACTTGAAAAGAAAAATAAAACCCCGTATTTGCTGAAACATTATTTACGATAGCCAAGATGTGGAAGAAATCAAAGTGTACATCAATGGATAAATGGATTTTTAAAATGTGTTTATATTTTATATATGTGTTGTGCTTAGTCGCTCAGTTGTGTGTGACTCTTTGAGACTCCATGGACTGTAGCCTGTCAGGTTCCTCCATCCATGGCTTCTCCAGTCCAGAATACTGGAGTGGATGGTCATGCTGTGTGTTTATATGTATCCACATATATTACAATGGGATATTATTTACAATGGGATATTATTTTACACATATTTACAATGGGATATTATTCAGCCATAAGAGACAGAAATCTTGCCATTTGGGACAACAAGGATGGACCTTGAAAGTATTGTGCTAACTGTCTCTAAGTCTGGCAAAGAAAGACAAACATGACAAAATAAAAGACATCCAGAAATGACAGCCTGGGAGAGGAGTCAGGAGAGTTTGCAAGTGAAGATGTCATTTAGCGTGACAACGTCTGTGACAGTAGGATTAGGACAAAAGAAAGTAGGTTAGGGAAGCATTCTAGATTAAACTTTACAGTGCGGTGCACAAACATTCTAGATTAATTTCTCACTTATGTGTGGAATCTAAAACAAAGAATAACAACAGCAACCATGAAAAAGCTTGTTGATATAGAGAAGAGATTGGTGGTTGCCAGCAGCAGGGGGTAGGGGGTGGGGTGAAATGAGTGCAGGTGGTCGAAAGAAGCAAACTTCTAGCTATAAGGTAAATTAAGTCATGGGGAGATAATGTATAGCATGGCAACTGTAGTTAAGAATACGATAACATGTATTTGAAAGTTGCGAAGAAAGTAAATCTTAGAAGTTAGCATCACAAGAAAAATATTTGGAAAAACCTGGAGAAGGAAATGGCAACCCACTCCAGTATCCTTGCTTGGAGAAGCCCACGAGCAGAGGAGCCTGGTGGGCTATAGTCCATGCCGTCACAGAGTTGGACCTGTCTTAACAACTAATACACAGACACACACACACAGACACACACACACAGACACACACACAGACACACAGCACACGGGTGATGAAGAGGCTTCCCAGGTGGCACGAGTGGTAAAGGACCTGCCTGCCAATGCAGAAGACAGTAAGAGACGAAGGTTTAATCCCGGAGGAGGGCATGGTAAACCACTCCAGTATCCTTGCCTGGAGAATTCTGCAGAGAGAGCCTGGTGAGCTACAGTCCATAGGGTTTCATAGAGTCGGACATGGCTGAAGTGACTTTGCACGCCCACACGCATGGTTGATGTATGTTAACTAGACTTATTGTGGTGATCATTTCACAGTATATACAAACATTGAATCATGTCATACATCTGAAACTGATACATTATATGTCAATTATACCTCAATTTAAAAAATGTGATATCTACGTACAAAGGAATATTATTCAGCTTTTAAAAAAGAAGGATTGACATTATGGATGGATCTGGAGGACAATGAGCTTCCCTAGAGGCTCAGTTGGTAAAGACTCCTCTTGCAGTGTCGGAGACTGCCTGCAATGCAGGAGACTTGGGTTTGATCCCTGGGTTAGGAATAAGTCCTAGAGAAGGAAATGACTACCCATTCCAGTATTCCTGTCTGGAAAATCCCATAGACAGAGAACCTCGGTGGGCTACAGTCCATGGGGTCACAAAGAGTTGGACACAACTTAGCAACTAAACCACCACTAGGGGAGGACATTATGCTAAATAAAGTAAACCAGTCACAGAAAGACAAATACCGCATGATCTCATTTTTATAAATATTCTAAAACAGTCAAATTCATAGAACAGAAAGTAGAATTTTGGTTACCAGGGGCTTGGGAAGGGGGGATGGAGAGGTGTTGGTCAAAGGGTACAAAGTTTAAGTTACATGAGATGAAAAAGTTCTAGAGATCTATTGTACAACATTGAGACTATAGTTAGCAACACTATATTGCATACTTAAAAATTTGCTAAGAAAATGTATCTTATTTCAAGTGCTCTTACCACAAAGAAAAAGAATATTATAAATAAGTAAGTAAAGAGGGAAGGGGAATTTTTAGAGGTGATTCATATGTTTATAACTTTGATCATGGTAATGGTTTCACAGTATATTCTTATTGCCAAATTCATTAAGTTGTATATATTATATATGTTTAGCTTTTAAAAAACCATTTTTAATTAGAGTTAATTGACAATGTTTTGTTAGCTTCAAGTGTACAGCAAAGTGATTCATATATATATGTATATACATACACACACACACACACACACATTGAAATAGGCTGCCCTTGTAACTCAGATGGAGAGAACTACCTGTTATACAGGAGACCTGGGTTTGATCCCTGGGTTGCAAAGATCCCCTATAGAAGGGAATGATACTCCAGTAGTCATGCCTAGAGAATTCCATGGACAAAGGAGCCTAGCAGGGTACAGTCCATGGGATCGCAAAGAACTGGACACGACTGAGTGACTAGCACTTTGACTTTCACTTCATATGTATATATATACCTTTTCAGATTCTTTTCCATCATAGATCATTAGGAGATATTGAGTATAGTTGCCTCCCCAGTGGCTCAGAGGTTAAAGCATCTGCCTGCAATGCGGGAGACCTGGGTTCGATCCCTGGGTTGGGAAGATGCCCTGGAGAAGGAAATGGCAATCCACTCCAGTATTCTTGCCTGGAAAATCCCATGCACGGAGGAGCCTGGAGGGCTACAGTCCATGGGGCCGCAAAGAGTCGGACATGACTGAGCAACTTCACTTTCACTTTCCTTGTGCTATACAGTTGGACCTTGTTGTTTATTTTTATAGCTTTTTTTAATGTCCATCACATCTCAACAGTGCTCTTTAAAAATAAAATAAATTAAAAATGTGAAAAAAGAAAGGTAATGTAATACTACATTAGATATTAAACGTGCCAATCTTAAAATTTAGCTTTTTCTGGGTCCATATTATTTTGCTATAACATTCTACAAAAAATAAGCCAAAAATAAAAGCAATACTATATTATAGTATATTTTCCGTCTATTTTTTCCAGCATTAAAAAATTAGAGTGCATCAGGAAAAAGGGTTTGACATCAATTCAGTAACATATACTTTAAAAGACCAGATTAAATCAAGCTGTTTTGGACAAATAGGGATCACCTAAATTAATAACATACTTTTATTAGTAGACAAACATGTCACATATTTGTTTTCATTTGACTTAATTTAAGAGGTAGTTTCTGGTTTTACCTTGGCACAAATTATAAAACGGCCTCATGTCCTATTTACTTACTTGGAATTTCTCACCGAGGACATGCTGCTAAGAAAACAGGTATTTCAGCATATTCCCTGGGAGGCATTCTTTAAGTTCAATGTGATTTGCTTAAAGAGTCAGGTAAAGTATGACACCTTGTTTTGACACAGGTTAGTAGATGATATTTACCTGTGCTTGTGCACTCAGTCATGTCTGACTCTTTGCAATCCCATGGACTGTAGCCCACCAGGCTCCTCTGTACATGGGATTCTCCAGGCAAGAATACTGGAGTGGGTTGCCATTTCTTTCTCTAATGTTTACTTGGATTTACATAAATCATGGCTTGTCATTAAAACATATCCCTGAATCTGTTTAAACTTGCTAACCCTTTGAAATCACTAATGATGTCAAACTTTATGCTTTGGAGTTTAGGGGCTTTGATAATGTACCATAAAATATAATGAAATTTACCTTACCACCTTAGCACATCACTGGGTCTTTTTAGTGACTGAGTGTAATTCATTTCTCACATAATAATAGTAGTAATATTAATAAGCGGTATGGATATTCAGAGTGTACTTTTAAAGGAAGAATGAGAAAGAGAGAGAAAGCAGCATTTTGCAAGAAAGTCTTTCTGTCCCTTCGCTTGGGGGTGGAAAGCACTAATATTGCTGCAAATGTGAGTCTGAATATTCTTCCTGGTTCATCTTGCTATGAACAGAAGCAGAACACTCAAGGCAGTGTTTTTAAACTGTGGCTTATCCAATGTGGAGTGAGTGTCAGGATTAAACTTAAAAAAAGAATGAGTCTTCTTTTGCTTTTTTTTAAGTAATAGGGAGAAATCATGCAACTTCCTAGGACTAGAGTTAAATGATATGTAACAATTTAACAAAGATTTGATGACCTGGAAGACAGTCAATGGTAAGTTCAGCCTGCTTATGACTCGTACCTGTGGCTAAGGACTGTCCTTGATCATTTTTTGATTCTCAGTGTGAGCAGAGCTTGTTTGTAAATCCTGATGTCTTGAAAGACTGCCTTTCTCCCTGGGCATCTTTCTCACCTATTATGATTCATCCTGAAGTAGACCCTCTAGACTCCAGGACCATCTCTCCTTCCTGTGCCTCCCAGCCCACAAATCTATTTGAGGAGCTGCCAGAAGAGAGCTCTGTCTTGAAAAATCTTCACTTTTGATTAGGCCTGATGACTTTTGAAGTATATTTAGTTAATAGTCTCACTTACTATCATTCTTTAATCTCCCTTTCATTAGATTTTGACAAAAGCTGAGATCTTTAAAAGTATATGTTCAAATGGTTAGAAGTGTGCTAAGTAATTTGTTGCGTGCATCACTCACTCAGTCATTCAGTTGTGTCTGACTC
Organism: Raphicerus campestris; assembly: GCA_006410735.1. Classification (NCBI taxonomy): domain Eukaryota; kingdom Metazoa; phylum Chordata; class Mammalia; order Artiodactyla; family Bovidae; genus Raphicerus; species Raphicerus campestris. The sequence continues at coordinate 1,044,610 of SJYW01009112.1, forward strand.
TTTGCAACCCCATGGATTTAGCCCACCAGTCTCCTCTGTCCATGGAATTTTCCAGGCAAGAAGACTGGAGTGAGTTGCCATTTTCTTCTCCAGGGGATCTTCTGGACCCAGGGATCGAACCCTCATCTTCTGTGTCTCCTGCACTGGCAGACAGATTCTTTACCACTGAGCTACCTGGGAAGCCCAAATAATCGGTACATTTTAACAAATCTAATGGGGAATGGCAATAATGATTAATCTGTGAAGGAAAATGTGGAAGAATTTTTATTTGTTCTTAGTAACTGTCTGATGTTAGGATTTGGCATTTCCTTATGGGAAATCAATTACAGGGATGTTCTGCCAAGATAAAGGAAGGAGGAAATAAAGACCGCACCCCAGTAAGACTATATGGCTTTAAAAAACATTTTTAAAAATAGCTTGTCTGATGATTGAATCAATTGAACTTAAGGAATATTTCCTAATCCTACTGCCATGAGGTGTTAGTTTCCAAATTTCTGTGACTATTATTCTGAAAGTGGTCCCATTTCTCTCTTCCGGGACTTCCCAGATCCTGTCCCTGGCTCTGTTGTCGGCAGGGAGATGGTTGCAATGAGTCCCACCAGGCTGCTTTGAGTCAGGGTCACATCTGGGGTAAAGAGCACCAGTTCTTGTCTTTCTACACCCTTCCCTTAAAAAAGTCTCTCTTATTTGGGACTCATGATTTTTTTCTTCAGTACTCTATTAGCATTATGACAAGGAGAGAATTTTTTCTTTTTGCTGAAACATCACTTATAATTTTGAGATAATTTCCCTGTTAAAGTCACAATTATTAGTTGCTGAACTGTCAGAGAAATGATATTTTGACTCTCAACTGATAACCCATCCTCTAACATACGTAAATCACAGATATAGGTCAAGGAAAAAATGATGTCAGAACTTTCCAATACTGGTTTCCTTTAATTGATACACACACACACACACACACACACACACACATATCAATTATATAAATATATATAGAGAAAAGAAAGTGAAAGTTAGTTGCTCGGTCATGTCCAACTCTTGGCGATCCCATGAACTATAGCCTGCCAGACTCCTCTGTCCTTGGAATTTTCCAGGCAACAATACTGGAGTGGGTTGCCAATTCTTTCTCCACGGGATTTTCCTGACCCAGGGATTGAACCTGGGTCTCCTGATAGCTCAGTTGTTAAAGAATCTGCCTGCAATGTTGGAGACCCAGGTTCAGTTCCTGGGTTGGGAAGATCAGCTGAAGAAGGGATAGGCTACTGACTCCAATATTCTTGGGCTTCCCTTGTGGCTCAGCTGGTAAAGAAGCCACATGCAATGCAGGGTACCTGGTTTCAATTATTGGGGAGATGCCCTGGAGAAGGGAAAGGCTACCCACTCCAATATTCTGGCTTGGAGAATTCCATGGAATGTATAGTCCATAGGCTCGCAAAGAGTCCAGCATGACTGACTGTCACGTCACTCCTGCACTGCAGGCAGATAATTTAACATTTGAGCCACCAAGGAAGCCTCTGTGTGTGTGTGTGTGTGTGTGTGTGTGTGTGTGTGTGTGTATTGACCAAAATCATATTCTGAAAGTTCTCCAAGGATTGCTTTGCGGCTTTCTATTCTCAGCTGTACACCTTTGTAACTATTAGATCTAAAAGTACCCAAGAAACACACACATATATATTTTTTTAATCAAAACTTGTTACACTTTTGTGAATAGAGTGAGAAAAAATGCATCATAGAATTCTGATAAAATGGAAGAAAGAAGTGGAGCAAAGAGATTAAATATATTTGTCTTATGTAAGTGCAAATCTATCTTATCTTTGATAGTGAATCATTATCATGCAGGGGCCTGTTTTGCTCCTTGGTTAGCATACAGCCTCTCTTGTGACTGATCCATGAATATATCCACTTACTAGATTCTTTGAACACACATTATATGTGAAGGTGTAGGGAATATAGAGATAAAAGAGAGTCTTTGTGCTCAATAATAACTTAAGAATCTATTGAAGTTGTAGGGTAAGTAATGATAATAAGTACCAAGTCTGAGCCCTGGTTCAACTCTCATAAGCTAGTCCTTCATAGAAATACATTAATCAGGCAATGCTGTTTAGAGGTAGATCATTATACTAATCCTCTTTAAGAGAAAAATTTTTGTGCAGGTAAAATAAACATGAACTTATTCAGCCTCTTGCGTACTTGGTTTAAGGGCTAAAAATAGTTTAAAAGCAGGATGAATTCCAGAGTTCCAAAAGCTCTAAAGTAGCATAATGATGGATTCATGGAAATTTTTTTCAACAAACTAAACAATACTTGAAACGTATCACCTTATTTCTACTGACTCTGGTGCAATAGTCTTATGTTACACATTTATTGATGCTGATTCTTTATGAAATGATCTTTATGTCAATATGGCTTTTCTGCTCAGATGATGTGCCAAGACTGTGTTAGGCATTTCAGGTGTACAAAGACAAGTAAAATATAGTGTATTTCACTCTGGACTAGGGCAACCATAAGAAATGATAGCTAGGAAAAATTATGGTAAGAAAATACACCTTACAGTAGGAGATTGTTGAAATAAAAATGGAACCTTGGATGAGATTTCTAAAGGAAAAAGTAAGCCGCAGCCACTGAATACTAACAAAACCTTGAAAGCAAGGTAGTAAGGGATAAAATTGCCCAAATTTGTTGGAATTAAGACTTTTGGAAACTAAGTATATTTGTATACATCAAAAATTTTCCCACTCCCTGTCCAATGTGATAATTATTGTACTTTTAGTAATCTTTTATAGAAAATTATACATGATGGCAACTTACTCTAAATTCATGTTAGAATACATTTTCACAGCATCTTCGTATATTTGAACATTATAGAAATGAGATATATAGGCAGAGTATAGATGTATATTCAGGCTAATATTGAGGAATGTATGGGTTCATAGATCCATTGGCATAATAGTTTGGTTCCCTAGAGCCTTCAGCCTTCTGATTAGAAATCACTGGTGTCAGGTATGGCAGTAATAGAAGGCTGGAAAAATAAGTACAGATATTAATATAGGAGGATATTGAATTGAAAACTACGAGGTTTTCTTTAATTTAAAAGAAAGTGTTAAAAGTGTTTGAGCCTATCATGGTTTGATGTTAGCTCCATAAGGGCAAAGGATTTTTCTGTCACATTCACCATCGGATATGAAAAGCCTAACATAGGGCCTGGACCATGACAAGTGCTCAATTAATAAATATCTTTTGAATGAATGAATGAAGTCAATTATGAAGACAGAATTTCAAAAGTGAGATTAAAAAATGTGGTCAAATGATACAAAGTTTCCAAGGAGGATGAAAATGGAAAATGAGAACATCAAATTGTGCATAGTAAGGGTCTGAAATGATCTTCCTAGCAGTCTTTCCTGTCAAGGGCAGGAATAGAGACCAGCCTAAGAAAGATGAGGCTTCCCTGATGGCTCAGAGGTTAAAGCGTCTACCTCCAATGCAGAGACCCGGGTTCGATCCCTGGGTCGGGAAGATCCCCTGGAGAAGGAAATGGCAATCCACTCCAGTATTCTTGCCTGGAGAATCCCATGGATGGAGAAGCCTAGTAGGTTACAGTCCACGGGGTTGCAAAGAGTCGGACACGACTGAGCGACTTCACCTCACCTAAGAAAGATGATTTAATGAAGACAATGACAAACCCAAGATGATTCCAGAAAGTCTGACATCCCCTTTGGAGAAGATTTCAGCATTGTCTACTGAAGCTGAGTTATACATATCCCGTATGCCCAACTGCAGTGGCAGAACTGTGGAGAAGGCAGTGTGACCTCTCACTATGGGAAATACAGAGAGAAAACTTATTGAGGTTTCTTTCCCAAATCATAAAGATTTAGAGGTGATGGGGTATCATTTTGGCAACTTACTCTCAAGTGGTTTATGGAGAAAAAGTCCTTTATGTTATACTTGCCTATTGCTTCAAATTAAAA
>SJYW01009112.1:1050726-1062583 GCA_006410735.1 Raphicerus campestris
TTAAAAAAAAAACAAATTATTAAAAATTCTTTAATTATTTATTCCCTGAGTAAGTACATAAAGGAAGTTTTAAAAAGTATGGCAAATCAACAAACAATCTAGAGATAGATCAAGAACTTGAATGGGAGGCATTGTAACATGAGCAAGGGTGGCTTTGCTTTTTCAGAATCAGAAGAATGTTGATAATGTCAATAGGTAAGGGAGAAGGATCAAATTCAAAGAGAAATACAACCAGAGCCTGTTCTAATCAATGCTTCAATCCAGCATACTAAGTTTTGTGAGATGGCAGAAAGAAAGCAGTTATCAAAGAGACCAAGAATCTTCACTATTGCCTTCAGGAAGATGTATTACAAATGCCTTAAAACAGGAATACCTACCGTTTCACCTCAGAAGTGAAGTGAAAATCAGTTATGTCCAGCTCTTTGTGACCCCATGGACTATACAGTCCATGGAATTCTCCAGGCCAGAATACTAGAATGGGTAGCCTTTATCTTCTCCAGAGGATCTTTTCAACTCAGGGATTGAAATCAGGTCTCCCGCATTGCAGACAGATTCTTTACCAGCTGAACCACCAGGGAAGCCCAGAGGCAACTCTAAAATATATTAGCAGGTGGACTGCAGATCAACCTTGATGGGAATGGACATAACTGTTGGTAGAATTTTCAGTGTCAATATCCCCAGCATTCCTGGACCTCAGCTCATACAGAAGGCTTTGGTTTGGCCCTCTTCTTGAGTTGGGAAGATCCCCTGGAGAAGGGGATGGCAACCCACTCCAGTATTCTTGCCTGGAAAATTCCATAGTCAGGGGAGCCTGGCAGGCTACAGTCCATACAGTTGCAAAGAGTTGGACATGACTGAAAAGACTTAGCACACACACATGCACACACGCACAAACACACTAGTGGTAAAGAACCACTCCTGCCAATGCAGAAGACGTCAGAGACTTGGGTTTGATCCCTATGTCGGGAAGATCCACTGGAGTAGTAAATGACAACCCACTCCAGTATTCTTGCCTGGAGAATCCCAGAACAGAGGAGTCTGGTGGATTGCAGTCCATTGGGTTGCAAATAGTTGGACATGCATATATACATTCTTCCTGGTTACAAGCATATGAAGGCAGATTCCTTAGTGAGGATTTTGATGCTGTGTTTAATCAGCATCACGGTGGTTATACTCATCGCTGTGTCATGACCATTCATCAGACGACTGTGTTCCTATGAACAGTTTCACAGTAATCAGGGCCTGTTTCTACTTATCTCAAAAGAGCTCTGGGAAACAGGGGTGCTGTAACTGTGGGGTACAAAAGACACACCTACAGAAGTAGCTTTAACTGGCTACCATAGCAGATGACTATTTTGTTTTGTTGTTATTAAAGCTAAGCCATTATATATTTGGTTCCATCTTTAAAAGTGTTCAAAACTATTTGTAATTACTACAAAAGCAAGATTAATTTCATTGATCTTTAATGCAAAGTATGTAATTATAAAACTACACAACTTTAGGTGTTTTATAATTAAAGTACATATGTAAGTTCAAATATTCTAGTTTATTTTTGTGCGTGTGCTTACTGGCTGTATTGCTTTTTTCCATTTTATTTTTATTTATTAATTTTTTTGGAGTATAGTTGCTTTACAATATTGTGTTCGTTTCTGCTGTATAACAAAGAGAGTCGGTTATACATATACTTGTATCCCTTCTTTTTAAGATTTCCTTCCCCTTTAGGTCAACAGAGAACACTGAGTTCCCTGTGCTATATGGCATGTTCTCACTAGTTATCTATCTTGTAAATAGTAGTGTATATATGTCCATCCCAATCTCCTAGTTCATACCACTCCCCCTTTTTCCCTTGGTGTCCATAAATTTGTTCTCTACATCCCATAGCTAATGACTATTTGGGGAGATTAAATGAATAGGACTGTAATCATTTGTAGGAAAAATTATTATTATTTTTTAGTCCCTTATAAGCTGCAAAACTATCATTGCTTAGGAAGTAAGTAATACCACACTGCAGTCAGTTGTGGAAGGCTGTTGTAATTCTGTTTGGTTAAACATGTTGGCAAAACAGGCATAACAGGTAGACTCACTCCATAGAATAGCATTTATTTTTGCTAGAAGGGATACATAATATTATAATTATAGATCTTTAATCATCCCAGGAGAACTTTGAGATGCTGATGGAGACTAGACAAGGGCAATCCTCAGGTCTTCTTAAAGAAGGAGTGAGTCAACATGTAGTGTGAAGATCGTGGGGTTTAGATTCAGAAAGTGGTTCTGTTTCATTCCAACTTTGTGGCCTTACGCAAGCTAGTAAACCTCATTTTCTTCATCTCAAAAATGGGGCTAATGGTATGTTACAGGGTTTTTATAAGGATTAAAGATAATATATATAGAATGACTAACTACAATTATTATCTGTTGACTCATACTGAGTTATACTAGTTAGTATTCATTAGCTATTACTGCTTTTTATATTTACTGTATATGAACTACATTCTAATCCAGTCGGTTTCAAGGCTAACAAACATACACAATCATCAAAAACAAGCAGAGACAAAAACAGATAAATAAACACTAGCTTTAAATGTCTTTTCAGGTGAAAGTATCTTTCTATAAATCTTCCTTTTTTTTCTTTTTCTTTTTTTAGACTGCCATTCCTTAACCTCAAGAAAGAAAAAAATTCTAATAGGGAATGAAGACTAGAAAGCCTGAAATTCAAAGAGAGTCAGATTAAAGAGTTTGTTATGGGATATATCACTTCCCTTTTTATGATATCCCAGCATGCATCAAAATAAGCAAGCTCAAGAAAAGTTCATATTCAATTATGACAATATTATCACGTGATATTGTATAACCTTTCTCTAAATGGGATGGTCCTTTGTCCTGGTTTGCCTGGGACACTTCTAGTTTCTTTTATTATGGCTTAGTCATTAACAGTTTCTATCATCCTTTCACTCTTAAAGGTATCCTAACTTGGACAATGAGTACAATAATGCTATGCAAAGCAGTTTAGACTCACAATTTTCCAGGAACTCAGGTTAGATGCCATACAACAGAAGGTATTAACTATTTTACCCACAGCCTGTGTAAATTATACAAATTGGCGCATAGACTGTGAAATGTTTCCACAGGACATCTTCAAGGCAGCATTTTATTACTGAGTCATATTATAGCAAAAGAGAGAAAGCAAAAAAGAAAGATTTACAGGATCGAGAGGACGAAGCAAATTGAAACCTATACCAGATCACTGGTGAACAGGGCAATAAAGAGAATTTGGACATCAAGTGTTTTTGTCATGCACTGGATACTTTGAAATTTCCTTCCAAAACTGATAAGAAAGAAAAGTATTTATTTTAATTCACTACAAACTGATTTTTAAAAATATAAACACTAGACAATATTTTTTTCAAAAACACTGTCAGAGTTCAAAACTTGGTTCATTTTGAATCCCCAGATCTTATACTCTGGAGATGAATTCATTGCATAGTATTAAAGAATAATGTGACATGGAAAACATCCAGTGTCTAGACTGCTCTTTCCTTTCCCTCCCATCATAGCTCTTTGCAGTATATCTACAAAATTTATAATATTGCCAAGAAGGTGAGGGAAACTGGGATTGGGCTTTGACTGATAAAAACTGAGATTTCTGGATTAACTCCAGAAAAAATTTTGTGAGAAAATTCACATCTATTACATTTTATAACTTAAATTTTGGAAACAGTAACTACATGCATTTAAATAGTTTATGAAGTATGAATACACTAATTTTTGTTAGATATCAGTGTATCACTTTAGAATTTTACATATTGTATTTTTCAATATTATCTATTTACTCAGCCTTACCTCTACTGAGCTTATTACTCAATGAGTAAAACAAAATGGATATCTTGGCATGAAACAAAGACTGAACAGATAGTTGTCAATACCAATACCACATGTAAGTTATTTCAAGTCTAACGAGTCTACTAGGAAATTATAATCNCCTCTACTGAGCTTATTACTCAATGAGTAAAACAAAATGGATATCTTGGCATGAAACAAAGACTGAACAGATAGTTGTCAATACCAATACCACATGTAAGTTATTTCAAGTCTAACGAGTCTACTAGGAAATTATAATCAAAAGGTAATTGTGAATTACAGATATTTTAATATTTACCAACTTTCCATAAACAAATCCCCATGAGAAAAAAATTCTGTTGATTCTATGCTTAAAAGATATTCATTCTAAATTCCTCTAATAACCCAAAGATCCTTCTGTCATTGATCAATTAATATTTTCCATTGCTATGTATGAAGAGGCTAGTGCATACTTCTTTCTTTTTAAAAAAATTGAACTATGTTTGATTTACAATATTGTGTTAGTTTCAGGTGTACAGCTTCAGATTCTTTTCCATTATAGATTATTATAGGAAATTGAATGCAGTTTCCTGTGCTATACTCTAGGTCTTTGTTTACCTTTTTAAATATATATATATAGTACCGGGTATATGTTAATCCCAAACTCTTAATTTGTCTTCTACCTGCATCCCCCCATACCTTTTGGTAACTATAAGTTTGTTTTCTATGTCTGTGAGTCTACATCTGTTTTGTAAGCAAGTTTATTTGGTTCATTTTTTTAGATCCCACATATAAGTGATAAGGATTTCCCTGGTGGGTCAGATGTTAAAGAGTCTTCCTGCAATGCAGGAGACCAGGGTTCAGCCTCTGGGTCAGGAANTATCCCTTCCCCTCCCACTTCCAACAATGACTATTTTTATGGGGAAAATATGTTAGAATCCAAATTGAGAATGTTTTTCTCAGAATAACGTAACTAGAATAACACTTAAAATTTCATTCTTAGTGAGTTGTAGTGGTTCTTTTTTTTTTTCCAAGAAATTTAAAATAAGTGAGTAAACACTTCTCTATCTATTCATCTTTCCTTAAATTATAGAATAAATGTATTTGGTACATTTTTACCAAATGTATTTCATATGCCTGTGCTTAATATCCTTTTAATACACTTAGGTTAAATGTAAACCCAAATATTTTCACATTTGATACCANAAGTGAGTAAACGCTTCTCTATCTATTCGTCTTTCCTTAAATTATAGAATAAATGTATTTGGTGTATTTTTACCAAATGTATTTCATGTGCCTGTGCTTAATATCCTTTTAATACTCTTAGATTAAATGTAAACCCAAATATTTTCACATTTGATACCACTGGTGAAATAATAGCATACAGCAAAAGGTAGAGTGAAGTAGTGGATTTAATATTTATTAATGCGTAATGCTATAAGCTAAGTGGTAAATATTTGAGACTCTTCTCTTACTTTCTTCTAGGAGCTAATTTGCAGAGGTATGGTGGGAGGAGGCTGCTATCAGTCATTCATATGTACCTAAGAATAATGACTTCCATTTTAATGGTAAATATGTGGAAACAAGGGCATGCATTACCACAAAAATATGGACAATTTGTAGATTACCATTTTATTTTATAAGAAAATCAAAACACTGAACTGAGAAATTATGCATATTGTATGTTTACACACATTCATAGTAATTAAATGTTGCTTATTAAAATATTAATAATTGAATAAGATTAAAATGAAATATCTACTTTAGGCATGTTAAATTTTTTAATCCTTGTGTTATTAAGGAAGTATTATGATAAGAAGAATATTATATTACAGAAATGGAAAGTAATATTAGAAGAGCAATGTTGTTGTAATGTGTGTCATGAACACAAAGCCACACCAAATATTAATATTGTAAAACTCTTGTCCACAAAGGCTAAGGCAAACCTAGGCAAAGCCAAGTTTTAAAGCAAGAGTTAAATTCTGCCTCTTTGTTTCAAAGAGTACTTCAGAGTGGGCAAGTTTGAATGGTAACTGAAAAATTCAGGCTGAGAAGCATGAAAGGCAAATTCCCAAACTTTAGGGTCACTAAAATTCTATCTCAGGGCCAAAAGGTTTGTATTTTGATACAACATGAGTTGAGGTGACATGAAGGAGGGGTTATTGAAGACTGTAGGGTCATGAACAAGTTTGCGATTTTAGAAACTTTATTTTCAATGTTGATTTCTGACCTATTGTCAGAGAAACTATAATCAAGGATCAACATGAGGTTGGAAAGCTATGTATGATCAGATACTACTCTCAAGGTAAAACTGATTGGCAAAAGAGTTTTATTGAGAATTCCTTCAAGAGGCCATTTATGAAGCACCAAGTATGTACCAAGAACTATAGAGTGAATTGCAGAAACAACAGTAACTAAAATGTGGATCTGACTCACACCTGGAAATGAGAGACTGTAATGTACTCGGTGAATGCTATTGTGAAGAATAGTGGAAGGAGATGTGGGAGCATAAAGAGTTATCACTGTACTTGGTCTTAGATGGTCAACCAGGGAAGACTTTCTAGGCGAATAATGTTGACACTGTACAATTGCATAAAATTTATTTAGACAGTGGGATTAGTCAAGGTGGAGCCTGTACAAAGGCTTACAGTTTAGTGTGCATAGGGAGCTAAAGCACACATGGAAAGATAGATTCTGGGATCTGAAGTCTCCTTTCCATGTCTTTGTGTTAGGGGAGGGAGTTGGTCAAGGAAGACCATTGAGTTTATAAGGCACAGAATGAGTCTTCCATTAACCTACACTTTCGTGGACTAAGGACAGTATCTTGCATTAGCTGATGGAATAATTAGAAGAAGAAATACATAATAAACTGCTTATAAACCTGCTTTAAATACACATGGAAAAAACTTTCCGGTGAAAATGGAGCTCACGTTGGAAAAGCACTTTTCATTTGTTCTCTGAATGGCATTGTACATGACTCATCCCAGATCCTTTAGACTCATGGATATTATGAACTTTAGGAATTTTGTGATGGAACTTGTGTCCTAAAAATGATCATTATAAGACTTTGCTACCTTCAGTTCAGTTCAGCTCAGTTCAGTTGCTCAGTCGTGTCTGACTCTTTGCAACCCCGTGAACTGCAGCACGCCAGGCCTCCCTGTCCATCACCAATTCCCTGTCCATCACCAATTACTCAAACTCACATCCATCGAGTCAGTGATGCCATCCAGCCATCTCATTCTTTGTCGTCCCCTTCTCCTCTTGCTCCCAAACCCTCCCAGCATCAGAGTCTTTTCGGATGAATCAACTCTTCGCATGAGGTGGCCAAAGAATTGGAGTTTCAACTTTAGCGTNGCTGGTGCAAGTGAGGGGTCTGTCCACAGGTCACAACTCCCTCTGCAGGATTCTCAAGATGAGGTTGCTTTGTATTCATACATCTCTGTAAACAAGATCCTTAAACTGGGGAACACTGCTATTTTTAAGTCATTTTTCTTATTTTATCACAAGCTCTCACTCCGCTGACATTTATTTTTCAGATACTTTCTCTCCCTGTTTTTATTACTAACGTCCCTTTATCCACTTACATTCTTTTTTTAGAATTTATTTTTATTGGAGTATGGTTGATTTACAATGTTGTGTTAGTTTCTGCTGTATAGAAAAATGAATCAGTCATACATACATGTATATGTATATGTGTGTCTGTATACATATGTGTATGCATACATATATCTATCCCCTCCCTTTTGGACTTCTAATTCAGGTCACCACAGTACATTAAGTAGAGTTCTCTCTGCTATACAGTATGTTCTCATTAGTTACCTATTTTATACCTAGTATCAGTCGTGTATATATATGTGTCAATCTCAACCTCCCAATTCCACCCACCCACTCCTTTCCATCTTGATATCCATACATTTGTTCTCTATCTCTTGTTTCTATTTCTCTTTGCAAATAAGGTTATCTATACCATTTTTCTGAATTCCATATATATACATTAATACAGTGTTTTTCTCATTCTGACTTACCCTGCTCTGTATGGCAATCTCTAGGTCCATCCACATTTCTAAAAATGACCCAATTTTATTTCTTTCTTTATGGCTGCATATTATTCCTTTGTGTATGTATACCACATTTTCTTTATCCATTCTTCTGTTGATGGGCATTTAGGTTGCTTCCATTTCCTGGTTATTGTAAATAGTGCTGCTATGAACACTTGGGTGCATGCATCTTTTTGAATTATGGTTTTCTCTGGGTATATTCCCAGTAGTGGGATTGCCGGGTCATAATCCTTTACTGAGTATTTTAGCTCACTTAGGAAAGTTCTTCATCCACTCTGTGTCCCTTAATATCCACAAAGATGACGTGTTCAACACCATCGTCCTTCATCTTTTAAGACTACTCCTCTGATCCCATGTCTCCCTCTGGCCAACACTGCTTTTTCTGGTCTCTTTTGCAGTAAATCATCTTACAACAGCTTTCTGCAGTTACTATCCTCACTTTCTTCACTCCCAATTCCATCCTCAATCCTCTTTAAATGAAGAAAGTGGCCCTCCCAAGTCAGTGATGAATTTCATGTTTCCAAAAGCAGTGATCATTTGTCTTCATCTTACTTGTCATCTAAACAGTTGTTCACTCCCTCTTTTTAAAGAAAAAGCTTTTTTCTTTGTTTTTCTTGACATCACACTCTCCTGGTTTTTTCATACCTCCTGGGTCATTTATTCTCTCATTTTCCCTCAGAGCCTCCTCCCCCAAAGATCAGTCTCTAAATACTGACTACTGAACTTGTCCTCTTCTCCATCTGCACTCACCACTGAAGTGATTTCCTCCAATTACATAGCTCTAAATTCTGCTTCCAAGCATGTGATTCTAAAAGTGTGTATCTCCACCATTTCCTCTTCCTAAATCTCCTGATGCATATTAGTTTCCTAGGGTTGTTCTAACAAACTATTACACTAGGAACTGGGTGGCTGAGCAACAGAAATGTATTGTCTCACAGTTCTGGAAGCTAGAAATCCAAAAGCAGGATGTCAGTGAGGTTGACTCCTTCTGAGGGTTGTGTGGAAGAATCTGTTCCATATCTCTCTCCTATCTTCTGGTCACTTCAGACACTCTTTGGCTTGTAGATGGTATTCTTTCTGTGTCTTCATATCATTTTCCCTCTATGAATGTCTGTCTATGTGTCCTAAGTTTACCTTGTTATAAGGACACATTCATGCTAAATTAGGGCCCACACTAATAACCTCATTTAATGTGATTATCCACAAAGACTTTATTTCCAAATGAGGTCACATTCATAAGTACTGGAGGTTAGGACTTCAACCTCTTTTAAGGGGACACAACTGAGCTCAGAAAACCATCTAGCTTCTTCCCTGACACTCTTCTTGGATGAGAATGTCAAACCCAACATGCACAAAATAGAAATCTTGATTGATGCTTTCCCCATCTGAGTTTTTCTTTTGGCTTATTTACTTTAACAAGTGGTGCCACCATGTACCATCTTAGGTGTCATTCTTGAGATGTCTCTTTTTCTCATGCCCCACTGTCAATGTATCAATAAATTGAGTCAGTTCCATTAAATTGTATACTGAAGCTGTTCACTTCTCTCCCTACCACTACCACTTTGATCTAAGCCACCATCATCTCTCATCTGGAGCATGGAAATAGCCGCCTCTTTCCATTCTTGCCTCACTACAATGTATTCTCCACTCTGCTGCAAGAAACTTTTGCCTGAAGTTTGCTTGTTTTGGTCAAAGTAATATATACACATAATTGAAAAATATATGATAATATTTTAAAACTTCAGTGAAAATCAGTAGTTCCGTAATCATTCCTTTCTTACCCTTTTTTTCATCTGGTGTTTGCGTCCACATTTCTAAATAATATGTTCTCTATTTCTTGATTTGTGAATTTAGATACTATCTACTGGCTTCCTTTTATGGTTGATGAAGACTTAGTTTTTCTGTGGCACCATTCTCCACTTCTCATTCTCTGTTTCTCATAGTAATACTACTATTAATATTTTTATTTAGCATTTTTTTGTATTAGACAACTTAGCAGAGGTTTCTTTATTTTGTTTGTTTAGATGTATTTTAATTTTAAAGCTAGATAGCTTCCTTTTTCTACATATTTTGTGCTTTGCTTGTGGAGGTAATTTTGTTGAGACTTTGCATGAGTTACAGATAATGAAAATGATTTGATTTTATCCTCAAACTTGATGATAATCTGATTTGGTACAAATTTTTAGGTTGAAAATTATTCTCTTCGGTACTCTGTAAGCATTCCTCCGTTGCCTTTCGTCTGCAGCATTATTACTATTGAAAAGTTGAATGGTATGTTTAATGTTGTTACTTTGTAATCTATTTATTTTCTCTACAAAAGCTTCTTGAAGTTTCTCTAACATCACGCTCTTATATGTCCTAATGATATGCTTGAAATAGGTCTTTATTATTCATTCTCCTGGGAATTTTGTAAACTTTTTCAATCTAATGATTCAGGTCCTCAAATTGGATGAAATCATCTTGTATTTCTTTCATTATGTTCTTTATTGTCTTTTCTTACTCTCTGAAACACTGAGTTAAGTGTTAGATACCCTGATTGTCCAAGTTTTGTCTTTTTTTCCTGTCATTTTGCTTTGATCTCTATTTTCTTGTATTTTTCATTTCATCTGAGCTTTTTTTCTTTGTTGGTTCCTTTTTTAGTTTCCTAATCTCATATCAGGTATGCAATGTTGGTAAAGAATCTGCCTGCAATTCAGGAGACCCAGGTTCAATTCCTGGGTTGCAAAGATCCCCTGGAGAAGAAAATGGCATTGCACTCCAGTATTCTTGCCTAGAGAATCCCATGGGCAGAGGAGCCTGGCAGGCTACAGTCCATGGGGTTGCAAGACTTGGACACAACTTAGTGACTAAGCAATGCAACTGGACATGACTTAGTGATTAAGCATCTTAATGCAGACAAAAATAATTATCTTCTGAAAACAAAAAATGCTTATGTTGCTGTTTGACTTACCTCTGTTTCCTCCAAATTTTCCATTTGTGTTTATCTCTTTTCTATTGGAGAGATAAATTGGGGGTTTTCACAAATATTTTATTATCTTCTAGTTAATATTTCAGAGAAGGCAATGGCACCCCACTCCAGTACTCTTGCCTGGAAAACCCCATGGATGGAGGAGCCTGGAAGGCTGCAGTCCATGGGGTCGTTGAGGTTTGGATCCGACTGAGCGACTTCACTTTCACACATTGGAGAAGGAAATGGCAACCCACTCCAGTGTTCTTGCCTGGAGAATCCCAGGGACGGGGGAGCCTGGTGGGCTGCTGTCTATGGGGTCGCACAGAGTTGGACACGACTGAAGTGACTCAGCAGTTAATATTTAATGGTGCTTGGAAACAAGACCTAGTCCATGATCAGGAATGATCAAGTTGTGGACTTCATTCTGAGTTTAGTAGTCAGGGAATTATATAAAAGTATGTTCTCTAGGACTTTTCAATTTCTCCTGAGAAAAAATCATTTGAGCTTCTTGCCTGTGCAATATAGACCAACATTCTTATAACAGGAAAATCAGTTTTCAAGCTTTAGGTTAATTTTCTATTTTATTCCTCAAGCTGCATGTATATGTCCTTCACTCTGCTGTGTACCTTGGTGCCTTTGCTACTCAAGTTCAAGTTCAAATTCTGTAGAATATACACTCTTTTTCTTGCCATGGAGCAGCTGTCCTTAGTCTTTTTGGCACCAAGTACTGTTTTCATGGAAGACAAATTTTCCATGGGCCAGGTGGGATGGAGGATGATTTGGGGATGATTCAAAAGCGTTACATTTATTGTGCACTTTATTTCTTATCTTCACTTCAGTGCTTGCCTGAGTGTTAATTTGCTTTGGTTGTGTCCAACTCTGTGTGACCCTATGGACTGCAACCTGCCAGGCTCCTCTGTCCATGAGATTCTCCAGGCAGGAATACTGGAGTGGGTTGCCATGCTGTGCTCTCCTCCAGGGAATCTTCCCAACCCAGGGATCAAACTTGCAT
>SJYW01009112.1:1062625-1082324 GCA_006410735.1 Raphicerus campestris
ATTAAAGAAGTTAAAAAAAAAAAAACTTTAAGAGAGATGCAGAATGCTTTTGATAGGCCTCTACTATATAGGGGTGTTCCCAGGTGGCTGAGTGGTAAAGAATTCACTGCAATGCAGAAGACTTGGGTTTGATCCCTGGGTTGGAAAGATCCTCTGGAGAAGGAAATGGCAATCCACTCTAGTATTCTTGCCTGGGAAATCCCATGGACGCAGGAGCCTAGTGGGGTACGGTCCATGGGGTTGCAAGACTTGGACACAACTTAGTGACTAAGCAATGCAACTGGACATGACTTAGTGATTAAGCATCTTAATGCAGACAAAAATAATTATCTTCTGAAAACAAAAAATGCTTATGTTGCTGTTTGACTTACCTCTGTTTCCTCCAAATTTTCCGTTTGTGTTTATCTCTTTTCTATTGGAGAGATAAATTGGGGGTTTTCACAAATATTTTATTATCTTCTAGTTAATATTTCAGAGAAGGCAATGGCACCCCACTCCAGTACTCTTGCCTGGAAAATCCTGTGGATGGAGGAGCCTGGAAGGCTGCAGTCCATGGGGTCGCTGAGGTTTGGATACGACTGAGCGACTTCACTTTCACACATTGGAGAAGGAAATGGCAACCCACTCCAGTGTTCTTGCCTGGAGAATCCCAGGGACGGGGGAGCCTGGTGGGCTGCTGTCTATGGGGTCGCACAGAGTTGGACACGACTGAAGTGACTCAGCAGTTAATATTTAATGGTGCTTGGAAACAAGACCTAGTCCATGATCAGGAATGATCAAGTTGTGGACTTCATTCTGAGTTTAGTAGTCAGGGAATTATATAAAAGTATGTTCTCTAGGACTTTTCAATTTCTCCTGAGAAAAAATCATTTGAGCTTCTTGCCTGTGCAATATAGACCAACATTCTTATAACAGGAAAATCAGTTTTCAAGCTTTAGATTAATTTTCTATTTTATTCCTCAAGCTGCATGTATATGTCCTTCACTCTGCTGTGTACCTTGGTGCCTTTGCTACTCAAGTTCAAGTTCAAATTCTGTAGAATATACACTCTTTTTCTTGCCATGGAGCAGCTGTCCTTAGTCTTTTTGGCACCAAGTACTGTTTTCATGGAAGACAAATTTTCCATGGGCCAGGTGGGATGGAGGATGATTTGGGGATGATTCAAAAGCGTTACATTTATTGTGCACTTTATTTCTTATCTTCACTTCAGTGCTTGCCTGAGTGTTAATTTGCTTTGGTTGTGTCCAACTCTGTGTGACCCTATGGACTGCAACCTGCCAGGCTCCTCTGTCCATGAGATTCTCCAGGCAGGAATACTGGAGTGGGTTGCCATGCTGTGCTCTCCTCCAGGGAATCTTCCCAACCCAGGGATCAAACTTGCATTGTATTGACAGGTAGGTTCTTTACCGCTAATGCCACCTGGAAGCCCATCTTGGATCATCAGGCTTTAGAGCCCAGAGGTTGGAAACTCCTGCCATAAGGGATATCACCTTGATACAGGGCTCAGAATAGGCANTTGTATTGACAGGTAGGTTCTTTACCGCTAATGCCACCTGGAAGCCCATCTTGGATCATCAGGCTTTAGAGCCCAGAGGTTGGAAACTCCTGCCATAGGGGATATCACCTTGATACAGGGCTCAGAATAGGCATCTGAAGACTAATAGCTTTTTGTGCAAACTTTCATCCAATCCATTTATTTCCAAACTTTGCTTCACCCTGCTCTGTGTGATTTCAAGTTCTGGGCAATAAAAAATTGACTCATCCCTCATTGGTATTCTCTGCACATACTTTGGGTTATAATTACCTGCATCTATCTGAGTCAGTTACCATTCCTCTGTCCATCTGCTTCCGTTTTCCAAAAATATGCAGTAATGCTTTAGCTCCTGATGTCTTCTCTCCTTTCATGATTGTTCTTAAAGTTTTATGCCTTTCTTCTTCCTTTACTATTATTTCAGCAAAGTTTTCAGATAAGGAGAAAACTATATGTGGCAAATCATTAACCTTAACATCATTAATCAAAATAACAACTTCCTGTTTAAAATTCTCCAGTGGATTTGTATCACATTAAGGGTGCCACAGTTATCAGCTGATTTTGTCTTCCAGATGCGAATTTCTGAGCCCCAAGAGCACCCAGGAAAAACAATACCTGGAATACAGCAGCCATCAGACTGCAGTTGTTCCCTGCAGTGAGCGCTGAGGAAAAACACGTGATACTGGCCCCAAATAGCTGAGATGCATATGAAGGAAGGATTTCAGCAAATCTAAACTCTTGTATCTTCCCATACATTTGTTGTGGCTCTTCAGTTACTAAGTCATATCTGACTCTTTGTGACTCCGTGAGATGCAGCACCAGGCTTCCCTGTCCTTCACTATCTCTTGGAGTTTGCTCAGACTCATGTCCACTGAGTTGATGATGCCATTTGACCAACTTATCTTCTGTTGCCCTCTTCTCCTCATGCCCCCAATCTTTCCCAGCATCAAGGTCTTTTATAAAGTAGCCAAAGTATTGGAGCTTGAGCTTCTTCATCAGCCCTTCCAATGAATATTCAGGACTGATTTCCTTTAGGATTGATGGGTTTGATCTCCTTGCAGTCCAAGGGACTCTCAAGAGTTTTTCCTGGCACCACAGTTCGAAAGCATCAACTGTTTGGCACTCAGCCTTCTTTAAGGTCCAGCTCTCACATCCATTTATATGACTACTAGAAAAACCACAGCTTTGACTATATGGACCTTTTTTGGCCAAGTAATGCCTCTGCTTTTGAATATACTATTTAGGTTTTCATGGCCTTCCTTCCAAGGAGCAAAAGTCTTAATTTCTTGGTCATAGTCACCATCTGCAGTGATTTTGGAGTCCCCAAAATAAAATCTGTCACTGTTTCCACTTTTTCCCCATCTATGTACCATAAAGTTATGGGGCTGGATGCCATGATCTTCATTTTTTGAATGCTGAGTTTTAAGCCAGCTTTTTCACTGCCCTCTTTCACTCTCATCAAGAGACTCTTTAGTCTCCATTTTGCTAAATCACTTAAGATATCTGATTATCTTTAATTCACAAAAATATTTTGATATTCAGACTACCTGACCTTTGTTGCAAAGGTCTATATAGACTGACTCCCCCCTCCTACCTCTTCAGAGCAGTTCTTTCAGGGTTAGTTCAGATGGTGTCTCCCAAGCTTGAAATCCTAAAAAAAACCATTGAATAAAACATAATCTTCAAAAAAAATAAAAAAAATTCAAATATATCATCATGACCTTCGGGGCCTTATGTATCTGAGGCTGTAAATTTTTCTATCCCATTACTGTCTTTCCCCCTTTCACTTACTCTGCTCCAACATTTACCTCCTTCCAGTTGTTTAAAGTCTTTGTCCTCTAATCCTCACATGGCTTGTTTCTTTATTATTCAGATTTCAGCTCCATATCACTTCCGAGAAGCCTTCCTGACTTTCAAAAGTACTGCTGCATCAGGATATTCTACTATATCAATTTGTTTATTTTTTTTTAGATAATGTCTGTAATAATCTCATATATTTATATTTGCCAGTTTATCGTCTGTATGCTCCCCACCAGAATGTCAGCTTCATACGTGCAAAGGGTTCATCAAGCTTGCTCCCTCCAGTGTCTGTATTGCATGACATCCTATGAGTGTGTTAAGTCACATCAGTCATTTCCAACTCTTTGTGACCCCATGGACTGTAGCTCACCAGGCTCCTCTGTCTGTGGGATTCTCCAGGCAAGAATACTGGAGTGGATTGCCATACCCTCCTCCTGGGGATCTTCATCCCATAGATAATAAATATTTACTAAATTATAAATGATAGAATGCTTCTGTGTTTAATGCCAAGCTGGGCAATATACATTTATCTCTTCTGATACAAGAAAAGAATTTTGGAAAACCTTAGAATTTATTCTAGAAGCTGTGCTCTAAAATTTGCTATTATAACCAAGGAGAATATTAGAGATGCAGGTCAAGGGCTCAGTATTTGGAAGAAGAACCAGGTTAGTGTGTGTTATGTAAACCAAGGGAGAAATGAACAAAACTATGAAACACTGCTAATGTGTGTAGAATATAGGACTAAGAACAGAGGTACATGTTCAGTGACCTTTAAGAAAATAATTTCAATGGTGAGCTGAAGATAGGAGACAGATTTCAGGGAGTTAAGGTGAAGATTGGGGTGCAGGTTGTGGGTACAGGGGACTCAGTTACAGTAGATTATTAGTCATTCAAAATCATTAGCAGGGAAGGAAAGGAAACAGGGTAAGGCAGGATAAGAGAACTGCGGTCATTATTTAGAGTGATGTCAGTCTGCCTGTTCTATCCTTTCTAGTCTCACTCACCTCTCCTGGCTGGATATTTTCTGGGGGGAGAAAGTTTTCCTTTTTCATTGCAGCCTCTTTAATGCTTATTGCTTCTGTCTCTGTGTCTTTATCCATCCTTTCCTGTGTCTCTTTCTGCCTGTCTCCTCTCCCTTCTTTTTCTCCACTGTTAATTTCGTTGCACTTCCTATCTTCACTGAATGTCTGCAGATGATTCTATAAGTCAGTAGTTCTCAAATGGTGGGCCCCAGACCCGTAGCATCAGCATCATCTGAGAACAGCCTAGAGATGCAGGCAGTGGGTCTCACCTCAAACCTACTTGATAAGAAATTCTGAGAGTGGAACCCAACTATGTATTAATAAGCCCATAAGTGATTTTGATGTATGTCAAAAATTGAAAGCCACTGCCATAAGCTATATCTTAATTTGTGAGCTTTCTTTGAAGTTCAAGTTCTGGCAGTGTCTGGGTATTATCTCTGGCTATGTTCCTAGACCCCCAACTCTTCTTTGCCCAACAGTCTCACTGCTTACCATTCCTTATCTAAAATTGTTTCAATGCTCTCCACCATTCTAATTGGCCTTTACAGCATATTAAACTTTTCCATATCCTTTTTAATAGCAAAATTAGTTTAAATAAATAATTGTAACACTGTGTATGTGGCCTGGCCAGTACAAATTTATTCACTATTATTGATATCTTCTCTTGTGTGACTCAATTTACTCAATTTAGGTATTTGGATCTTTGTATTTTTATAAATATTAAAGCTCTTTGTACACTGGAGGAATGAATTTTGTTCATTGGTTAATATTTGAACATAAATATTTTCTTGTTCTGTTGGTGTCTAAAGTTTCATTGTTTTTAATTATAATGAAGTTTAAAAGTCAATACTGTAATATGTAATACATTGTAGACAAATGTGACTTTCTGTAATACTTTGTATTGTTCAATAAGTAGAAAATTGTCATTGCCATAGAATTGAAATAAATTGTATGTTGTAGACTCTAGTGTTTTTCCATGGCTTAAAAGAACATGTAGCACTGTCTGTGGTTCATTTTGACTTATGGTATAAAAAACCATGGGCTTCCCTGTGGCTCAGATGGTAAAGAATCTGCCTGCAATGCAGGAGAATTGGCATAAAGCTAATTATCCCCCTACATACTTATAAGTTAATGATTACTTTCCAAACTGCTTTATTAACTTCAGTTTTTGAAGGCAGTAGAGTGTAAAGGTTAAAATATGGCATCAGAGCCCAGTGGCCTGGATTTAATATTAGCTACAGTATTAGCTGATCTTGGAAAAATCTCTTTAATATTCAGCTCATCTTTCCCTACTGAAGCCATCATCAGCTCACTGGGACAAAGATACCGGTACATTCAGCATCCAGTACATGGTGAAGTGAAAGTGAAGTCACTCAGTCATGTCTGACTCTTTGCAACCCCATGGACTGTACCTGCCAGGCTCCTCCATCCATGGAATTTTCCAGGCAAGATTACTGCAGTGGGTTGCCATTTCCTCCTCTAGGGGATCCTCCCAACCCAGAGATGGAACCCAGGTCTCCTGCATTGCAGGCAGACTCTTTACCATCTGAGCCACAAGGGGGCTTCTAAAGTGAAAGTGAAGTCACTCAGCACATAGTAAGTGACGAGTAAACCTTAGGTATGTGACATTTCAAAATTCATTAGATTTCCTCTCTGGCCTCTTACATGTCTATTTTTGTACCATTATATTATTTTAATTATTGCTGTTTCCAGATATATACTGTTTCAGGCTGTCTCGTCTATTAGCTCCTTTTTTCAGAAAATCATATAAAGTGTACATGTTGTGTCTGACTTACTTGACCAAGACGCAAAGGAGCTTAGTAGGTTGAATACCTATTAAGGTGACTTGAAAGAGAAAATAAGATGCCTGTCCAGTCACGTGGGCCTTGGCAAGAGGGCAAAATGAATGTGATACTTTGACGGAGGAAAGAGTCTCAGGACAGAGGTAGTGTTTTCGGTGGGAGAAAAAGAAGAATACAGGTGAGTTATAGGAGGTGTTGTAGGAGAGAATCTATGTGAGAAGAAAACAAAGAGGCAAGAAAAGCAAAGAGTGGAACAGTAAGTGACCCACAGCTCCCGTTTTCTCTTTGACTGGAAGTGAATACAGTACATCCTCTAGCACTCAATAAGTAGGCTTTGCTCACACACAGCCAATGACGTGAGAGCAAGACGGTGAAACGTGAATCTCTTCATTTAGCGCTAAGCTCTAGTCTATTGCGCTTAAGTGTTTTAATGTAGAGTCATTGACATTTTTTAATTGGCTGGATATTCTAGATATTATGTTTTGCTCTAAAACTTTGGAACCACTATTTATTGGTGCCTCTAAATATTTCTCAGTGCATATTTACATGAATTTTTAAAATCATTTCTATCATTTCAAACTTCTCTAAATACCCTTGACCATTATTTCAGCAGGCTCAATCATTTGGCCTTATTCCACATTTGAAATTATGATTTGTATTTCCTGATAGATTTCTCTCCAATTGCATTTTGACTCCTAACCTTTGTTTTGTATTACCTAAGAGCACACAGTGTTACCTTCAGAGAGGGTAGATGCATATTGCGTTGGAAAGCTATAGTGGGTCTGATCCCTTGAGTTAGCCTTAAGGTCCATCCATGGCACTTAAAGCAATCCAGTATGCACCTTGGTAATTGAAATCCTTCCATTACCCTCACTCCAGCCCATTTAGATATTTCTCTTGCAGATGGAGTTCCATCAGGAGGTGAGCCAAATGGTTTGGGAAAGATGGGGCATTTTTCCAACAAGGTTTTTGGCTGCCCACCAACAAGCTGGCTGGTGTTCATAATTCCAAGTTGACCCTTCTAAGCAAGGTTTCCATTTATAAAGAGCACTGTCAACCCTGCTCTTCATTCTAGGGGAACACTTGGGACTTGGGTTCATCAAGGCTCATGGTGTAACCATGAGAGAAGCTTATCTCAGATTTCTTCATTGCTTGATTTTTTGCCACACACACACACACACANAAATCATATAAAGTGTACATGTTGTGTCTGACTTACTTGACCAAGACGCAAAGGAGCTTAGTAGGTTGAATACCTACTAAGGTGACTTGAAAGAGAAAATAAGATGCCTGTCCAGTCACGTGGGCCTTGGCAAGAGGGCAAAATGAATGTGATACTTTGACGGAGGAAAGAGTCTCAGGACAGAGGTAGTGTTTTAGGTGGGAGAAAAAGAAGAATACAGGTGAGTTATAGGAGGTGTTGTAGGAGAGAATCTATGTGAGAAGAAAACAAAGAGGCAAGAAAAGCAAAGAGTGGAACAGTAAGTGACGCACAGCTCCCGTTTTCTCTTTGCCTGAAAGTGAATACAGTACATCCTCTAGCACTCAATAAGTAGGCTTTGCTCACACATAGCCAATGACGTGAGAGCAAGACGGTGAAACGTGAATCTCTTCGTTTAGCGCTAAGCTCTAGTCTATTGCGCTTAAGTGTTTTAATGTAGAGTCATTGACTTTTTTTAATTGGCTGGATATTCTAGATATTATGTTTTGCTCTAAAACTTTGGAACCACTATTTATTGATGCCTCTAAATATTTCTCAGTGCATATTTACATGAATTTTTAAAATCATTTCTATCATTTCAAACTTCTCTAAATACCCTTGACCATTATTTCAGCAGGCTCAATCATTTGGCCTTATTCCACATTTGAAATTATGATTTGTATTTCCTGATAGATTTCTCTCCAATTGCATTTTGACTCCTAACCTTTGTTTTGTATTACCTAAGAGCACACAGTGTTACCTTCAGAGAGGGTAGATGCATATTGCGTTGGAAAGCTATAGTGGGTCTGATCCCTTGAGTTAGCCTTAAGGTCCATCCATGGCACTTAAAGCAATCCAGTATGCACCTTGGTAATTGAAATCCTTCCATTACCCTCACTCCAGCCCATTTAGATATTTCTCTTGCAGATGGAGTTCCATCAGGAGGTGAGCCAAATGGTTTGGAAAAGATGGGGCATTTTTCCAACAAGGTTTTTGGCTGCCCACCAACAAGCTGGCTGGTGTTCATAATTCCAAGTTGACCCTTCTAAGCAAGGTTTCCATTTATAAAGATCACTGTCAACCCTGCTCTTCATTCTAGGGGAACACTTGGGACTTGGGTTCATCAAGGCTCATGGTGCAACCATGAGAGAAGCTTATCTCAGATTTCTTCATTGCTTGATTTTTTGCCACACACACACACACACAAAGACAAACTCATATTGCTTCTTGTCCTCAGTTGAGAGTCAAAACTTTTCATACCACACAAAGTATTATCACGTATTTGTAAATATCTTGAACCTCACAGATATCATTTTCACTTGAGTGCAATCTCACCCCAGAGTCCAAGTTTGAAAAGAAAGGTTTTGGATATTAACAAAGCTAGCAAATTTCTAGGCTAAAGCATCAATAATGCTTTTTAATGTGCTTAAACGGATGTACATTCTGTATTTATGTATATATGCATATGAACCACAGCAGAAGAACTAAATAATTCAATGGAATGCATAGAGAAAACTAATGATCCCATATTCTAATAACTGTTTTATGAAAAGCTTTTCATTTGGCTCTCAAAACTGCCTCATAAGTCAACACTTGGATAATGCAGTGAAGTTATATTTAACTCTAGAACTCTCCTCACATGCCAGGTTTCAAATATGTTTCTAAGTAAATGTCCTTTTTGGGCTCATTATGCCTATTCCTGTCTTCCCTCAAAACAACCTCTTATGTATGTTCATTTCCCTTCTTTCCTTGACTTCTGGCTGTCAGATTTACACCATGTTATCTTGGCCTGGAGCAGCAATATCACACCCAAGGACAGGGAGCCCGAGCTTGACAGATGTTGCCAGAGAGTACCTAGCAAATGTTTTCTTACAAGATCGATCCACTCAAGCAATGGCCCACAATAGTATTTCAGAGGAGGTTTCTAAGGAGCCTCTGGAAGACTTCTTAATAAATCACTGATGGAAATCCAACTTTGCTGAAACAGAGAGAAGGTATGCACAGCCAAATCAAATAGACAGGTATCCCCCAGAGCCAGCCCAGGGATTTGAGATGAGAGGGATGAGGCTGTGTTGCTTCTTGGCAAAGGGTAAAAGTTACGTAGCAAATAGGCTTTTTGTATATACGGATACTGCAGCAATCATCACAGCTTCTGTGCCCAGGGAGGATCTAGTTTGAAATCCTACTGAAAATGCGCTTTTCCAAATTCCACTCAGCAAAGATGCACCTTTATTAAAACACAAATAACTCCCAAACAGAGGCTACCAAAATGCCTCCAGTGCTCTTGATTTTACCAGAAAATNGGCCAGTACAAATTTATTCACTATTATTGATATCTTCTCTTGTGTGACTCAATTTACTCAATTTAGGTATTTGGATCTTTGTATTTTTATAAATATTAAAGCTCTTTGTACACTGGAGGAATGAATTTTGTTCATTGGTTAATATTTGAACATAAATATTTTCTTGTTCTGTTGGTGTCTAAAGTTTCATTGTTTTTAATTATAATGAAGTTTAAAAGTCAATACTGTAATATGTAATACATTGTAGACAAATGTGACTTTCTGTAATACTTTGTATTGTTCAATAAGTAGAAAATTGTCATTGCCATAGAATTGAAATAAATTGTATGTTGTAGACTCTAGTGTTTTTCCATGGCTTAAAAGAACATGTAGCACTGTCTGTGGTTCATTTTGACTTATGGTATAAAAAACCATGGGCTTCCCTGTGGCTCAGATGGTAAAGAATCTGCCTGCAATGCAGGAGAATTGGCATAAAGCTAATTATCCCCCTACATACTTATAAGTTAATGATTACTTTCCAAACTGCTTTATTAACTTCAGTTTTTGAAGGCAGTAGAGTGTAAAGGTTAAAATATGGCATCAGAGCCCAGTGGCCTGGATTTAATATTAGCTACAGTATTAGCTGATCTTGGAAAAATCTCTTTAATATTCAGCTCATCTTTCCCTACTGAAGCCATCATCAGCTCACTGGGACAAAGATACCGGTACATTCAGCATCCAGTACATGGTGAAGTGAAAGTGAAGTCACTCAGTCATGTCTGACTCTTTGCAACCCCATGGACTGTACCTGCCAGGCTCCTCCATCCATGGAATTTTCCA
Source organism: Raphicerus campestris (assembly GCA_006410735.1). Classification (NCBI taxonomy): domain Eukaryota; kingdom Metazoa; phylum Chordata; class Mammalia; order Artiodactyla; family Bovidae; genus Raphicerus; species Raphicerus campestris. The sequence goes on from SJYW01009112.1 coordinate 1,073,104, forward strand.
GGCAAGATTACTGCAGTGGGTTGCCATTTCCTCCTCTAGGGGATCCTCCCAACCCAGAGATGGAACCCAGGTCTCCTGCATTGCAGGCAGACTCTTTACCATCTGAGCCACAAGGGGGCTTCTAAAGTGAAAGTGAAGTCACTCAGCACATAGTAAGTGACGAGTAAACCTTAGCTATGTGACATTTCAAAATTCATTAGATTTCCTCTCTGGCCTCTTACATGTCTATTTTTGTACCATTATATTATTTTAATTATTGCTGTTTCCAGATATATACTGTTTCAGGCTGTCTCGTCTATTAGCTCCTTTTTTCAGAAAATCATATAAAGTGTACATGTTGTGTCTGACTTACTTGACCAAGACGCAAAGGAGCTTAGTAGGTTGAATACCTATTAAGGTGACTTGAAAGAGAAAATAAGATGCCTGTCCAGTCACGTGGGCCTTGGCAAGAGGGCAAAATGAATGTGATACTTTGACGGAGGAAAGAGTCTCAGGACAGAGGTAGTGTTTTCGGTGGGAGAAAAAGAAGAATACAGGTGAGTTATAGGAGGTGTTATAGGAGAGAATCTATGTGAGAAGAAAACAAAGAGGCAAGAAAAGCAAAGAGTGGAACAGTAAGTGACCCACAGCTCCCGTTTTCTCTTTGACTGGAAGTGAATACAGTACATCCTCTAGCACTCAATAAGTAGGCTTTGCTCACACACAGCCAATGACGTGAGAGCAAGACGGTGAAACGTGAATCTCTTCATTTAGCGCTAAGCTCTAGTCTATTGCGCTTAAGTGTTTTAATGTAGAGTCATTGACTTTTTTTAATTGGCTGGATATTCTAGATATTATGTTTTGCTCTAAAACTTTGGAACCACTATTTATTGGTGCCTCTAAATATTTCTCAGTGCATATTTACATGAATTTTTAAAATCATTTCTATCATTTCAAACTTCTCTAAATACCCTTGACCATTATTTCAGCAGGCTCAATCATTTGGCCTTATTCCACATTTGAAATTATGATTTGTATTTCCTGATAGATTTCTCTCCAATTGCATTTTGACTCCTAACCTTTGTTTTGTATTACCTAAGAGCACACAGTGTTACCTTCAGAGAGGGTAGATGCATATTGCGTTGGAAAGCTATAGTGGGTCTGATCCCTTGAGTTAGCCTTAAGGTCCATCCATGGCACTTAAAGCAATCCAGTATGCACCTTGGTAATTGAAATCCTTCCATTACCCTCACTCCAGCCCATTTAGATATTTCTCTTGCAGATGGAGTTCCATCAGGAGGTGAGCCAAATGGTTTGGGAAAGATGGGGCATTTTTCCAACAAGGTTTTTGGCTGCCCACCAACAAGCTGGCTGGTGTTCATAATTCCAAGTTGACCCTTCTAAGCAAGGTTTCCATTTATAAAGAGCACTGTCAACCCTGCTCTTCATTCTAGGGGAACACTTGGGACTTGGGTTCATCAAGGCTCATGGTGTAACCATGAGAGAAGCTTATCTCAGATTTCTTCATTGCTTGATTTTTTGCCACACACACACACACACACACACACACACACAAAGACAAACTCATATTGCTTCTTGTCCTCAGTTGAGAGTCAAAACTTTTCATACCACACAAAGTATTATCACGTATTTGTAAATATCTTGAACCTCACAGATATCATTTTCACTTGAGTGCAATCTCACCCCAGAGTCCAAGTTTGAAAAGAAAGGTTTTGGATATTAACAAAGCTAGCAAATTTCTAGGCTAAAGCATCAATAATGCTTTTTAATGTGCTTAAACGGATGTACATTCTGTATTTATGTATATATGCATATGAACCACAGCAGAAGAACTAAATAATTCAATGGAATGCATAGAGAAAACTAATGATCCCATATTCTAATAACTGTTTTATGAAAAGCTTTTCATTTGGCTCTCAAAACTGCCTCATAAGTCAACACTTGGATAATGCAGTGAAGTTATATTTAACTCTAGAACTCTCCTCACATGCCAGGTTTCAAATATGTTTCTAAGTAAATGTCCTTTTTGGGCTCATTATGCCTATTCCTGTCTTCCCTCAAAACAACCTCTTATGTATGTTCATTTCCCTTCTTTCCTTGACTTCTGGCTGTCAGATTTACACCATGTTATCTTGGCCTGGAGCAGCAATATCACACCCAAGGACAGGGAGCCCGAGCTTGACAGATGTTGCCAGAGAGTACCTAGCAAATGTTTTCTTACAAGATCGATCCACTCAAGCAATGGCCCACAATAGTATTTCAGAGGAGGTTTCTAAGGAGCCTCTGGAAGACTTCTTAATAAATCACTGATGGAAATCCAACTTTGCTGAAACAGAGAGAAGGTATACACAGCCAAATCAAATAGACAGGTATCCCCCAGAGCCAGCCCAGGGATTTGAGATGAGAGGGATGAGGCTGTGTTGCTTCTTGGCAAAGGGTAAAAGTTATGTAGCAAATAGGCTTTTTGTATATACGGATACTGCAGCAATCATCACAGCTTCTGTGCCCAGGGAGGATCTAGTTTGAAATCCTACTGAAAATGCGCTTTTCCAAATTCCACTCAGCAAAGATGCACCTTTATTAAAACACAAATAACTCCCAAACAGAGGCTACCAAAATGCCTCCAGTGCTCTTGATTTTACCAGAAAATATGTGGCAGTAGGTGCATATTCTGTACATAAATGGAAGAAATGGGATACTGTACCTACTTTTCTGTTCACCTGAAATGATCACAACATTGTTAATCGGCTATACCCTGATACAAAATGTTTTTGGTGTTAAAAAAAAAAAAAGTGTTTTAAAAGTATGGTTGCTTTACAATGTTGTATTGGTTTTCTACTGTATGGCAAAGTGAAACAGCTATATATATTACACATATTCCCTCTTTTTTAGATTTCTTTCCCATTTAGGTCACCACAGAGCATTGACAAAATTCCCTGTGCTATACATTATGTTCTCATTAGTTTTCTACTTTATATACAGTATCAATAGTGTATATATGTCAATCCCAGTCTCCTAACTGTACCTATATTTCTGCTGTTTTGCATAAGCACTAACATCTCTACTAACATAACCCTTTAGTGTGAGAAAAATAGGAGTTCAAATGCTAAAACTATGAGTTTCATGTTCCTGAGAACTCTGACATTTAAAAAGTTAGCTTTTTTCAGCTTGGCGTATAATAAGTAACAAAATACGCTATTACTGCATATAATATACTACAGAAGTGTATGTGCACATGTCTGTGAAAAGAGAGAGAAATATGTCTGAGCTTATACACAACATTAACAGACACGGAAAGTTCAGCGTTCTCGGGTGTAACACTAACAAAGATGCATTTAGTGGCTTATGCAGTTATTTAATAATTTGTTGCTTCAGTCACAAGTTGGAAACCCTAATTACTAACATATCTTTCAGAGTGAATGCTCTCTAATTTTAAACATTCCTGAAAATATGATTTAATCAAATTTCTTCACATCTCAAAAGAACAATGGTAGGCAAAGCATAAGACAAAATGCAATAAGCAAGCAGTGGGATTCAGGCAGTTGGGTCCAAGAGAATAATTTTCTCAATGTAATCCATGAATAAAATCCTTTTTAATATTAAAATCTTTATGAACTTTTGATATTGATGGGCCCAGAGCCCAAATAAATGGAATATATCAAGGGTAAAATTATATCCAGTGAAACCAGATCCTTATTAAAGGAGGCCAGTGATGGGGGGCTTTGTCCTTTTGGCTTTTTCACAAGACCCAAGCAGCAATCATCTTCACAGAGCCCTTGAGACAGCCCCACACCAAGAGTTGGTGCTTGGGAAGCAGGTGAGGAGACTCAACTCTTCTAAGAGTTCCAGGATAACCTGGCACTCCTGTCAATGCAGGTCTTTTTGAAGGCAACCTAAAAGATTAGTTATCAATCTTTTTTGCTTTAGATTTTGCCAACCCGAATTAGAGCTTCTTTGGCATTATTTAGAGAAATAAGGTCTTTCCAAGGAAGTTCATTCCAAAAGTGATTAAAACACATTCTCAAGACTTAAAAAAGAAATTTCTAATTTTAGAAGGATACTTGTTCTATGACCTATGGAAATACTTATATCTCAATTCCCGGAAAGATGAACTGCCCTCTTCTTCTGGCAGCTATATGTAGAGAATGAAATATTGTGTTTGATCATTACACATAAGTATTATGAAGGGAAAAAAACCTCATGAAAAAAAATTCATGAAGGATAAAAACCTCACATTACTTTTTTTTTCTTTATTCTGTCTTTTTATTCCAGGGCTGAACCTTAACACTGAGATGGGAATTTTGTAATCTCCCTCAACAAAAATTCCTTCAGGGAAAATTTGGAAAGATCATTATGAAAATTGATCCTTTCTCAGAAAAGCTGAAATAAAGTGAAAATATAAAGCAAAAATTTCAGGTCAAGGCAGAAAACACTTAAGACTACTTTTCAAAGGATAATTCTGATTTAGGAATGAGGGATTGGCACTGACATGAATCAAACATAAAAACTGCACCAAAATTAAGACTTCATCAGTCAGGTGCACCGAATAATCAGGTGCAGAACAATAGCTTTCTCACCAGTGCTTGATTGGGTCCACAACACGGTCTTACAGGAGAGGGAAATGCATCGTAAATATGCTTCCCCATTCATTCACTCATTTACTTTTCATTCATTTTTCACATTGAGATTAATTTCATAAGTGCTAAGCCAGGCCCTACATTTAGATACAGAGGTGAATACAAAATAGGCTTCACCTTTAATGCATGCACAACTAGGTTAAGAGTCATATAAGTCAATACAGTCCAAAAAGGTGAGTACAATAAAAAAGGTATAGAGTGATAAAATAGGTGAAAAATAGGTCACTTGATTCCGTTTGTGCTTACTCAGTCATGTCTGATTCTTTGTGACTCAAGGACTGTAGCCTACCAGGCTCCTCTATCCATGGGAATTCTCCAGGCAAGAATACTGGAATGGGTTGCCATGCCCTCCTTCAGGGGAACTTTTTGACCCAGGAATCAATCCAGGGTCTCCTGCATTGCAGGCAGATTCCATACCAGTGGAGTTATTTGGAGAGAGGTATTTGAGCCAAGTCCTGATGATTGCCTTGGGATGAACAGGCAGGGTGAGTCTGGTTGGATGGGATTTCAAACAGTGGAAACACACAGATGTGAGAGACTGAGATGTGACAGAGAGTGGGCTGAATTAGGGTATGGAGAGAGATGTGGCTGTGGAAGTGGACAAAATCCATATCCTAAAGGGAATTCTATGCCATTCTAAATGGTTTTCACTTGGTACTAAAGGTAATAGTGGACCCAAGAACCATTTTAAGCAAAGACATGGCATGATCAGACAAACATTTTAGCTTTCCATTCTTTAATTTTTTCACTTTTATTTATTATGCATTTTAACACATAATTATACCATAATATATAATATAGTTTTGAATATATTTTAAATTTAAAATAATTTTTGAATTTTAATTTGGTATATTTTCAAAAATCAAAACAATCAACAAGGTATACAATGAATTATCTCATATCCATCCTATCTGGAAATGTGCATCCCAAATACCCTTATCAAACAGATAGCTTTTATTAGCTGCTTGCAAACACAAATAAATATTAAATATATATTCTTATTTTCTTCCTTTCTTACATTAAACTTAATATCTATGCTTAGATCTGCAGCTAACTTTTTTCTTACTTACTAATATACTTTGGAGATTTTTCCTTATCAGCATACAAAAAGCTTCCTTGGTCTTTTTTTAACTGCCTAGCATTTAAAAAGGAATACTCTCACTGAAGTGTAAAATAAAAAGTGAGGAAATGGGAAATTATAGGAATTTAGGCAAGAAATGATAAGAGCCTTGAAAATTGATATATCTGAGAGAGTGGAGAAATACCAAGGAGACAGAATCAGTAAATGTGGGAGATAAGTTGGGGAGGGGGGTGAGATCAAGGGGAAATAAATCAAAGATTACTCTGGGCTTCTGGCCAGGGCAGTTGGTGAAACACTGTCAGATGATGAAACACTTACAGAGAGAAGAAAGTCATTAGAGGAGCAGGCTGGGGTAGGCAGGACTGGAGACAGAGGATGAGTTGCGTTTTCAACATGTGGAGTTTGTATCACCAGGTGGAGTTGTTAGGTAGTAAGTATTGGTAGNGAGACAGAATCAGTAAATGTGGGAGATAAGTTGGGGAGGGGGGTGAGATCAAGGGGAAATAAATCAAAGATTACTCTGGGATTCTGGCCAGGGCAGTTGGTGAAACACTGTCAGATGATGAAACACTTACAGAGAGAAGAAAATCATTAGAGGAGCAGGCTGGGGTAGGCAGGACTGGAGACAGAGGATGAGTTGCATTTTCAACATGTGGAGTTTGTATCACCAGGTGGAGATGTTAGTTAGTAAGTATTGGTGGCTCAGAGGGTAAAGCGTCTGCCTGCAATGTAGGAGACCTGGGTTCGATCCCTAGGTCAGGAAGATCCCCTGGAAAAAGAAATGGCAACCCACTCCAGTACTCTTGCCTGGGAAATCCCATAAACACAGGACCCTTGAGGGCTACAGTCCATGGGATCGCAAAAAGTTGAACATGACTGAACAACCAGGCACACACATGAAGCTCAGGAGGTTTCTCAGGTGGTTCAATGGTAAAGAATATACCTGCCAACCAGGAAATGTGGGTTTGATTTCTGAGTCAGGAAGATACTCTGGAGAAGGAAATGGCAACCCACTCCAATATTCTTTCCTGGAGAATCCCGTGGAAAGTGAGGCCTGGTGGACTAGAGTCCATGGGATCACAAAGAGTCACACATGACTTAGTGACTAAATAACAACAATGAAGTTCAGGAGAGAGGTGAAATATGGAGAGTTTAAATCATCAGAATATAGTTGATTAAAACCTTCAATATGGATAAAGTCATCTAGCATGAATATAAAGCAAGAAGATAAAAGCAGGTGAAGATAGAATCCCTTATGGTAGTTGGAGGAAGAGAACTATGCCATACATGACATTAGAAATTAAAGTTATTTTTGACAAAGCTTGTCCCATGGAGGTGTCCCCATACAGATATGTGCACACACATACAGTGTTTCATGGCCAGAAATTTTGGAGATTCACAGTATACAGTACCATATTAAAAGCTAGTAACATCCTTACAGCTCATTTTTGGAAAATACAGGGTCTAAGATATTGGCTATTTAGCTAAATACTGGAAAGTCCTGCTTTTAGGTCTGGAGAAGATGACCTCAGCCCCGGGCTCTGTGCTTTTGAGGACTCTGTCATGGCTGTTGACTAACTGTTCCTTTTCCTATAGAATGAAAAATCCATGAGACTTGGAGTGTATACCCACCAGGAGGCTGGTCTACCCCCACCCCCATAGCTACACCACACTCTAGGTTTCTGGCAATCCCAGAATTTGCTTCCCTGGTGGCCCTAAATCTGCAACCAGGTCCCATGTGGTCCCTTTACATACTCTATTCTCCTGATGGCAGAGTGTAACCACCCTCTGGTGATCCAGAAGTGACTAGGGAGTAGGGAAGAAACTTTGAGAGGTGAGCTGAATGTCCACACAAATATAAATGAGAACCCTCATAGTGCAGGTAGAGCTAGGGGTTAGAGAGGAAAGCTGACAGGAACGAAAGACTAGGGCCAGCTCTCCTCACCCCACCACCTGTCCCCAAGAGTCTGAAAACTCCAAAGTCAAACTAGCCTTGCAGGCCATTGGGAGTGTAGATTTATCAGACTGGAAGACAGCAGGTATTTAATTTAGCAGTGTGTTAGCTTGATTTACAGCTTGTAAATATTTAGACATATGGCATATGGACCTCCATATGTATTCTTGAGCTGCCCCACATAGTGTATGGGATGGTCTGAGAAGGAATGACAAGAGGATAGGACAATTGAGAGCCAATGAGGAAGGGAGGAGTAACACCCCTAGGAGATACAGTTTTAAACAAACATGAGTAAAGCTTGGTTATTCAGACAACAGCACAAATTCTCATTCCTAGGGCCATGGGTCCTGCCTTAGGTCCTTTAATCTTTATAACCTTTGAGTTTACACATATCTGAACTGAGATGCAGAGAGATCAGCCCTGTGTCCAAGTTCACACAGTTGGTAGTTGCTGGCGATTACTGCTCAGGACTCCCAGCTCCTAAGCCAGTGTTATCTCTACCATACCTTGCTGACTCAAAACTGGAGAATGCTAAGCCTTTTTTTCTTTTACAAAATGAAACATCCCACTGAGACAAATATATATGGTCTTCAATTTATAGTACATTTGGAATTCATGATGAAGTCTTGGAAAATAATCTGTTGTGCTGTCTTTAGGCATCATCTACTGAGGTCTATCCAGTTAGAAATAGCAACCATGTTCCAACACTTCTTAGATACAATTCTCTCACCAAAAACTTACACATTAGTATATCATGAAAATCACTGCTTAATATAAGTGTTATAGATCAACATTTAATAATTTATTATTACAATCAGCTTAGTCCATATTTAGAAAAGAGGAAAACATATATTATATATGTGCATATTACTTAGATTAAATGCATTATATACATGTGTGTATATATATATATATATAATATAAATGCACACACACATATATGTGACATTAATATATAGACTTACTAAAACCTAAAAATATACAGCATAAAACTTAGTATTGGAACTTCCCTGGTGGCGCAGTGTAAAACTCTATGCTTCCACTGCAGGGGACATGGGTTTAATCCCTGGTCTGGGAACTGATATCCCACATGTCATGCAGCAAGGCCAAAAACAAACCAAAACAACAAAAACTTAGTATTATGTATATATACCAGAAAAGGATCATTTTGGTGCCATCTTGAGTCAATGTCAATTAGCCATAAAATGTTAATATTAATTTTAAAGCATGTTATGTTAATAAAAGGCAATCTACTGAAAATAGGTTTATAGTTTTTAAAGAATTTATACAGTTCTGCCAAGAGAACGCACTGATCATAGCAAACCCCCTCTTCCAACAACACAAGAGAAGACTCTGCACGTGGACATCACCAGATGGTCAACACCAAAATCAGATTGATTATATTCTTTGCAGCCAAAGATGGAGAAGCTCTATACAACTGGCAAAAACAAGACTGGGAGCTGACTATGGCTCAGATCATGAACTCCTTAGTGCCAAATTCAGACTGAAATTGAAGAAAGTGGAGAAAACCACTAGACCATTCAGGTAC
>SJYW01009112.1:1099334-1117664 GCA_006410735.1 Raphicerus campestris
TATATATATATATATAATATAAATGCACACACACATATATGTGACATTAATATATAGACTTACTAAAACCTAAAAATATACAGCATAAAACTTAGTATTGGAACTTCCCTGGTGGCGCAGTGTAAAACTCTATGCTTCCACTGCAGGGGACATGGGTTTAATCCCTGGTCTGGGAACTGATATCCCACATGTCATGCAGCAAGGCCAAAAACAAACCAAAACAACAAAAACTTAGTATTATGTATATATACCAGAAAAGGATCATTTTGGTGCCATCTTGAGTCAATGTCAATTAGCCATAAAATGTTAATATTAATTTTAAAGCATGTTATGTTAATAAAAGGCAATCTACTGAAAATAGGTTTATAGTTTTTAAAGAATTTATACAGTTCTGCCAAGAGAACGCACTGATCATAGCAAACCCCCTCTTCCAACAACACAAGAGAAGACTCTGCACGTGGACATCACCAGATGGTCAACACCAAAATCAGATTGATTATATTCTTTGCAGCCAAAGATGGAGAAGCTCTATACAACTGGCAAAAACAAGACTGGGAGCTGACTATGGCTCAGATCATGAACTCCTTAGTGCCAAATTCAGACTGAAATTGAAGAAAGTGGAGAAAACCACTAGACCATTCAGGTACGACCTAAATCAAATCCCTTATGACTATACAGTGAAAGTGAGAAATAGATTTAAGGGACTAGATCTGATAGACAGAGTGCCTGATGAACTATGGACAGAGCTTCGTGACATTGTACAGAAGACAGGGATCAAGACCATTTCCAAGAAAAAGGAGTGCAAAAAAGCAAAATGGTTGTCTGAGGAGGCCTTATAAATAGCTGAGAAAAGAAGGGAAGTGAAAAGCAAAGGAGAAAAGAAAAGATATACCCATTTCAATGCAGAGTTCCAAAGAATAGCAAAGAGAGATAAGAAAGCCTTCCTCAGTGATCAATACAAAGAAATAGAGGAAAACAACAGAGTAGGAAAAGACTAGAGATCTCTTCAGGAAAATTAGAAATACCAAGAGAACATTTCATGCAAAGATGGGCTCAATAAAGGACAGAAATGGTAGGGTCCTAACAGAGCAGAAGATATTAAGAAGAGGTGGCAAGAATACATGGAAGAACTATACAAAAAAGACCCCAATGACCCAGATAATCACAATGATGTGATCACTCACCTAGAGCCAGACATCCTGGAGTGCGAAGTCAAGTGGGGATTAGCAAGCATCACAATGAACATAGCTAGTGGAGGTGATGGAATTCCAGCTAAGCTATTTAAAATCCTAAAAGGTGATGTTGTGAAAGTTCTGCACTCAATATGTCCGCAAATTTGGAAAACTCAGCAGTGGCCACAGGACTGGAAAAGGTCAGTTTTCATTCCAATCCCAAAGAAAAACAATGCCAAAGAATGTTCAAACTATAGCACAATTGCACTCCTTTCACATACTAGCAATGTAATGCTCAAAATCCTACAAGCCAGGCTTCAACAGCACATGAACTGAGAACTTCCAGATGTTCAAGCTGAATTTAGAAAAGGCAGAGGAATAAGAGGTCAAATTGTCAGCATCCATTGGATCATAGAAAAAGCAAGAGAATTTCAGAAAAATATCTACTTTTGCTTCATTGACTACACTAAAGCCTTTGACTGTGTGGACCACACCAAATTGTGGAAAATTCTCAAAGAGATGGGAATACTGGAACACCTTACCTGCTTCTTGAGAAACACATATTCTTGTCAAGAAGAAAAAGTTAGAATGGACATGGAACAACAGACTGGTTCCAAACTGGGAAAGGAATATGTCAAGGCCACACATAGTCACTCTGCTTATTTAACTTATATGCAAAGTACATCATGTGAAATGCTGGGCTGGATGAAGCACAAGCTAAATCAAGATTGCCAGGAGAAATATCAATAACCTCAGATACACAAATGACACCACTCATATGGCAGAAAGCAAAGAAGAACTAAAGAGCCTCTTGAAAGTGAAAGAGGAGAGTAAAAAAGCTGGCTTAAAACTCAACATTCAAAAAACCTAGATCATGGCATCTGGTCCCATCACTTCATGGCAACTAGATGGAGAAACAGTGGAAACAGTGATAGACTTTATTTTCTTGGGCTCTAAAATCACTGTAGATGGTGACTGCAGCCATGAAATTAAAAGACCCTTGCTCCTTGGAAGAAAAGCTATGACCAACCTAGACAGCATGTTAAAAGGCAGAGACATTGCTTTGCTGGTAAAGGTTCATATAGTCAAAGCTACAGTTTTCCTGTAGTCATGTATGGATGTGAGAGTTGGACCATTAAGTAGGCTGAATGCTGAAGAATTGATGCTTTTGAACTGTGGTGTTGGAAAAGACTATTTATAGAGTTCCTTGGACTGCAAGAAGGTCCAACCAGTAAATCCTAAAAGAAATCAGTCCTGAATATTCACTGAAAAGACTGATACTGAAGCTGAAGCTCCGATACTTTGGCTGCTGATGTGAAGAGTCACCTCATTGGAAAAGACCTTGATGCTGGGAAAGACTGAAGGCAGGAGGAGAAGGGGATGACGGAGGATGAGATGGTTGGATAGTATTAGTGACTCAAAGGACATGAGTCTGAGCAAGCTCTGGAAGATGGTGAAGGATGGGAAAGCCTAGTGTCCTGCAGTCCATGTGGTCACAAGTGGTCGGACATGACTGAGCAACTGAACAGCAACAAAAAAATGATTAATTCTTTAACCGACCTGTCTATCAACAGTCGAACGTATAAAGATGTGGCAGTCATGAAGAATGAAGTTCTGCCATTTGCGGCCATGTAGACGGACTTGGAGGGCATTGTGTTATGTGAAATAAGTCAGATAGAAAGAACAAATGCTATATGATATTGTTTACATGTGGATATCATTTATACGAACATCCAACAAGTGAATACAGCAGGAAAGAAGCAGACTCACGGATATAGAGAACAGCCTAGTGGTTACCAGAGGAGAGAGAAGGAGGAAGGGGCAATAGAGGAGCATAGGGAAAAAGGTTTACTATGGGACTGTATGAAATCATGTTTGTGAAACTTCTGCGGATTATAAAGTACTATAGAATTAAAAGAATCTTCTATTCAATAAAAAAAATTTTTAAGACAAAATACTTCCAGGTTTCATTACAGCAAAACACATCACATCAAATGGTAAGAATAGGGCCAGCTTCATGGGCTTGTAATCTGTGTCCGGAATCCACGCCTAGCAGAGCCCTGTGGCTGGTTTAAGAGATCTCTGCTCTCACCATCTTAAAATGCGTAATAATTTTTGAGCAAAGAGACCCCATATTTACATGTTACACCAAGCTCTGCAAATTAGGCAGCCAGTTTGGGGTCAGAAAAGTTGTTCCGCCCTGTGCAGAGATGGTGTGTTGCCTGTGTAAATGGGTAAAGAGTTCATGAGTGCTACTGCTGCCGCCAAGTTGCTTCAGTGTGTAGGTTGCTGATAAACATACAGACACCCAATTTTCTATCATGTGTGCTTAACTGCTTATTCGTGACTGACTCTGTGACCCCATTAACTGTACCCCACCAGGCTCCTCCTCCTCCATGGGATCTTGCAGGCAAGAATACTGGAGTGGGTTGCCATTTCCCACTCCAGGGGATCTTCCCGACCCAAGTATCACACCTATGTCTCCTGCACTGGCAGGCAAGTTCTTTACCACTGAGCCACCAGGGAAGCCCGTAGAAAGAAAGAAAGGTAGCACTAAGTCATGTCTGACTCTCGCGATCTCGTGAACTGTACCCTGCCATACTCCTCTGTCCATGGGATTCTCCAGGCAAGAATACTGGACTGGTTGCTATTTCCTTCTCCAGGGGAACTTCCCGATCCAGGAACTGAACCCAGGTGTCTCCTGTATTACAGGCAGATGCTTTACTGACTGAGCTATACAGTAAACCCCAGGGAAGCCCGTATGTCCCCATTATTCCATGGAATTCCATCCCATGTTGCATACTTATGCTAAAAAAATTATCCCTACTCTATATAAAATTCAAATTTATGTAACTAAAAACTGTTGTCTAGACTCCAAGTATCCATTATACTTGACAGATAACCTTGAGCAGAAGATTTTTTCCATTCATGATTAGAAAGTAACCAGTCATTTCAGCGTGTTATTTACTTTTGGAAAGACAGAACAAAGTTCCCGGTGCAGAGATCATCACTTTCTGGCCTATTTAGTAAATAAATTGCCCATTCATCCTTTGGGTACAGAATATTTATGTTCAACTTTGTGATTTTCATTTTAAAAGATATATTCAATCTATTACATATATTTTATGTTTTATTTTGCTTATTTTAAATAGAATATATTCTTGAAAGGTCTTTCCTGGTGGCTCAGACAGTGAAGAATCTTCCTGCAATGCAGGAGACCTGGGTTCAGTCCCTGAGTTGGGAAGATCCCCTGGAGGAGGGCATGGCAACCCACTCCAGTCTTCTTGCCTGGAGAGTCCATGGGATTGCAGAGTCAGAAATGACTGAGCGATTAAGCACATAAGCACATAACATATTCTTGAAGATGTTGTTCAATGAAAATTATCAATAAAAATTTATATTTAAAAAAATAAAATGAATTACAAAAAAATTAATAAGTAAATAAAAATAAATCATACNTCATGCAAAGATGGGCTCAATAAAGGACAGAAATGGTAGGGTCCTAACAGAGCAGAAGATATTAAGAAGAGGTGGCAAGAATACATGGAAGAACTATACAAAAAAGACCCCAATGACCCAGATAATCACAATGATGTGATCACTCACCTAGAGCCAGACATCCTGGAGTGCGAAGTCAAGTGGGGATTAGCAAGCATCACAATGAACATAGCTAGTGGAGGTGATGGAATTCCAGCTAAGCTATTTAAAATCCTAAAAGGTGATGTTGTGAAAGTTCTGCACTCAATATGTCCGCAAATTTGGAAAACTCAGCAGTGGCCACAGGACTGGAAAAGGTCAGTTTTCATTCCAATCCCAAAGAAAAACAATGCCAAAGAATGTTCAAACTATAGCACAATTGCACTCCTTTCACATACTAGCAATGTAATGCTCAAAATCCTACAAGCCAGGCTTCAACAGCACATGAACTGAGAACTTCCAGATGTTCAAGCTGAATTTAGAAAAGGCAGAGGAATAAGAGGTCAAATTGTCAGCATCCATTGGATCATAGAAAAAGCAAGAGAATTTCAGAAAAATATCTACTTTTGCTTCATTGACTACACTAAAGCCTTTGACTGTGTGGACCACACCAAATTGTGGAAAATTCTCAAAGAGATGGGAATACTGGAACACCTTACCTGCTTCTTGAGAAACACATATTCTTGTCAAGAAGAAAAAGTTAGAATGGACATGGAACAACAGACTGGTTCCAAACTGGGAAAGGAATATGTCAAGGCCACACATAGTCACTCTGCTTATTTAACTTATATGCAAAGTACATCATGTGAAATGCTGGGCTGGATGAAGCACAAGCTAAATCAAGATTGCCAGGAGAAATATCAATAACCTCAGATACACAAATGACACCACTCATATGGCAGAAAGCAAAGAAGAACTAAAGAGCCTCTTGAAAGTGAAAGAGGAGAGTAAAAAAGCTGGCTTAAAACTCAACATTCAAAAAACCTAGATCATGGCATCTGGTCCCATCACTTCATGGCAACTAGATGGAGAAACAGTGGAAACAGTGATAGACTTTATTTTCTTGGGCTCTAAAATCACTGTAGATGGTGACTGCAGCCATGAAATTAAAAGACCCTTGCTCCTTGGAAGAAAAGCTATGACCAACCTAGACAGCATGTTAAAAGGCAGAGACATTGCTTTGCTGGTAAAGGTTCATATAGTCAAAGCTACAGTTTTCCTGTAGTCATGTATGGATGTGAGAGTTGGACCATTAAGTAGGCTGAATGCTGAAGAATTGATGCTTTTGAACTGTGGTGTTGGAAAAGACTATTTATAGAGTTCCTTGGACTGCAAGAAGGTCCAACCAGTAAATCCTAAAAGAAATCAGTCCTGAATATTCACTGAAAAGACTGATACTGAAGCTGAAGCTCCGATACTTTGGCTGCTGATGTGAAGAGTCACCTCATTGGAAAAGACCTTGATGCTGGGAAAGACTGAAGGCAGGAGGAGAAGGGGATGACGGAGGATGAGATGGTTGGATAGTATTAGTGACTCAAAGGACATGAGTCTGAGCAAGCTCTGGAAGATGGTGAAGGATGGGAAAGCCTAGTGTCCTGCAGTCCATGTGGTCACAAGTGGTCGGACATGACTGAGCAACTGAACAGCAACAAAAAAATGATTAATTCTTTAACCGACCTGTCTATCAACAGTCGAACGTATAAAGATGTGGCAGTCATGAAGAATGAAGTTCTGCCATTTGCGGCCATGTAGACGGACTTGGAGGGCATTGTGTTATGTGAAATAAGTCAGATAGAAAGAACAAATGCTATATGATATTGTTTACATGTGGATATCATTTATACGAACATCCAACAAGTGAATACAGCAGGAAAGAAGCAGACTCACGGATATAGAGAACAGCCTAGTGGTTACCAGAGGAGAGAGAAGGAGGAAGGGGCAATAGAGGAGCATAGGGAGAAAGGTTTACTATGGGACTGTATGAAATCATGTTTGTGAAACTTCTGCGGATTATAAAGTACTATAGAATTAAAAGAATCTTCTATTCAATAAAAAAAAATTTTAAGAGAAAATACTTCCAGGTTTCATTACAGCAAAACACATCACATCAAATGGTAAGAATAGGGCCAGCTTCATGGGCTTGTAATCTGTGTCCGGAATCCACGCCTAGCAGAGCCCTGTGGCTGGTTTAAGAGATCTCTGCTCTCACCATCTTAAAATGCGTAATAATTTTTGAGCAAAGAGACCCCACATTTACATGTTACACCAAGCTCTGCAAATTAGGCAGCCAGTTTGGGGTCAGAAAAGTTGTTCCGCCCTGTGCAGAGATGGTGTGTTGCCTGTGTAAATGGGTAAAGGGTTCATGAGTGCTACTGCTGCCGCCAAGTCGCTTCAGTGTGTAGGTTGCTGATAAACATACAGACACCCAATTTTCTATCATGTGTGCTTAACTGCTTATTCGTGACTGACTCTGTGACCCCATTAACTGTACCCCACCAGGCTCCTCCTCCTCCATGGGATCTTGCAGGCAAGAATACTGGAGTGGGTTGCCATTTCCCACTCCAGGGGATCTTCCCGACCCAAGTATCACACCTATGTCTCCTGCACTGGCAGGCAAGTTCTTTACCACTGAGCCACCAGGGAAGCCCGTAGAAAGAAAGAAAGGTAGCACTAAGTCATGTCTGACTCTCACGATCTCGTGAACTGTACCCTGCCATACTCCTCTGTCCATGGGATTCTCCAGGCAAGAATACTGGACTGGTTGCTATTTCCTTCTCCAGGGGAACTTCCCGATCCAGGAACTGAACCCAGGTGTCTCCTGTATTACAGGCAGATGCTTTACTGACTGAGCTATACAGTAAACCCCAGGGAAGCCCGTATGTCCCCATTATTCCATGGAATTCCATCCCATGTTGCATACTTATGCTAAAAAAATTATCCCTACTCTATATAAAATTCAAATTTATGTAACTAAAAACTGTTGTCTAGACTCCAAGTATCCGTTATACTTGACAGATAACCTTGAGCAGAAGATTTTTTCCATTCATGATTAGAAAGTAACCAGTCATTTCAGCGTGTTATTTACTTTTGGAAAGACAGAACAAAGTTCCCGGTGCAGAGATCATCACTTTCTGGCCTATTTAGTAAATAAATTGCCCATTCATCCTTTGGGTACAGAATATTTATGTTCAACTTTGTGATTTTCATTTTAAAAGATATATTCAATCTATTACATATATTTTATGTTTTATTTTGCTTATTTTAAATAGAATATATTCTTGAAAGGTCTTTCCTGGTGGCTCAGACAGTGAAGAATCTTCCTGCAATGCAGGAGACCTGGGTTCAGTCCCTGAGTTGGGAAGATCCCCTGGAGGAGGGCATGGCAACCCACTCCAGTCTTCTTGCCTGGAGAGTCCATGGGATTGCAGAGTCAGAAATGACTGAGCGATTAAGCACATAAGCACATAACATATTCTTGAAGATGTTGTTCAATGAAAATTATCAATAAAAATTTATATTTAAAAAAATAAAATGAATTACAAAAAAATTAATAAGTAAATAAAAATAAATCATACTATTAAAAAAATTCAGTTTCAGCTAGATGTTCTTTATTTTATCTGGCAAACCTTCTCATGGGGTAAAGATGAAATAAGCGTACTTTCCTAGTGTAATTACTAATGGTGATAGTTGCTCAGTTGTGTCTGACTCTTTGCAACCCAATGGACTATACAGTCCCTGGAATTCTCCAGGCCAGAATACTGGAGTGGGTAAGCCTTTCCCTTCTCCAGGGGATCTTCCCAAGCTAGGGATCGAATTCAGGTCTTGGGCATTGCCAGAGAATTCTTTGAAAGCTGAGTCACCAGGGAATTCCAAGAATACTGGAGTGGGTAGCCTATCCCTTCTCCAGGAGATCTTGCTGACCCATGACTTGAACCAGGGTCTCCTGCATTGCAGGCAGATTCTTTACCAGCTGAGCTACCAGGGAAGACCCATTCTTTCACTCTCTAAAGTGTCTCGTGTGTGTTTAGAGGCTAAGTTGTGAGCGACTCTTTTGTGACCCCATGGACTGTAGTCTGCCAGGCTCCTCTCTCCATGAGATTTTCCAGGGAAGAATATTGGAGTGGGTTGCCATTTCCTTCTTCAGGAGATCTTCCTGACCCAGGGATTGAAATCATGTTTTCTGCATTGCAGGAAGATTCTTTATTGCTGAGCCACCAGGGAAGACTCCAAATGTTTTAGCTTGTAAAAATCAGCCTGTGGTCTGTCTAGGTAAAGGGCCTGAGAAGGTCTTGATGTATTTGAACAACTCTGTGGACCAAAGCATTTGGAAAACTCGTATTGAAGGTTGAGGTTCCTGTGCTCTTAACTTTTAAAGAGACAGATAAGCAGGTAAAGACTCAGGACAGTAACAGAAAAGCAAGGAGGTTAAAGATGGGTAGTGCCTAAAGGTCTTGTAAGAGTTAAACAGACTTACTGGATTTAGTCATCTTGAAAATTCTTTTCAATGTAGGATTAGACAAAAAAAAAAAATCTCACATATCATGCTTAATTGCTCATGAATAAATCTTCAGGAGGCTTTCTTTGAATGGGACAAATTTGAGAAACAGAGGAGAATGTAAAAGTAACTGAAGCATCTCAAACCAGCTGAGTCTTGGAGAATTTGCCAAAATCTTGGTTGTGAAATTTTTAACCTTGCTTTTTTGTACTAATTGGTATGTTGATTATAATTCCCAATACAGTTTTTCCTTTAAATAGTGGAATCACTTAAATGTGACACAATGATGTTTGCTAATAAATATAAATCCATAGACCCCTGACTCATTCTTAATCCCTGATATACTGACTACTAGTTCCCTAAAGCTGTTTTCTTAAAACCCCCAGATTTCTCCGAATCGCCAAACTCAGCAGTAATTTTGCAGTCTTGTTATTCTTTCTCTTCCTTTGACTTCTAGGACCCTTGCTTACCTGGATCTCCTGTATTCCCAATTTTTAGCTCCTCTTGCTTCATCTGGCTCCACATCACCTTCACTGAGCTTAAATGCAGGTAATCCATAGGTTCTGTCCTGGCCTTTTTGTCTGTTTTCTTTCTCTATACCGTCCCTTTTCAATTTCCTGTTTTTTCAACTGATGTTTAACTGCTGGTGTGTTGGAGCCAACTTATGCAGCTCAGACCTGAATGTCAGCATCGTTTCCCAGTTGCACATGCAATGGCCTCATGTAGGGATAGAAAATCAGCAACCCCTCTCCCCATCCTGTATCTGATTCTTCAATGCTTAATAGGACACCACTGCCTATAACAAGTATTCAAACCTTTTTCACCCCGATTCCAACCTGTCCTGCAGCATGATCTTCCACCTTCTCCTTTGTATATGTCTTTAACTCTAATCAAATGAGACCACACTGTGTCCTCCTAATGGCCATAAGCCTTCCTATCACTCTGCCTTAGTTCATGGTGTATTCCTCACCTCCTCCATGAAGGCTCCCATCCTGCCTCAGCCTTGCCTTCTGAACTTCTGGCCCAATTTTGGGGGCCTCTTGTCTGACATTTTTCACATTCTAACTTATATCACCATTATTTGTATACTTATCTTTTCCCCTTTACAAATGTAAAAGTATATATCAAAACACGAGTCAAGGATTTTCCTGGTAGCTCAATGATTAAGGATCCACTTGCCAAAGTGGGGGACATGGATTTGATCCCTGATTTGGAAAGATTCCATGAGCCTCAGGGAAGCTATGCCCATGCACCACAACTACTGAGCCCATGCTCTAGAGCCTGCGTTCCACAAGAGAAGGCAGTGCAATGAGAATCCTGTGCACTGCAAGCAAGAGTAGCCCCTACTCGCCACAACTAGAGAAACTCTGTGTGCAGCAAACAAGACCCAGTGCAGCCAAAAATGTTAATTAATTTTTTAAAAAGCCAAATCTTTTTGTCTGTTTTTTAAAGCTACTGTTTGCTTCTATTCTATCTAGCCCTCTAACTTATATCAAATACAATTTCTTCAATTACTGAATTTATTCAAATGGAAAAAATTTCATATCTTATAGAGTACCTTTATAGGATAAGAAAATAATTTGAGTCAGAAGAATTGACTTTGAATCACTCTGATTGCATAAGTCTTTGAGAGAGATGCCAGCATATTCTAATACAGTTATGCCTAGGTTTTACTGAGAACCAAGGGTTTTGTTTTTTTAATGTCAACGGCAATAGAAGAATCCTTTTAAGCTGGAAATAGAGAAAGCTATTACCTACTCATGGTAGATCATAGCTAACACATCACATTGAAATTGCTTCAACAAACACTGAGCTCCTCTTCTATGGAAAATGCAATATTATGTGTTACACCTCATAAAATACTTTGAATTGCCAGAAAATAGAATCCCTTCCTCAATTTTTGTGTGCTAATGATGTTGAAAACAAAGAGGGTGATTCACACAGGGAAATCCATATTAAAATTTAAAATGCATTAAAATTAAATAAAGGGCATACTTCAAGAGCACATATAATTTACATTTGGGTAATAAGCGAATAGATACTTCCTTTTCAGAATTTTCCCTTGGTATTCCGTGAGCAATGTCAACTATTGATGCCTTCAGCTTATAAATGTAGTGCAGCCATAGAAACAGAATTTTAAAATCCATTTGCCTGGCCTCATTCGCTCCAGAAAAAAAGTCTCTATTTTACGTCTCTTTTTCCTGATAGCTTCTCTCATTTAATTTTACTGGTACCAATTGTGGTGGATGTGTGTGTGTGCACGTACACTAGGAAATGTAGAACAGAGAGCAATGTTGTAATCCTTAACTGTTACAGTCTCATAATACACACACACATACAAGCATTGCATTAAGATAATGAACCTTCCACAAAGTCAATGAGAGTCAGTGTAATTTCATGGAAGTGTGTATGAACATTGGAAACATAGAATTTCTTCCAAGCTGCTATGTTCACACCAGGTAGAGAGTGGTTCTAATCTGGGCTCTCTATTTTTGTAATCCTATTGGACTAGACTCTCAAACGACAACCTTGAAACAGGTAGCAGGATGCAGGAGACGTGGCCTTCAGGGGAAGTTTACTCTGTAATTTCTCAGCAGGGCTGGACTCTGCTCAGTAATTATCCTTGCTCAGGGGAAATCCAGGTTCTTGACATTTTTCCAAGAAAGGGCAGTGGGTGGAGCAACCAACCTCTATAGCCCCCAGAGTTACGTAGTGACTTGGAATTGCTGAAGGTGCCTAGCTTGCTTGGGGAAAAAATATCAACCCTGATGTGAGTCCCTCCAAATAGCAGTAGGACAGCCCTTTTCAAATCTTAGCCATTTCAGTCCTGCCTCCTTTACCATTGACCTAAAAGAACTTCCAGAAATCTGCCTTAGGAAGACAGTTATTCTAATATCAGAGTCACCCCCACATAGCAGCTTTATGCAGCTATAAAAAGGCACCTTTCTGGGCAGAAGTAGCCTCAAGTCAAGGTGCAGGACCCATGAGCACGGTGCAAGGTAGGTTCCTCTCATGCCACACTACCTTCCCGCTGGGTGCCCTATGCAGGGCACAGTCTACATATACAATAGCTATGCCTTTCGCTATTCTTTTGTCACTTCAAATGTTATGAACAGAACAGCAACCNTCCTTTGACTTCTAGGACCCTTGCTTACCTGGATCTCCTGTATTCCCAATTTTTAGCTCCTCTTGCTTCATCTGGCTCCACATCACCTTCACTGAGCTTAAATGCAGGTAATCCATAGGTTCTGTCCTGGCCTTTTTGTCTGTTTTCTTTCTCTATACCTTCCCTTTTCAATTTCCTGTTTTTTCAACTGATGTTTAACTGCTGGTGTGTTGGAGCCAACTTATGCAGCTCAGACCTGAATGTCAGCATCGTTTCCCAGTTGCACATGCAATGGCCTCATGTAGGGATAGAAAATCAGCAACCCCTCTCCCCATCCTGTATCTGATTCTTCAATGCTTAATAGGACACCACTGCCTATAACAAGTATTCAAACCTTTTTCACCCCGATTCCAACCTGTCCTGCAGCATGATCTTCCACCTTCTCCTTTGTATATGTCTTTAACTCTAATCAAATGAGACCACACTGTGTCCTCCTAATGGCCATAAGCCTTCCTATCACTCTGCCTTAGTTCATGGTGTATTCCTCACCTCCTCCATGAAGGCTCCCATCCTGCCTCAGCCTTGCCTTCTGAACTTCTGGCCCAATTTTGGGGGCCTCTTGTCTGACATTTTTCACATTCTAACTTATATCACCATTATTTGTATACTTATCTTTTCCCCTTTACAAATGTAAAAGTATATATCAAAACACGAGTCAAGGATTTTCCTGGTAGCTCAATGATTAAGGATCCACTTGCCAAAGTGGGGGACATGGATTTGATCCCTGATTTGGAAAGATTCCATGAGCCTCAGGGAAGCTATGCCCATGCACCACAACTACTGAGCCCATGCTCTAGAGCCTGCGTTCCACAAGAGAAGGCAGTGCAATGAGAATCCTGTGCACTGCAAGCAAGAGTAGCCCCTACTCGCCACAACTAGAGAAACTCTGTGTGCAGCAAACAAGACCCAGTGCAGCCAAAAATGTTAATTAATTTTTAAAAAAACCAAATCTTTTTGTCTGTTTTTTAAAGCTAGTGTTTGCTTCTATTCTATCTAGCCCCCTAACTTATATCAAATACAATTTCTTCAATTACTGAATTTATTCAAATGGAAAAAATTTCATATCTTATAGAGTACCTTTATAGGATAAGAAAATAATTTGAGTCAGAAGAATTGACTTTGAATCACTCTGATTGCATAAGTCTTTGAGAGAGATGCCAGCATATTCTAATACAGTTATGCCTAGGTTTTACTGAGAACCAAGGGTTTTGTTTTTTTAATGTCAACGGCAATAGAAGAATCCTTTTAAGCTGGAAATAGAGAAAGCTATTACCTACTCATGGTAGATCATAGCTAACACATCACATTGAAATTGCTTCAACAAACACTGAGCTCCTCTTCTATGGAAAATGCAATATTATGTGTTACACCTCATAAAATACTTTGAATTGCCAGAAAATAGAATCCCTTCCTCAATTTTTGTGTGCTAATGATGTTGAAAACAAAGAGGGTGATTCACACAGGGAAATCCATATTAAAATTTAAAATGCATTAAAATTAAATAAAGGGCATACTTCAAGAGCACATATAATTTACATTTGGGTAATAAGCGAATAGATACTTCCTTTTCAGAATTTTCCCTTGGTATTCCGTGAGCAATGTCAACTATTGATGCCTTCAGCTTATAAATGTAGTGCAGCCATAGAAACAGAATTTTAAAATCCATTTGCCTGGCCTCATTCGCTCCAGAAAAAAAGTCTCTATTTTACGTCTCTTTTTCCTGATAGCTTCTCTCATTTAATTTTACTGNCAATGTCAACTATTGATGCCTTCAGCTTATAAATGTAGTGCAGCCATAGAAACAGAATTTTAAAATCCATTTGCCTGGCCTCATTCGCTCCAGAAAAAAAGTCTCTATTTTACGTCTCTTTTTCCTGATAGCTTCTCTCATTTAATTTTACTGGTACCAATTGTGGTGGATGTGTGTGTGTGCACGTACACTAGGAAATGTAGAACAGAGAGCAATGTTGTAATCCTTAACTGTTACAGTCTCATAATACACACACACATACAAGCATTGCATTAAGATAATGAACCTTCCACAAAGTCAATGAGAGTCAGTGTAATTTCATGGAAGTGTGTATGAACATTGGAAACATAGAATTTCTTCCAAGCTGCTATGTTCACACCAGGTAGAGAGTGGTTCTAATCTGGGCTCTCTATTTTTGTAATCCTATTGGACTAGACTCTCAAACGACAACCTTGAAACAGGTAGCAGGATGCAGGAGACGTGGCCTTCAGGGGAAGTTTACTCTGTAATTTCTCAGCAGGGCTGGACTCTGCTCAGTAATTATCCTTGCTCAGGGGAAATCCAGGTTCTTGACATTTTTCCAAGAAAGGGCAGTGGGTGGAGCAACCAACCTCTATAGCCCCCAGAGTTACGTAGTGACTTGGAATTGCTGAAGGTGCCTAGCTTGCTTGGGGAAAAAATATCAACCCTGACGTGAGTCCCTCCAAATAGCAGTAGGACAGCCCTTTTCAAATCTTAGCCATTTCAGTCCTGCCTCCTTTACCATTGACCTAAAAGAACTTCCAGAAATCTGCCTTGGGAAGACAGTTGTTCTAATATCAGAGTCACCCCCACATAGCAGCTTTATGCAGCTATAAAAAGGCACCTTTCTGGGCAGAAGTAGCCTCAAGTCAAGGTGCAGGACCCATGAGCACGGTGCAAGGTAGGTTCCTCTCATGCCACACTACCTTCCCGCTGGGTGCCCTATGCAGGGCACAGTCTACATATACAATAGCTATGCCTTTCGCTATTCTTTTGTCACTTCAAATGTTATGAACAGAACAGCAACCATCAGGTATTTCAAGCTTAAAATTTACAATTTTCAGCAGCATCTTGATGACATGCCATTAGGTGAGGCCTGCTGTTAATAAACCCCCTAATACAGCACTGGCTTCCCACTTTGCCATATCCTGTCTGATTCAGAGATGTCATTACCAAGGTTATAAGCAGATGTATCAAAGATAAAGCCTTACTGTCAGATGAATCTTGCTGTGGTTTGTCTATAAGACATGCCATAAAATTTCTCTGCATTATTGAATTATTTTGTCTGTCTTAGGTGACTTCATATTGCAGTCTCTATCTGTCCTAATCATCATGTCATTAAATAACCTTGCAAAAGAATTGTCAATGTACTCCAACATAATTTTAGAGAATTTCCCTTGAGGTCTCTGGTGGTTATAAGAAAAAAGTTAACACCTTGCTAGGAATACATTCCTTTTCAGCAAAGCCACTAACATAAACCACTGCCTCTTTAAAAAACTATTTTATTTTAGAGCATTAACAATGCTCCACTATTAGAGTATTAGACATTAACTAATCTCTATATTAGAGATTATACACTTAATTATATTAAAGTATTAGAGATTAACAGTGTATAAGTTTCAGGTTACTGCAAGATGATTCAGTTATACATATACAAGTATCTATTCTTTTTCAAATTCTTTTACCATTTAGGTTATTACAGAATATTGACAAGAGTTCCCTGTGCTATACAGTAGGTCTTTGTTAGTTATTTCTTTTAAATATAGTAGTGGATACACTCCCTTTTATCTATGAGAGAAGAGTCCATTGTAGGGCCTATCTTGAAGGCAGAAGGCCCAGAGTTCATCTCCTTGAGGCAGGGGACCTCCTCCCGAGGAGGAATAAAAAGAGCACAAATGTCTTTCTCCTGACTAGAGAGGGTTAAACAAGCAGCAGAGAAGTGAAAATAGATAAGTAAGACCCCTCCCAACTCTGGGCTGCCCCTCAGCACTATACCTGGAGCAGCATAGGCCTTCACTGGATACTTGACATGGGGGGAGGGGGAAGGCGATTATTACACAATGACCTGTGACATATATCACCATGCGAGCACTCAGGACCTTCAGACATGGAAAGTTACTCCCGAGTTTTTGCTCAAGTTCAGTCCATTCCTTTAAATTCCCTGATGCCTGACACCATTTTACAAATTCCCAAAGGGATTCTATTTTTCTACATATTTGACACAGTGGAAATGCCTATGATTGTATGTGCCTCATTACAGAAGCATATCCTGACAGGCTTTTTTTTTTTTGGAAAAATAATTAATACCTATTTAATTTACCAAGAATGTTGCTATGATTAAGGACATGTTGGCTCCAATGGATTAGGGCAGCTCATCACATTTTAAAAACTGCCAACATGTAGTGACACTTTCCTCCTGAGGATGAGTTTCATCAAATTCAAGTGCTGGTTTCTGGTTTATAATTCAATCCATTTCACTGACTCACAGAGGGTGGAGTAAAATGACACAGTTCTTTGGTCCTTCAGTCAGTTTTCCATATTACTGTATGATTACACATTTATCTTTTCACCATGAGAGGTGATATGTACAACAGTGTCAGTAATTACCACTCTGCCACTGACTTTCATGTATTCCAGAACTGCCCTCAGATAAACATGTTGGATCAGAGGAAACAAATAAAACATAAGACTGTCATTAAATCAAGGAGAGTTAGAAGGACGAGGAGGGCAAAAATACCATGGCTGTGCCAGCTAGAAGGCTGTCCAAAAGGAGACTCCAGCAACTCTTCACCCCAGTACATTACGTACTGGCTACAATTACTGCCTTCATAAAGGGATGCAAAGCACTGGCCAGACATAGCCTTAACAAAGCATGCACTGTACATGCAAGGACATAGACATATAAATACGGAAAACCAAGTGTTCTCACTGTTGAAAGAAGAAATTAACTTGTTTGTGCAAACAACTTTTGGAACTGGTTAGATTCAAACTTTAGTCTTTCCCCCTTCTCCCACACGCTGACTTTGCCTGGAATCAGTGATTTCCTATATTTTGGACCAAAAGGGCTCATACAGCTATTGAAATGTGTTCAGGGAGGAATCCAGAGAGCTCAGGGATTGTGTGGCAGCTGGGAATTCTATAAAGATGTTCAGTGACATTAAATCGTAAACTTCCTGTAGTACGTTTGTGGTTGTTCTTTGTTTTGGTTTGTTTTTTCTTCTAGTTTTATTGAGATATAATTGACACACAGCACTGTCAATTGGGGACTGTAAATTGGGGACTTCCCTGGTGTCTCAGTGATGAAGAATCCACGTGCAATGCAGGAGATACAGGGGACATGGGTTCGATCCCTGGTTTGGGAAGATCCCCTGGAGGAGAGCATGGCAACTCACTCCAGTATTCTTGCTTGCAGAATCCCATGGACAGAAGAATCTGGCATGCTACAATCCACTGGGTCCCAAAGAGTTGGACACTACTGAACACACACGCACACACTGTTTAAATTTAAGATGTTCAAGGTACAGTTTGGCAAAGAAAAAAAAATGTATAAAGCATAATCCTCTGAAGGAGAAAATGGCAACCAATTCCAGTATTCTTGCCTGGGAAATTCCATGGACAGAGAAGCCTGGCCAGCTATAATCCATAGGGTCACAAAGAGTCAGATGTGACTGGGGACATGAGTACATACAGCATAATAATTGACTTGTATCATGAAACGATGAACACAAGAAGTTTAATGAACATCCCTCATTTCATATAGAAGCAAAATTTTTAAACACAGAAAAAAATTTTCTTTGTAATGAGAACTCTTTAGATTTACTCTTTTAACACTATATATCTATACACACACACACACATATATATATATATATAAAATGTACTGAAATGTTAATTATATTTATCCTGTTTTACATTACATTCCTGTGAGCACACTAAGTTGTTTCAGTTATATCTGACTCTTTGCAACCCTATGGGCTGTAGCCTGCCAGATTCCTCTGTCTTTGGAATTCTCCAGGCAAGAATACTGGAGTGGGTTGCCATGACCCAGAGATGAAGCCGTCATCTCTTATGCCTCCTGCATTGGCAGGCAGGTTCTTTACTGTAGTGGCAACCCTGCCACTGCTGCTGCTAAGTCTCTTCAGTCGTGTCTGACTCTGTGCGACCGCATAGACGGCAGCCCACCAGGCTCCCCAGTCCCTGGGATTTTCCAGGCAAGAGCACTGGAGCTGTCTCTTATACACATCCCAGA
>SJYW01009112.1:1117892-1137021 GCA_006410735.1 Raphicerus campestris
GTACTGGAGTGGGGTGCCATTGCCTTCTCTGAGTGCCACCCCTAGTACTTGCTTATAACTGGAAGCTTGTACCTTTTGACTGCTGCTGCTGCTAAGCCACTTCAGTCGTGTCCGACTCTGTGCGACCCCATAGACAGCAGCCCACCAGGCTCCCTCGTCCCTGGGATACTACTTCCATCCAGTCACCTCTCCCCCAACTTCCATCTGTAGTGCCTTTTGTATTAACCTATGTTCGTTTCTAGTTAAGCCCATTTAAAATAAAAACAGTTCGATTTTGAATACATTGCTGATTTAATGTTTAGACGTGTATAAACCGAGTATAGTCAGTTGGGGAGCGTCTGTGTCAGTAAAGGACAATGATAACGTAGTGACAGAAAATGAATGCATTCGAAGGCTCCTGTATATGCCTCCTTGAAAAGTGTTTCTGACTTTATGTTTAACTGCGTGCTTAGTCCCTCAGTCATGTCCTCATGGACTGTAGTCCACCAGGTTCCTCTGTCCATGGGGATTCTCCAGGGAAGAATACTGGAGTGGGTTGCCATGCCCTCCTCCAGGGGATCTTCTCAATCCAGGGATCAAACCCAGGTCTCCTGCATGGCAGGCAGATTCTTTACCAGCTGAGCTACCAGGGAAGCCCTGTTATGTCTGAATTCTGGGCATTTGAAATAATTCAAACAAAATGAGAAAGCTCCAGTTCTGACAAATGTGGTGGACCAGCCATCTTCCCATTCCACGGACGGCACACCTCCTTCCTGCCCCTCACGCCCTACAGGAAGCCGGCCATAGGTGTGCAAAAGCACATGCAAAAGCAAATGTGAACATGGCTGTGGACAAATGACTTGCAGACAATTACAACTTGATTGTTGCCATTGATATGTATAAAAAGAATTACAAGAACATCCTCTTCTTCAGAGGCAGAGTCCCACTCTTATTTCGTCTCTTTCACCCTGGTAGTGGGACATCACGGGGTGGCACCTGCTCTGCAGTGTCCGACTCTGCAACCCCATGGACTGTAGCCCGCCAGGCTTCTCTGTCAATGAAGTTCTCCAGGCAAGAATACTGGAGTGGGTTGTCATTCTCTTCTCCGCGAGATTTCCTGACCCAGGAATCGAATCCTGTCTCCTGCATCTCCTGCATTGGCAGGCAGATTCTTTACCAGTGAACCACCTGGGAAGCCCCATAGAAGGAAGGTACTATAACCTCTGCCATGACTTTCTCCACCTTAGTTATTCTAACTTAAGCTCTCTTGCTGACATTCACCTGAAAAGCAACAGAATGCTAAAGACAGGTCTGCCATATTTATCTTGCATTTTGATTTTCCTTAATCCCAAAGGAGAGTCCTTCAGAAATTTAAACCCAGTAAGTGAAATGATATTAAGTACAAACCCAGTCATTCTGTCTCTTGGTGCAAAACAACATTTCTCAAATCCTTTCATACAGAGTGCTAGTTCTAATAGATGTTAACAGATCCACCATGAGGTCAAGTATTTCAAACCAAGTAAGTTATGAAGCATTTCCTTCTGGATGACCTTCTTGAAATTTCTTGATGAACTCATAACAAAGGCTCATGAAAGTACTGTTATGAAGAAATTTCTTCTTTGTTGAACCCGTGGTTTTCCAAACTTCTTTGAGAATAAATCTGTTTTTGGGAAACACAAGCATCTTGTAGAACAAAAGTAAACAAAACACATGTTTAGAAAATACTACTGTTTAAAAAACAACAGAAGTGAAGTAACTATTATATGGAGAACAAAATCCATACAAAAACAGGATGTTTTAATAATATTGCTAGTATTTTGCAGTGAAAAAACTTTTACAATTCACTTCCTAATCTAGGGATTGAACCTGTGTCTCCTGCATTGCAGGCTAATTCTTTACCATTGAGCCCCCAGGGAAGCCCACAAGTCCCTGAAAGAGTGAATTTATGAATCATACTATGATATAGTTTTAAATTAAAATGGAATATACAAGGCGTGTCTTTGCCATCGCCTTCTCCTATATACTTAATAGGCTCCCATTTACTCTTTTCTTAGAATCATAATATGATAACAAAAGTTTTCTTTTTTAAATATCATTTGGATTTACCATAATGAGTACAGACTATTCAAAACTTCAGAAATTAGAAATTTCAAAATTTCCAAATTCAAAAATTCAGAAATTAGAGTGCTGAATTTAGTTTGTGAAGCCATGAATTCCGTATCAGGCCAAGATTTTTCCCACTGATTTTCATTCTGTGACCTTTTAAAAATAGCTAAGATTGAAAAAAAAAATCACTTTCTTCTCAAGACTGAAATGTAGGTGTTTCACGAGCATGTGTTCCTATAATCTTTTGGATTTTGAAATTTTCACAGGTTCTCTGCCGTGGAATCACCTTTACTTCATTTAGAAAAGGAGTCCCCAGTCCGCAGGCCGCAGACCAATAGAGGTCCATGGCCTGTTAGGAAACAGACTGCCCAGCAGGAGGTGAGTGGTGAGTGAGCGCAGCTTTATCTGTGTTTACAGCTGCTCCCCAACACTTGCATTACTGCCTGGGTTCCATCTCCTGTCAGACCAGTGGCAGCGTTAGATTCTCATGGGAGCTCAAACCCTACTTTGAGCTGCACATGTGAGGGATCTAAGTTTCAAGCTCCTTATGAGAATCATCCTAAAACTATGCCCACTGCCTCAGTCCATGGAAGAAAAATCTCTCCCATAAAACTGGTCCCTGGAGCCAAAAATGTTCAGGACTGCTGACTTCGAATAAACATGTCTAAGTAGTTCATTTGTAGCTCTTATCAGGAGGAACTGAGGGTCTATACCCTTGAAACACAACACCATGGATGTCTATGACAAAATGTAGGATAGTTAGGGAGTTTGGGCATGTGCATCCATGCGTGTATAATTGCTTAGTTGTGTCAGACTCTTTGCAACCTATGGATTGTAGCCCATGAGGCTTCTCTGTCCATGGAATTTTCCAGGTAAGAATACTGTAGTGTTGCCATATCCTTCTCCAGGGGATCTTCTTGACTCAGGGGTCAAACCTACCTCCTGCATTAGGAGGCAGATTCTTTACCACTGCACCAACTGGGAGGGGCATGTACACATCGCTGCATTTAAAGTGGATAACCAACAAGGACCTATAGTATAGCACATAAAATTCTTCTCAACGTTATGTGGTAGCCTGGATGGGAGGGGAGTTTGAGGGAGAATGGATATATGTATATGCATGTCTGAATAAAATAAAATGTAAATAAAAAGTTAAAAAAAAGTTGGATCCACATTTACTTTTATCCTGATCGTGGAAACTTGCTTTTTCAGGATGAGTCCATCTCATCTGCCTCATTGCTGGTTTATTACACCCGTGTGGGGAGAGAACTTGGCTCCTCTTTGCTATGTATTCCTGGTCTCTAGCCCTGGCCTGGGTTCCTCTGATCCTTTCTGTCCTTCAGGGACCCAACCCTGGGCTCAGGCATCCACTGTCAGCACTGTTCATATGAGTCCTCTCACAGCTCATTCTTCTCCAGCCAGAGCTTCTGTCTCATTCAACTTCTTGTACCTACAGTGTCTAGAATCACAAGTACAACAGTAAATTAGTAATATCAACAAGTCGATTTTAAAGAAGCACTGACTTTTTAAAGGTGATGGATAAAACAAAAATAGGATGGGCTAAGCTTAAGGCAGGGGGAGGATATCTAGTCTTATCTGCCAACTCCTTTAATCTTCTTGAGAACTACTGCTGTATCATGAATGTATATTTTAATTTGTCTTTCCATAGCAACCATCTCTTATTTGGCATCTTCCCACCATGACACATTTTGCCTGGAGATTTTGGTAAAATTATCCAACAGAGGAGGACTCAACTCAACTTCCCCTTTCTTAATTCTCTTTCTTACTACTTCTATTAGAGCTTCTCCCTCTCCAAAGTGTGTATATGCTTTGCCTAGTTTCATGGCTTTCAAAATAGGCCTGGGAAACCCTGGGAGACAGGAGTTAAGATTCTTTCGGGGAGTCCATGCGGTCAAAATTATTTCCATCATATTAAGATGATTTTTCTCTAAGGCAATGGCACCCCACTCCAGTACTCTTGCCTGGAAAATCCCATGGATGGAGGAGCCTGGTGGGCTGTGGTCCATGGGGTTGCTAGGAGTTGGACACGACTGAGTGACTTCACTTTCACTTTTCACTCTCATGCACTGAAGGAGGAAATGGCAACCCACTCCAGCGTTCTTGCCTGGAGAATCCCAGGGACTCGGGAGCCTGGTGGGCTGCCGTCTATGGAGTCGCACAGAGTCAGACACGACTGAAGCGACTTAGCAGCAGCAGCAAGTGCTTTTATAAGTGCACACATTTGTATCAGTAGAAACCTCTGATAGTAAGAACCAGTTGTTAAGTCGCTTCAGTTGTGTCCGACTCTGTGCGACCCCATAGATGGTAGCCCACCAGGCTCCCCATCCCTGGGATTTTCCAGACAAGAACACTGGAGTGGGTTGACATTTCCTTCTCCAAAGAACCAGTTATCCAGGTTCAATTAATGGAAGTTGCCAGGCAAAGTGCTACATAATTTCATGCATACAAATATTTAATTGTTACTGCAATCCTAGGAGTGAGATACTGTGTCAGCTCTGCCAATGAGTACATTGAGTTTCAGAGAAGTGAATTTACACATCTACAGTCTGCATAGCCCTATACTCCCCACAGCCAGAACTTGAATCTAGATTTATCCCCAGTGGTTTGACCTCTACAACTCTACACTAACATTTTGCCTCAAAAATTCTCTTATTCTCCTTTTAGGAAACAGCTAGTGGCTTCCTTGGTGGTTCATTGGTAAAGAATCTACCTGACAATGCAAGAGACATGGGTTCGATTCCTGATCCAGGAAGATCCCACAAGCTGCGGAGGGGCAACTGAGCCCGTGCACCACAACTACTGACCCTGTGCTCTAAAACCCGAGAGCTGCAAGTACTGAGCCCATGTGCCACAACTGCTGAAGCCTGCATGCCCCAGAGACTGTGCTCTGCAACAAGGAAGCCCCAGCACTATAACTAGTGAGCAGCTCCACAACTAGAGAAAAGCCCACCCAGCACAGCCAAAAATTGAATCAATTACAAAAAATAGGCAGGGCTGTGTTCCAATAAAATTTAAAAGTAAAAAAAAAGAGAGAAAGGGCTAGCATTTTCACAAACAACTTTCTCTGTAGATTGTGTGATAATGAGATTTGCATCTTTCCGGATAGATAATCGAACATGATGCTCTGTATGACTGTCCGTAGATGTGATAATTTTCTACTAATTCGCATGTGAGCCATCAATTAGAATACTACCTTTTTTTGATCAGAAGGATTTTTTTTTGAAAGTCAGGATCTTCAAGACTGAGTGCTCTCAAAAATATGAGCTCTATTCTGTGATGATGCTTATTTGGCATGATATGCACAAATGGAAGATGTCTCTGAGTTTTGTTTTGCATGGTCTGTCTTTGACATTTTAAGAAAGACTGGCAGGACTGTCATTTCCTATTACACTTGTAAATGCAACCAGAGAACAGTGAACAATGAATGGGCCACCCAAAAAATAAATAAAATTTCAAAAGTGCTTCCTGAGTATCTCAGTAAGATCAAAGAGGTCAGTGGTATTTTTGCTGGGCTTGTGTTTTGTGAAATCAGAGTACTTTCATTTCATTGATCATTTATCTGGACCTGCCAATCAGCCAATATGGGTCAGGTGTCACCAAGGTTCAAAAAAAAAAAAAAAAAAAAGCAGTTACTGATTACATGGCACCAACCAACTGATAAAATCTATTCCATATGCTCAGTTGCCTGGCTGCCATGGAGGTTACAGTCGAACATATTGGTTTGCTCATTAGCCATTTAATTAGTTTTTTCTGCATGTGTAATTATTCTCTTATTGTGATCATGATGAAGGCAAATGTTCTTTGACCATTGCCTCTGCTGACAATAAAATCTGCTGTATAGATGCTTTTAGTCAGGCATTATACCTGTCTTCTGTGACATGATTCCCTTTAACAATAAACATGTAGAAAAGGCTTTCGATCATACTAAAAGTTGCTAATTTGAAAATCTCTCGCCTAAAACAATGTGCATTACAGAGTGCAAATGACTCTGACTCCATTTGAATAACTCCCTCTATGGCCTTCATAAGAAAATTCACTGGGGCCCATTGTTTGGGATATTATTGACTTAACATTCATTAAGGGACTCATAAAAGTGGACTTCCTGCCTGGTCAGGGCACAGTGTTTAAGCTGTAAATATGGCAGTATGGGTGTAAATATTGGCTTAAAACTCTTCTTTGAGTCATTTATTTCCTTTACCTGATTGTCTCTAAGTCACATTCTCCTCTGTTTGGCCTGGCCCTTTCCCAGTCTCTGAATGTGCTATCTGAATTCCCAGTGACTGTTTTGTTGGGATACTTCCCGAAAGAGTCAGGGGGCACCGAAATAGGGTAATTTTTGTTCTCACTCTGTTCCAGACACTCCGTAGTGGCTGAGCACGAAGACGGCACTCCACTGGGATGACCTTTGATTCTTGGCAGAGGACATATATTTCACTGAGGGAATTCACTCTGCTTGAGGAGTCTCTAGTGTTTGTCGAGATTTCTGTGGAAACAAACATGTGGAGGGTCTTTGTGGAACAGTCCAGAAATAATCGAAGAAGCCAGGAGACCCCCTACCTCTCTCCACAAAAAAAAAGTCAGGCTACACTTTCTTTTCAGGACTCCTTAACTGATGCCCTTGTGTCAATAACTGCTATTTCCCAGCACTTTCTCTTTTCCCTTTTACTGAGAAAGATACAAAAGTCAACTGAATCAAGACATAAATTCATTTTTACAGCTGAATAAGCTTTGTCTTTGGTTGTTTTAAAAATGAAATAAATGGGAAAATATTTGTTAGAGAATAATAAACACACCCAGGTATTTGCTGCTCTTCTTGGGCTGGACTGAGATTGAAGTGGCTCCGTGAGACCACCTGTGTTTCTTGGTGTAAGCCCAGCGGAGCTTCAGAATCTGTGTAGCTGGATCCAGTCCAGCGACCTGGCTACATTCTTGGATCTCTTACTCAACATGAGGCATCAAAATCATTGGAAACTTTAACAAAAACATCAACAACTAGAAGAGCCAGTTAGCCTATGGTTTGACCCCCAGCCTGCACACCCTCACATCAATCTATCTCAAATCTTCTGGGAACATAGTTCAGACTTCGAGGCAGGAGAAGGGGCAACATGAGGGTACAGCTGTTCAGTTTCCCATAGGAGATAAAGAATCTGCAATCATCCCAAAGCACACATTTAGATGGTTGCTTTTTCATCTGCTTTCCACTTGGTCGAATGGTTACCTCCGTAATAACTCTAAAAGCATCAAACGAAAAGCAGCACACTCTGGAGCATTCCAATATGGGATCCAATAAAAGAAACATAACTCAAAATCATTTCAGAAGCAATGAATAAATTGCTACTCAGTAGCAGCTCCTCAAGGAAGCTTGCTCTTCTGCCCAATAATGTAAAACCATCACGAGAACAGTAGCTGAGGAGGGAAGAAAAAGACAATAAATCTTATTTCCCACTTGCTCTTCGCTATACTTCAAAATAATTCGAATACTTTCTGAAGTAGCTGTTTTGAATGTATTTATTCAAGTTCCCAAAGGTCTGCTTAAGTTTAACTACCTTATTTGAAAAAGATGGTAAAAATGGCCATATTAACTTTAATAGTAGGAAGAGTGGGCTATGGATAGGATAAAGATCTCTGCTGAGTCAACCAGCCTTGGTCTCAGGACCCAGTCTTCCAGTCCCCATTTGTGTGACCTTGGATGGGTTAGTTGACCACCTTTGGCCTCAAAGTTCCCATGTAAGAATGAAAAGATAGAATAAAGATTCTGGTTTCTTACAGTGTGTTCATGAACACACTGAGTTATTAGGTATTATGTGACGATAGATTTTTACTTTTATTTATCTTTAAGAAATACTTTATTAAACAAAGTTAACTGGAGTTTTATGACAGAATTGGGGACATCTCTTAATACACTAACTACTATCACGAATTGGAGGGGAGGTTGTAATATGAAATAGCTAAACTTAGTTGACTGCAGGACTCTTGTTCATAGAGAATTATGGGACTAGTTTAAGGCTGCTTCCAGCCCTAAAATTCCGTTTTTCAATCTGAAGTAGCTAATTGCAAACTGGCATGTTTACAAAGGTCATCATCACAGACCTGATTACTCATCAGTGAATGATGTGCTTCACAGATGGATGTGTGGGAATGTGGAACAGACCAGGCAGATATAAACCCCTACCTCAGTGGGACGCCCTTCCTATTCTCCATCTCATCTCCTCATTCTTGGGGGGCTGATCTCTCCTGAACATATGGCCTTGGTCATGGTGATAAAGGTCCAGACATCATAATGTAAACTGCTATTTCTCATTTTTTTTTGAAAGTGGCTCAGTTGTGTCTGACTCTTTTTAACCCCATGGACTATACAGTCCATGGAATTCTCTAGGCCAGAATACTGGAGTGGGTAGCCTTTCCCTTCTCCAGGGGATCTTCCCTACCCAGGGATTGAGCCCAGGTCTCCTGCATTACAGGAGGATTCTTTATCAGCTGGGCCACAAGGGATACACAACAATACGGAGTGGATAGCCTATCCCTTCGCCAGTGGCTCTTCCCGACCCAGGAATCGAACCAGGGTCTTCTGCATTACAGGTGGATTCTTTACCAACTGAGCTATCAGGGAAGCCCATGGCACCCTGTAATTCTTACTTTCCCTACAGGCCAAGCAATTGACAAACTGTTTTTCTCTACTCAATGTTGTACCCACCACACCTACATCATTTCTTTCCCAGAATATAAAACACATTTTATTTGTAAATACTGTAAAGCAATAGCCTGAGTTACAGTCTTATACTTTAACTAGAATAGTTTCCTCAATCTAATATTCACGTATGACTGACCCTTGCTCTATTTTGAATTTTATAAGTTTCTTTGTCTTTGTTGTGATTATAGCTTAGCAGAACAGATTAGGAAAGCAAAAATGATAGCAAATGTGAGTAACTGAATTGTCTTTCCAGTAACAATTCTGTTAATGTGATTTTGTATTTCAGTTGTCTTCTTGTCCCAAATTGTAAAGGATGTAATAGTGATCTCTGACTACTTTATGTGTATGATAAAGAATATTAGATTAATTAGAATTGTAAATAGATTAATATTTTAATTATAAATGTAAAGTTATAAAAATAAGTGACAAGCATGTTTCCCTGGCAACAATTATTCATCAATCTCACTTTAATGATTAAATTCATTTGTGGTGGTGCCAAAACTTATTTAATGCATGGAGGCCATGAAAATGCTCCTCTCAAATCTCCTGTTTCATGGAATGCAATTGACTGATGGCTTCAGCTGCTGCTCTCTGAATCTACCGCTGGGTTTGAGCAAAGGTTGTATTTCCCAGGAGCATTTCTGAGAGACACAGAACTTCTTTGATAGGCAACTTTGGCTTGAGGACTCTCTATCAACTTTGCCAAAACTGTTCAGCTGAGCTTCTAAGACCCCTGTCTCCCCTTGTCTTGCCTCATGCTCCTGCTCAGTCGTATCCGACTTTTTGTGACACTTCAGACTGTAGCCCAACAGGCTCCTCTGACCATGGGATTTTTTTAGGCGAGGATACTGGAATGGACTGCCATTTCCTTCTCCAGGGGATCTTCCCAACTCAAGGATTAAACCCGCATCTCCTTTGTCTACCATATTGCAGAAAGGTTCTTTACCTACTGAGCTGTCAGAAAAGTCCCTTCTTCCTTTTCTTTTTCTTTCAAAAGTATACGACCTGCATTGTGGTTCACTGGCTGTCCCTCTCCATCTTCCCTCACTGGCATTTATCAAAATAAATCTATTGTATCACTTATTTTATTTCGGCTTTTGGCTTTTTGAAGATCTTGAGCTAGCGTGACTCAATTCCCTCTTTTTGAACATGAGTTTATGTCAAGATTTTTGCATTTCTTTTTAATAAATAGCATTGCAACGAAATATCTTATAAGATCTGATGACCGTTATTAATTAATTCTGTAGGATATGATCTTGGAGATGTAGCTATGGGTGGCACAGAAAGTACATTTTTTAGGGCTCTTGAAAATATACTTGAAAAATTGCCCTCCAGAAGGTATTCCAACTTACATAGTCAAAGCAAATTACTTTTTTCTTTGGGGTTTTTTGTATGCTTTTTCTTGGTAACTTGTGAGTTTTACATGCTAAAGGCAATAAACTTAGTGACATAATTTTGCTAGGANAAATAGATTAATATTTTAATTATAAATGTAAAGTTATAAAAATAAGTGACAAGCATGTTTCCCTGGCAACAATTATTCATCAATCTCACTTTAATGATTAAATTCATTTGTGGTGGTGCCAAAACTTATTTAATGCATGGAGGCCATGAAAATGCTCCTCTCAAATCTCCTGTTTCATGGAATGCAATTGACTGATGGCTTCAGCTGCTGCTCTCTGAATCTACCGCTGGGTTTGAGCAAAGGTTGTATTTCCCAGGAGCATTTCTGAGAGACACAGAACTTCTTTAATAGGCAACTTTGGCTTGAGGACTCTCTATCAACTTTGCCAAAACTGTTCAGCTGAGCTTCTAAGACCCCTGTCTCCCCTTGTCTTGCCTCATGCTCCTGCTCAGTCGTATCCGACTTTTTGTGACACTTCAGACTGTAGCCCAACAGGCTCCTCTGACCATGGGATTTTTTTAGACGAGGATACTGGAATGGACTGCCATTTCCTTCTCCAGGGGATCTTCCCAACTCAAGGATTAAACCCGCATCTCCTTTGTCTACCATATTGCAGAAAGGTTCTTTACCTACTGAGCTGTCAGAAAAGTCCCTTCTTCCTTTTCTTTTTCTTTCAAAAGTATACGACCTGCATTGTGGTTCACTGGCTGTCCCTCTCCATCTTCCCTCACTGGCATTTATCAAAATAAATCTATTGTATCACTTATTTTATTTCGGCTTTTGGCTTTTTGAAGATCTTGAGCTAGCGTGACTCAATTCCCTCTTTTTGAACATGAGTTTATGTCAAGATTTTTGCATTTCNATCACAGACCTGATTACTCATCAGTGAATGATGTGCTTCACAGATGGATGTGTGGGAATGTGGAACAGACCAGGCAGATATAAACCCCTACCTCAGTGGGACGCCCTTCCTATTCTCCATCTCATCTCCTCATTCTTGGGGGGCTGATCTCTCCTGAACATATGGCCTTGGTCATGGTGATAAAGGTCCAGACATCATAATGTAAACTGCTATTTCTCATTTTTTTTTGAAAGTGGCTCAGTTGTGTCTGACTCTTTTTAACCCCATGGACTATACAGTCCATGGAATTCTCTAGGCCAGAATACTGGAGTGGGTAGCCTTTCCCTTCTCCAGGGGATCTTCCCTACCCAGGGATTGAGCCCAGGTCTCCTGCATTACAGGAGGATTCTTTATCAGCTGGGCCACAAGGGATACACAACAATACGGAGTGGATAGCCTATCCCTTCGCCAGTGGATCTTCCCGACCCAGGAATCGAACCAGGGTCTTCTGCATTACAGGTGGATTCTTTACCAACTGAGCTATCAGGGAAGCCCATGGCACCCTGTAATTCTTACTTTCCCTACAGGCCAAGCAATTGACAAACTGTTTTTCTCTACTCAATGTTGTACCCACCACACCTACATCATTTCTTTCCCAGAATATAAAACACATTTTATTTGTAAATACTGTAAAGCAATAGCCTGAGTTACAGTCTTATACTTTAACTAGAATAGTTTCCTCAATCTAATATTCACGTATGACTGACCCTTGCTCTATTTTGAATTTTATAAGTTTCTTTGTCTTTGTTGTGATTATAGCTTAGCAGAACAGATTAGGAAAGCAAAAATGATAGCAAATGTGAGTAACTGAATTGTCTTTCCAGTAACAATTCTGTTAATGTGATTTTGTATTTCAGTTGTCTTCTTGTCCCAAATTGTAAAGGATGTAATAGTGATCTCTGACTACTTTATGTGTATGATAAAGAATATTAGATTAATTAGAATTGTAAATAGATTAATATTTTAATTATAAATGTAAAGTTATAAAAATAAGTGACAAGCATGTTTCCCTGGCAACAATTATTCATCAATCTCACTTTAATGATTAAATTCATTTGTGGTGGTGCCAAAACTTATTTAATGCATGGAGGCCATGAAAATGCTCCTCTCAAATCTCCTGTTTCATGGAATGCAATTGACTGATGGCTTCAGCTGCTGCTCTCTGAATCTACCGCTGGGTTTGAGCAAAGGTTGTATTTCCCAGGAGCATTTCTGAGAGACACAGAACTTCTTTAATAGGCAACTTTGGCTTGAGGACTCTCTATCAACTTTGCCAAAACTGTTCAGCTGAGCTTCTAAGACCCCTGTCTCCCCTTGTCTTGCCTCATGCTCCTGCTCAGTCGTATCCGACTTTTTGTGACACTTCAGACTGTAGCCCAACAGGCTCCTCTGACCATGGGATTTTTTTAGGCGAGGATACTGGAATGGACTGCCATTTCCTTCTCCAGGGGATCTTCCCAACTCAAGGATTAAACCCGCATCTCCTTTGTCTACCATATTGCAGAAAGGTTCTTTACCTACTGAGCTGTCAGAAAAGTCCCTTCTTCCTTTTCTTTTTCTTTCAAAAGTATACGACCTGCATTGTGGTTCACTGGCTGTCCCTCTCCATCTTCCCTCACTGGCATTTATCAAAATAAATCTATTGTATCACTTATTTTATTTCGGCTTCTGGCTTTTTGAAGATCTTGAGCTAGCGTGACTCAATTCCCTCTTTTTGAACATGAGTTTATGTCAAGATTTTTGCATTTTTTTTTAACAAATAGCATTGCAACGAAATATCTTATAAGATCTGATGACCGTTATTAATTAATTCTATAGGATATGATCTTGGAGATGTAGCTATGGGTGGCACAGAAAGTACATTTTTTAGGGCTCTTGAAAATATACTTGAAAAATTGCCCTCCAGAAGGTATTCCAACTTACATAGTCAAAGCAAATTACTTTTTTCTTTGGGGTTTTTTGTATGCTTTTTCTTGGTAACTTGTGAGTTTTACATGCTAAAGGCAATAAACTTAGTGACATAATTTTGCTAGGAATTATTGACATAAATAGTCCCAAGTCAAATAACCATATTAATGAATTCCACCTACAGTAATAAAGCTTAAACCTCTCCCACATTCATGGGTACAGACATAAATTCACAATATCTGGAGAAGGAAATGGCTACCCACTCCAGTATTCTTGCCTGGAGAATCCAATGGACAAAGGAGCCTGGCAGGCTACAGTCCATGGGGTCGCAAAGAGTCGGACATGACTGAATGAATTCACTTCACTTCACTTCAGAAAATATTATACATGATATTATTAAATTGAGCAAAGCAAAACAGAATGATTTGTCTTTTGGAGGAACTTGTATGGAGCCAGTAATATGAAGAATTGCTGGTAAATCATCTCAGTGAGCAGCTAACAGAATCTGGCCAGAGATAGCAGAGGAATTTTGTGTGGGCATGTGCATCAGTTTACTTTCCAAAATAACCCCATCTGGATACATGAGAAATGTTCTATCTGTGTCAGCTCATTAGGAGACAAGGTTCAAGCAAACATGCTCATTGATTTAACATGCTGGATCCATGAGAAATGAGTCATCCATTGCAGTTTGCTCCACCAAGTTTGGGATGGAAGATGACCTACTTGCATTTTCTGAGTTGCCCACCAATTTATAGCTTAGAAAACTGTATTTTATTGGCTATCTGTAAATTGGGCATCCCAAGCAATTTGAAATTCATGGAGTGGGAGAGAATGAATGGTCTCAAGCTCAACTCTCATTTTAGTTGATTCTTTGACCATTGAGGTCAAAGGGACATTGTTACTAATTTTAAGTAAAATAGCCCTGTACAAAGATATCTCATAGAATCCTTAGTTTATAATACTGAGTCTCAGCATCAACATGGGCTTTGAAAATGTACTTTAAGTACATAGTGTAGAAGCTGTACCAGTTTTCTCATGTAAGCAGTGCTTATAAACAATGCTTATTTCTTGTTCATTTCTGTAGACAATTACTGACCAACTCTTGGGTTCCCAAGTGAATAGCAAAAATCTTTCTCAGTCTATAATGGACTGTACAGGAGCTGCAAGGAGTTGCAAAGAAGGCATGACTCCCCACCCTTAGGGTTTCCCTGGCTAGTGAAAAACAGAAATGAATATGCCTGAAAACCATTTATGCTCATTTAAAAGCTTCAAAGTATCAACTTACTTTTAAGGGGCAGTAATAGAGAAAGGGCGCTTAACATTTGTATTATTGACTTGAGCAAAAGAAATGAAACCATGAGACTATTAGAAGGACCAATGAAAGATGCTGCCTTGCAGAATATTGTATCTTCATTTTCTTGGAAAATGCTTGCTATTTTAATTTTTCAGCATATTTCTTAGAGCAATAGTTTATGATGATTAGTGTGTTAATATTTTTACAACAATCTTTCCATTGACTCTGACTTCTAGACTTTAACAATAGGAAGGT
The DNA here is from genome assembly GCA_006410735.1 of Raphicerus campestris. Lineage (NCBI taxonomy): Eukaryota > Metazoa > Chordata > Mammalia > Artiodactyla > Bovidae > Raphicerus > Raphicerus campestris. The sequence continues at coordinate 1,132,453 of SJYW01009112.1, forward strand.
ACATGGTTGTGCATGTGTGTATATATGTATGTGTGTGATCATTTTAATTCTGTGCTGTACATTGCAGTTAGAATTCTTTTCAGCAGAAACTAACACAACATTGTAAAGCAATTTTCCTCCAATTAGAAATAAGATTTAAAACATTAGAAGAAAAAAAACTTTGAGGAGAACTTTATAACTAGAGACTCATCTCTGGGGAAAATAAAGTCTGATTTCTCCAGGCTGAGTGTTCTAGGTGGGAAGTGACCAGAGGATGTCCTCCATGAAAAGAATAAAGAAGACCTAGTGTCCAAGAAGGAAAGAACCCAACACAAGAGGGGCAGAAGGAAATCCTCAGAATTATAGTGAAGACAGATTCTCAAGATGACAATGGAGCATCAAAAATGGGGCGGCTGGTCCATACTAGAGAGGTTGGTCATCTCCAGAGGAGACATCTTTTGAAAGTGAAACTGACAGAATAACAGTTGTGCTGAAGGCACAAATTTGGGCTTGGGTGAACAACAATAATTAATTCCATGGAAAACCAAAAAGTAGTGCAGAAAAAGAATGGCAATTACATTTTCTTATGGAATTCAACTGCCAGTGTTTTCACAATCACACTGATACAACCCTATAGAATGAACTAAGTAGTGTTATAACTATAGTAGGAGAATGGGGAACAAGAGGTGAATGATGGGATGTGAAAGAGACCCAAGTCCTTATTTTCCAAAGTGGGAAGTCAAGAAGTAAAGCATAAGTAGGTAAGTAATGTCTGCAACTTCAAAATTAAGAATTAGTGAGATAAGTGTGTTCTTTAGCCCTTCGGAAGAAAATACCAAAATAAACAGGTATGTGAGCTGAAAAATGGTTTCCACTGAGAAAATGGGATACAGGGACATTGAGCTGTTTTGTATCTCAACAAGCCTCCTACAACTACACCATACTTTAAACTCTGTGTGTGTTTAAGTTGTGTTCCACAAATAACCTAATGAAATTGAAATTTTGCATTAAAAAAAAAAAGATCAGTGAACAGTATGTTTGATAGGAACCCATACCTCCCACCTCTGCTGAGTCCAAATCCTGGATTGCTGTAGTTCTGGTTGATACAAATTAGCCCTTGGGCCTACTTATCTCAGTGAACTCACCATGGGATAAACAAGTTTGAAGGTTCACAAAGAAGATCATTAAACATGTCTCATCCACTACCTCCCTCTGAGACTGGCACCCACTGAAACATACTCTCAAAGATCAGATGGGAATTGGCTTAGCTTGTATGTGGTTGTAAGCCTGGACTAGAAAAAAAGATTTGCCTTTTTAGTGGAGAAGAGACTTCTTTCAAGTTTTTCTGATATCTAGACTTAGAATCCGCTATGGGGAGAACTGTGGAGCAGCATGTTTAAGTCTGCACAAAGGTACTCCCACCAGGTGGGCTGCTAACCTGCCCTAAGGTAGTGGGCGCTGGGCCTTAGCCAGGTGTGTCTTTCATAAGAAGGACAGGTGTAGGAGAGTATGTATCCACCCTCCAGGGAGACTAGAAGCTCTTGTCTTAAGTGGTTATAATAAAGGGAAGAGGGAAAAAGGTATCTCTTAGACAGAGAACTAGAAAGGGCTAGTAACTCCCATCAGTCATTCAACAGATACTGATTATTGCCCTACCCCAGGCATTGGACATCAAGCTCTTTACAGTTCTGGTGCTTTGAAAACTCTGATGTAGTAAAAATCAGTGATTCCTAGCCTCCTGATAACTCACATCTTTTTCTGTTCTCTCTCTTTTTGTTTCTCATCTTTGTTCTGGGAATGATTCTTCTTCTTCCATTTTCAAATCAGGGTGCAATATTGATTTGACAGATTCTTTTTTCTTTCTGTTTGGAGGAAAATTGTTTTACAATGTTGTGTTAGTTTATGCTGGACAACAACATGAATAAGCTGTAAGTATACTTGTATCTCCTCCTCTTAGAAGCTCCCTCCCACTACCCGCTTCCCACTCCTCTAAATCATCTCAGAGCACTGAGCTGAGCTCTCTGTGTCATATAGCAGCTTCTTCTTCCATTTTCAAATCAAGATTCAGCATCCATTTAACAGATTTCTAAAAGCAACCCAAAACTAAAACAACAGCCAAACATTAAAAATATAAGATAGCAAGAAGAGAGCAAGCAACTGCATTTTATATTAGGTTGCAACTAAGATATAAGCATCTGAATGTAGAGTTTCAAAGAATAGCAAGGAGAGACAAGAAAGCCTTCCTCAGCAATCAGTGCAAAGAAATAGAGGAAAACATCAGAATGGGAAAGACTATAGATTTCTTCAAGAAAATGAGAGATACCAAGGGAACATTTCATGCAAAGATGGGCTCGATAAAGGACAGAAATGGTATGGACCTAACAGAAGCAGAAGATATTAAGAGGTGGCAAGAATACATAGAACTATACAAAAAAGANATGTCTATCAACAGATGAATGGATAAAGAAACTGTGGTACATATATCCAGTGGAATATTACTTGGCCATAAAAAGGAAAGAATGTGAATCAATTGAACTGAGGTGGATGAACCCAGAGTCTGTCATACAGAATGAAGTAAGCCAGAAAGAGAAAAACATCATATATTAGTGCATATACATGCAATCTAGAAAAAAAAGGTACTGATGAACCTATTTACAGGGCAATATAGCTCTGACTTGAAGACACAGCAGAAGAAGAAGAGGGTGGGACAAATTGAGACAGAGTAAAACTGACATATATACATTGCTGCTGCTGCTGCTGCTAAGTCACTTCAGTGTGATTCTGTGTGACCCCATAGATGGCAGCCCACCAGGCTCCCCTGTCTCTGGGATTCTCCAGGCAAGAACACTGGAGTGAGTTGTCATTTCCTTCTCCGATGCATGAAAGTGAAAAGTGAAAGTGAAATCGCTCAGTCATGTCCAACTCCTAGAGACCTCATTAGCATATGTAAGCTCATAGCATACCTCAAAGCTATGTAAGAATCTCATATTCATTGAACTTCATAAGAGCAAGAAATAGAATACATATTTCAGCATCTTAAATGAATTTAACAAATGATAGTGATACTTCTCTCTGGGGATATTAGGTACTAATAACATTGCTTATTTATGTAAATGCCAAATGCTTTTTAAATCTTACATTCTACTTAAATTAAGACTATCCATAAATTCTATGCTATGGCACTAAATTCTACAGGTTAATTATGTATTTTAGGTTATTTGTTACCAGTTATATTTGTCTTTAATTGGGTCTTTTTTGTTTAAAGAAAAAAAAAGACCTAATCACTCTTATTAGATTCATTGCTTCCTTTAATTAAGTGAAAAGTGTTAGTCACTCAGTCATGTCTGACTCTTTGCGACCTTATGGACTGTAGTTCACCAGACTCCTCTGTCCATGGAATTCTCCAGGCAAGAATAATGGAGTGGGTAGCCATTTCCTTCTCCAGAGGATATTCCCAACCCAGGGATTGAACCTGGGTCTCCTGCATTGCAGGCGGATTTTTTATTGTCCAAGCTGCCAGGGAAGCCCCTTCTTTAACTGACTGACTATTAAATCCACGGCATTATCTACTCCACCATCTCCCTTGTGTCTAATATCATCTTTGAGAATAAAGGGTTAATCACCAAAAATGTGATGGAGGGAAAATGTGGGATTTCCACTCCCTTTTTAATAATCTGCTTTTTCTACCAATTATCCTCTTCTTCTATCACCCCTAACCCAAAATCACCATCATCATAGCCTAGCCTTTTGGCCACATCATCACCAAGTCATGCACAAATATATTCTCTGGCAATACTTTCATGATTTGTGAGGCTTTAAGGCAACGGCACCCCACTCCAGTACTCTTGCCTGGAAAATTCCATGGATGGAGTAGTCTGGTAGGCTGCAGTCCATGGGGTCGTGAAGAGTCAGACACTACTGAGCAAATTCACTTTCACTTTTCACTTTGATGCACTGGAGAATGAAATGGCAACTCACTCCAGTGTTCTTGGAGAATCTCAGGGACGGGGGAGCCTGGTGGGCTTCCATCTATGGGGTCGCACAGAGTTGGACACGACTGAAGTGACTTAGCAGCAGTAGCAGCAGAATTATTCCAAGTATACACTGAGCCCTCAATCAATCAATCAAACTTTTCAGACACGGTCCTTGTCTTCCAGAAGGAGTTTAACTCTCTTTAGCCTTATTTCCCATTAATGCTGCTGCTAAGTCACTTCAGTAGTCTCGAACTCTGTGCAACCCCACAGATGGCAGCCCACCAGGCTCCCCCATCCCTGGGATTCTCCAGGCAAGAACACTGGAGCGGGTTGCTATTTCCTTCTCCAATGCATGAAAGTGAAAAGCGAAAGTGAAGTCGCTCAGTCGTCCCTGACTCTTAGCGACCCCATGGACTGCAGCCTACCAGGCTCCTCCGTCCATGGGATTTTCCAGGCAAGAGTACTGGAGTGGGGTGCATTGCCTTCTCCAATAGGTAGATGAGGTGAAGTCGCTCAGTCGTGTCCAACTCTTTGCGACCCTGTGGACTGTAACCTACTAGGCTTCTCTGTCCATGGGATTCTCCAGGCAAGAATACTGGAGTGGTTTGCCATCCCT
>SJYW01009112.1:1144592-1161409 GCA_006410735.1 Raphicerus campestris
ACTCCTAGAGACCTCATTAGCATATGTAAGCTCATAGCATACCTCAAAGCTATGTAAGAATCTCATATTCATTGAACTTCATAAGAGCAAGAAATAGAATACATATTTCAGCATCTTAAATGAATTTAACAAATGATAGTGATACTTCTCTCTGGGGATATTAGGTACTAATAACATTGCTTATTTATGTAAATGCCAAATGCTTTTTAAATCTTACATTCTACTTAAATTAAGACTATCCATAAATTCTATGCTATGGCACTAAATTCTACAGGTTAATTATGTATTTTAGGTTATTTGTTACCAGTTATATTTGTCTTTAATTGGGTCTTTTTTGTTTAAAGAAAAAAAAAGACCTAATCACTCTTATTAGATTCATTGCTTCCTTTAATTAAGTGAAAAGTGTTAGTCACTCAGTCATGTCTGACTCTTTGCGACCTTATGGACTGTAGTTCACCAGACTCCTCTGTCCATGGAATTCTCCAGGCAAGAATAATGGAGTGGGTAGCCATTTCCTTCTCCAGAGGATATTCCCAACCCAGGGATTGAACCTGGGTCTCCTGCATTGCAGGCGGATTTTTTATTGTCCAAGCTGCCAGGGAAGCCCCTTCTTTAACTGACTGACTATTAAATCCACGGCATTATCTACTCCACCATCTCCCTTGTGTCTAATATCATCTTTGAGAATAAAGGGTTAATCACCAAAAATGTGATGGAGGGAAAATGTGGGATTTCCACTCCCTTTTTAATAATCTGCTTTTTCTACCAATTATCCTCTTCTTCTATCACCCCTAACCCAAAATCACCATCATCATAGCCTAGCCTTTTGGCCACATCATCACCAAGTCATGCACAAATATATTCTCTGGCAATACTTTCATGATTTGTGAGGCTTTAAGGCAACGGCACCCCACTCCAGTACTCTTGCCTGGAAAATTCCATGGATGGAGTAGTCTGGTAGGCTGCAGTCCATAGGGTCGTGAAGAGTCAGACACTACTGAGCAAATTCACTTTCACTTTTCACTTTGATGCACTGGAGAATGAAATGGCAACTCACTCCAGTGTTCTTGGAGAATCTCAGGGACGGGGGAGCCTGGTGGGCTTCCATCTATGGGGTCGCACAGAGTTGGACACGACTGAAGTGACTTAGCAGCAGTAGCAGCAGAATTATTCCAAGTATACACTGAGCCCTCAATCAATCAATCAAACTTTTCAGACACGGTCCTTGTCTTCCAGAAGGAGTTTAACTCTCTTTAGCCTTATTTCCCATTAATGCTGCTGCTAAGTCACTTCAGTAGTCTCGAACTCTGTGCAACCCCACAGATGGCAGCCCACCAGGCTCCCCCATCCCTGGGATTCTCCAGGCAAGAACACTGGAGTGGGTTGCTATTTCCTTCTCCAATGCATGAAAGTGAAAAGCGAAAGTGAAGTTGCTCAGTCGTGTCCGACTCCTAGCGATCCCATGGACTGCAGCCTACCTGGCTCCTCCACCCATAGGATTGTCCAGGCAAGAGTAGTGGAGTGGGGTGCCATCACCTTCTCCATATTTCCTACTACTTTTCTTCAAATTTCTTCCTTTCAAACTTCCTACTATCCATCCCCCTTCTATAGTGTGTGTGTGCATGCTAAGTCACTTCAGTCATGTCCGATTCTCTGTGACCCTTTGGACTGTAGCCAGCCAGGCTGCTCTGTCCATGGGGTTTTCCAGTCAAGAATACCAGAGTGAGTCGCTATTCCCTTCTCCAGGGGATCTTTCTAACCCAGTGATCGAACTTGATTGTCCTATATCTCCTGCATTGCAGATGGATTATTTATTGCTGAGCTACTGGGGAAGTGTTCTCCTTCTATAATTTGTTCCTATCCCGTTATATTTGTATGAACTCTTCTACTGAAAGGGCTTTCTCTTCCCAAGTCAGCAGGCTCAGTGCAAATACCACAGCATCCAAAGGAAACTTTGTTCTCCTCTCTGTAATTTCTCTTCTAAACTTCCTTATTCCTACATAGTTATTGATCAATCTTTTATTCTAATACTTTTGTCTTCCACATAGTAGAACTTCAGACATGTTTGTTGATCAAATTGATGAATAATAAAACTTACAGTGTTGGTCTCAATTTAGCTTGTAAGAGTTACATGTCTTTCCCCACCACTAGAATGGGAACAGAGGTGTTGGTATGCATGTTTATGCCCTCCTGGCACCTTTTAATGTAAGTATCACAAATTAGACACTCACTACATATCTACTAATTCAAAATAAAGATAACATTCTGACAGAGAACAAGAGAGTAACTGCTATGAAAAAAGCTGAAGGGTGAAAATATTGTTACTACAGCAGCAATGTTAAGGAATACAGAAATGCATTTTAAGATCTGACTAATTGCCCTGATCTTCCCACTTAACTTCGTATTCTAAACTCAGCTAAGAAAAAATAAAGCATCCCTATAGATATGAAGGGGAGATTAATGAGTCTTGATTCTGAGAAGAGGAAGAGGTCATATCTCTTTAACCACCCCCCTCCCCATTTAATGGCACTGTAAACTGGTCTGAGACACGTGGCATAAGAACGGCTGTCTACAGAAATCTAAGTGTCTTCCTTAAAAACGAAACAAAACAATAACCCTGATGAAAAATACCAAAAGTAGTAGACAGATTGTTGAGAAAAGCTTGGTTAGGAAGATAGGAATCTGGCTTCTATTTCAGGCTCTGCCACAGATAGGCTATGCCAGGAGTACGCAGTGAAACTTGTGAAGCAGTGTCCTTAAAGAGATACAGCATGCTACTCTCCTCTCCTCTTTTCATACTTGGCTAGTCAGGAATGCGTTGATGATGGCTGGCATTACAGCAGCCATCTTGGACATATCAGTGACCTTGGAAATGGACTATAGGATAGCAAACAGACAGAGCATAGATCCTAACCTTTGACTTTAATGTGTGAGAGAAGTAAATTTGCCAGACAAATACATTTCCATCTTGTTTAAACCAAGAAAAGAAAGAAAGGAAAACAAAACTCTGTCTAGATCCTTGTTCTTTTGTTCTCTGTGCCTTCCTGGGGTCTATAGACCTGCTGCAGGGGGTGACAGAGAAGAAGCTGTCTGTCCTGCTAGGCAAGCAGTGGTCACCACCTGTTGGTCCCAGTGCCTTCGTGTGTTAGTCGCTCAGTCGTGCCCGACTCTTTACGACTCTGTGGACTGCAATCTACCAGGTTCCTCTGTCCATGAGATTTTCCAAGCAAGGATACTGGAGTGGGTTGCCATTTCCTTCTCCAGGAGATCTTCCCAACCCAGGGATCGAACCCGGGTCTCCTGCACTGCAGGCAAATTCTTTACCGACTAAGCTACAAGTTATTTTCTGTATGAAACAGGTTCTTTTCCTGAAAGCTGTTTTTGTAGGTACGAGGGTAGCTCACAGTTGGCAGCTTTCATATGACCCATCTTTGTAGTTAGAGTTCAATTCGGTAGATCCTGTATCATCAGGCAGGCTGAAATGACTGTTCTGAAAGACTGTGGAGTGGGGAGAAGTGAGTACATAATGTCATGGAAAGAACTTGATCTGAAGAAACAAACTGATCTCAATTTGAATCCTGGATCCAATCCTTTCTAAAAGTCATTCCACTTCTTGGAATCTCAGCTTCCTCATCTGAAAAAGAAAGGGGAAGAACATCTGTGCCCCAGGAGGCCATTAGAAGGATTTGAGGGTAAGTACATAGATGGATGGGCTTCCTTGCTGTATCAGCAATAAAGAATTTGCTTTCAATGCAGGAGACCTCCTGCGATGTAGGAGACATGGGTTTGATCCCTGGATCTGGAAGATCCCCTGGAGAAGGAAATGGCAACCGATTCCAGTATCCTTGTCTGGGAAATCCCATGAGCAGGCTATGGGATTCACAAGAGTCAGACACGACTTAGCAACTAAACAATCAACCAACCATCATCCAGAAAGATGGATAAACACACAGATGTTCTGTAATGCAACATCTAGCATTCCTGCCCGGCAAAAATGACATAGTGCTTTCACCTTTGTTGAGAAACTTAATTGGAATGGATCCCATATTTACTGAATTTAGAACCTAAAGTCATTTGAAATCTTGAACAAATACGGAGACTAGTGTAGATATATCAAAAGTCTGAGACAATTGTGTTAATATTAAGTAAATCAGATATCAGGGCAGTAAATATTTATAGCAAATACAAGCCATGGAAAGCTCTATTGTGTCTTAGAGGTGAAGAGTGACTCATTGCTGCATGTTCAGGCAAAGTGGAGTTGAGAAAGAAATTGCTTTTTTGTCTAGTTACTCAGCAAGGCTTTGGGAAAGAGGTGAAAATAGGGGGAGAAAGGGGCTGAGTTTAGCAAACAATAGGTGGTGTTTCCAGGAATAAGGATTAAAAGAGAATGAGGAGTTGATTAACTCATGTAAAAAGACAACTCACAGGGACAATAAAATAGAAAGAAAATAAGAAACATCTGAGTTTCTTTTTCCTGATGTGTGCTTACACAATCTCATTCTTTTTCTCTTTTATCCATTCATCTATTTGAGCATTTAACAGGTTTTTAGTAGGAACTATATGCTAGGCAATGAGTGCTGAGAACATGATGGAAAGCACTGTGGACCCCAGGTGTGGTGGGGTAAACAATCTCTGGAGTGTATAATTATAAAAGCAAAGATATATGCTATAAGAAAACCCTCAGTTTGCACCTCCATATAATAAGGGATTTGACTAGATAATTATGAGTCTCTTCCATCTCCAAAACTATGTTTCTGAGTGATAAAATACACTTTGCCAATTCGCACTTTACAATTTGGCAAAGATCATGAAACACAGAACATTGCCTATTTCCAACATTCAGCACATCTGATATCCCTGAAGGGCTGGCTATTACCTAGGCATGCACTTGTATGTACACTTGTCCCCACAAGTCTGCAGATCTAACCACACACATTCATGCCTGGGAGTGGCACAAAGCACTCAGGGAAATGTGGACATAAGAAAATTATCTTGGGAAATTATCATGGGATTAAGATCATGTACTGAAGTCAATACACAGATAACTGCATCTAGTATGTGCCCTTTTTTAATAACAATAATAAAATACTGTCTTTTAGGGACTAAATTATTTATCTTTTTCTGTCCAATGGTTGATTTACCCTTAACTCTATGAAAGAAAGAAATTTTCATGTTTTAAATATACAGGGAGTTATGATTTTTTTTTAAATCTCAAATAACTCAAAGCTGTTTAAGTGCTAAAAGTACACCTCTCCCCCTTATTCTGTTTTGAGTCACTCATCTCAGATGTATTAGTCACATTCCTTAAGGCTGAAACTCATTTTATTAATTTCAGAAGACTTCTCTTTATGTAAGAGTATCTGGAGTTCTACAAGAGCATTAGAACAAGATCAGTCTGTTCTTAACGTGACAAATTATACGGTTTCTATGTGAACATTGCCCTTCTTCATTCAGAGTCAGAGAGCATGAGAGTCAAGGTGACTCATGATTTCCTGACGCTGGTGAAACTAGTTTACTTCTACAGACCCCTTAAATTCCATCAGAGATGAACTCGATCATTCCCAAGTGCAAGCAACTTTTGGAAGATCACATTCTAGATAAGTGATGCATCATTAATAACTCATAATCTCAGTATAAGTTTAGCAATAGAATTGTATCAGTCAAAATCAGAAAAAGAGCTGAGAAGGCCATTTTGCTAACCCCAGCTCATTGGAAAACACTTTGATGCTGGGAGGGATTTGGGGCAGGAGGAGAAGGGGACGAGAGAGGAAGAGATGGCTGGATGGCATCACCCACTCGATGGACGTGAGTCTGAGTGAACTCTGGGAGTTGGTGATGGACAGGGAGGCCTGGCGTGCTGCAATTCATGGGGTCACAAAGAGTCGGGAACGACTGAGCGACTGAACTGAACTGAATGTTGTCCCCAGACAAGTCAATATTTAAACTTTTTTCTTCAGATGTTTATACATGAAAGCAGCTTGGTACTGTTCATTTTGGTGAGGAGTATCAACATCTTGATGTTACAAGTGAATGTGTAGAGACAAATTGATTTCAAATCACAAAGGAAGTCACAGATAGATATCCCAATGGCATGCCAATGCTCAAACCTCCTAAAGAGCTCAGGAAGCCTGGTTGCATTTCCGTACTTGACTGAAGCCACTTTCTTCAGCACTCTCAAATTCTAAATCATCCTATACATTCTTCTACTTTAAAGAGGCCTTAGGTGTCTAAACATAGTCCAACATCTGTCTCTTATACACATCTAGCTNGCCTGGTTGCATTTCCGTACTTGACTGAAGCCACTTTCTTCAGCACTCTCAAATTCTAAATCATCCTATACATTCTTCTACTTTAAAGAGGCCTTAGGTGTCTAAACATAGTCCAACATATCTCGATATTTGTGTATATATAAGTAGAATGAGTACATAAGGTGATAGGAAGTAAATAGACTTTGTGGGCCAACAGAATTGCATTAGGACTTTTATTGTCTATGTCTATGTCTATGTCTATTTCTTAACTTTCCTCCACCCAAATTTCTTCATCTGGTTTAAAAAAAAAAAAAAAAGGATAATGAAGTCTATTTCACAGGGATTTAAGAAGATTAAACAAGATAATATACTTAACATATTATTCCACACATGTTAGTTACCATCCTCTTCCCTTCTTAAAAACTAATGGTGTTTTCTTCCTTAAAGAAAATTGAATAAGAATATATTTAACAATTTTCCCAGAAATTGGGATTAACGTATATACGCACTACTATATATAAAATAGATAGCCGACAAGGACCGGCTTTATAGCACAGGAAACTATGCTCAATATATGTAATAAACTACATGGGAAAATAATCTGAAAAAGAATGCACACACATATATATATATATAACTGAAGAATGCTCAAGCTACCGCACAATTGCACTCATCTTACACGCTAGTAAAGTGATGCTCAAAATTCTCCAAGCCAGGCTTCAGCAATATGTGAACCGTGAACTGCCAGATGTTCAAGCTGGTTTTAGAAAAGGCAGAGGAACCAGAGATCAAATTGCCAACATCCACTGGATCATCAAAAAAGCAAGACAGTTCCAGAAAAATATCTATTTCTGCTTTATTGACTATGCCAAAGACTTTGACTGTGTGGGTCACAATAANAAAGATGCTTACTTCTTGGAAGGAAAGTTATGACCAACCTAGATAGCATATTAAAAAGCAGAGACATTACTTTGTCAACAAAGTTCCATCTAGTCAAGGTTATGGTTTTTCCAGACTTTGGAGCCCAAGAAAATAAAGTCTGTCAGTGTTTCCATTGTTTCCCCATCTATTTGCCATGAAGTGATGGTATGGTGGTTACCAAACTAAATTCCTCTAGCTAAGCTTGGAATTCATTTTATAGCAAATATCCTCAACACTGCCTCTCTTGGACACAATCCAGACTTTGTTGCAAGTTCACTGATTCTGGCAGTTGAGGCTAAGGGGACAAGTGATGGTGACAGGATAAGGTTTCTCTGACAGTCACCTCTAGCCCATGGCATCCTTCCCAGCCTCTTAGGTTTAGGCAAGATGGAGGCAAAGCATGGGGCTTAGCAGCAGTGACAATGGTTTCATGTTCTTCAAATGCTTCCTGAAAAGAGAGGGTATAAACAAATAAACAAACTGAACAGTTGAGAAGCATCTACAGATACTAGGGAAAGTGAAATTTTAAAGTCAGATATGCTCTCCACCGGGACATCTCTGGTAGCTCAGTCAGTAAAGAATCTGCCTGCAATGCTGGAGACCCGCGTTCAATCCCTGGATAGGAAAGATCCCCTGGAGAAGGAAATAGCAAGCCACTCCAGTATTCTGGAGAATCCCAAGGACAGAGGAGCCTTGTGGGATACAGTTCATGGGATCACAAGAGTTGGACATGACTTAGCAACTAAACCACCACCATGCTCTCCACAACTTCTTAGCTCTGTGCTCTCCAGTGAGATTTTAAATCTCCCAGAGCCTCAGTTTCCTCATAGTTATGGGGAGCAATAATATCTGATGGTTCTTCTGAGGATGAAAAATATAGTATACATAAAAACAACTTGACAACAAGGTTTCCAGAACCTGGGCTATTGTATAGATATCAGTGTTCTTCCAATGTGCAGAGATACACAGACCTCCAAGGAGGATTTGTTCAGTTTTCTCAGACAAGTAAGTCAGACTGAGAAAGACAAATAAATATCATAAGATATCATTATATGTAGAATCTTAAAAAAATGATACAAATTAACTTTTTTACAAAGCTGAAGCAGACTCAGAGAAAACAAATGCTGGTTACCAAAGAGGGAAGGGAGGGAGAGAGTCTGGGATTAACAGATACACAGTACTGTATATATAATAGGTAACCAACAAGGATCTGTGGTATAGCACAGGGAACTATGTACAATATTTTTAATAACCTATAATCAAAAAGAATTTGAAAAAAGGTACATATATATATACACACACACATATATATGTATGTGTATCTGAACTACTTGCTCTACAGCTGAAACTAATACAACTTTGNCTGGTTACCAAAGAGGGAAGGGAGGGAGAGAGTCTGGGATTAACAGATACACAGTATTGTATATATAATAGGTAACCAACAAGGATCTATGGTATAGCACAGGGAACTATGTACAATATTTTTAATAACCTATAATCAAAAAGAATTTGAAAAAAGATACATATATATATACACACACACATATATATGTATGTGTATCTGAACTACTTGCTCTACAGCTGAAACTAATACAACTTTGTAAATCAACTATGTTTCAATTAAAATTTTTGTTGTATTTGAAAAAGTGCAAGAGGAAGACTGGAGCTTCCCTGCTGGATCAGACAGTATAGAATCTGCTTGCCAATGCAATAGAATCAAGTTCAATCCCTGGATCAGGAAGATCCCCTGGAGAAGGGAATGACAACCCACTTGAGATTTCTTTCCTAGAGAATTCAATGGAGAGATAACCCTGGCAGACTACAGTCCGTGGGGTCGCAGAGAGTCTGACATGACTAACACTTTCACTTTCAAGGGGAAGATAGAAATGTAAAGGTTACAAACAGTTTTGCTGCAGGCTGAGCTTTGGTCTTCGAAGAGGCGTCTGGGTTGCAGCTAGGGCTGCTTGTTGTGACTTTCCTTCTGACTGCACACTACCCATTATTACAGCAAGTGGGCCATTCCCCTCATCCTCCTGTAGGATGCAGAGAACTTCCAGAAGCAGAAGGCAGCTTTACTGTTGTACAAGGAGTGGGAAGCTCCAGGTCATGAAGCATTGTGTTGAACCTCTATCTCTTAGGTGTTGTGTTCACCCTGCTCTCCATCAACCGGGGGAACTTACTTGAAAGCCCATACTCCGGGAGCCCCTGAACCACCAGTGGTCAACTAGAGCCCATCCAGAGCCCCCTTGGGCCTTGCAGACCATCCATCCAGAAGAGTATGATAAAACCTCCCTCCACTGGCTATAACCTTGGAACACTGTCCTAAATACGTCCAGCTGTGCCAGTTCCTGGTAGAGGCAAGCTCAGCATCAGTGTTATCAGATCAGAGAATTACCTGTTACTAGGCCCTTGAAGCAGAGAAGGCGATGGCACCCCACTCTAGTACTCTTGCCTGGAAAATCCCATGGACGGAGGAGCCTGGAAGGTTGCGGTCCATGGGGTCGCTAAGAGTCGGACACGACTGAGCGACTTCACTTTCACTTTTCACTTTCATGCATTGGAGAAGGAAATGGAGACCCACTCCAGTGTTCTTGCCTGGAGAATCCCAGGGATAGGAGAGCCTGGTGGGCTGCCATCTATGGGGTCACACAGAGTCAGACACGACTGAAGCAACTTAGCCGCAGCAGCAGCAGGCCCTTCAAGGGCCTCTCCATCTGGATACTTCTTGCTCTGGAAATGCCTGCTTAATATACAGATGTGAGGGGGTTGCCTGTGGCTGTGGAATGGAGTGACCTCACTCTTCTCCCCAGTCTGCTGTAGGCTTTGCTGTGCTTGGCAGCCTGGCTCCATCTTCTCTTAGATGAAGACTTGTGCTGCAACTTCAGCTCTTGGGAGATGGTGTTATTTTCAACTCTGCTTTCTGAGCATCTGCCAAGAATTCCTTTGGACTTGGGTGTCTTATGGTCAGTTTATTTGGGGTTCAGCTTCTTTTCCATGAGAGCTCCTCCATGTGTGGGTAAGAGTTGAAGAGGTATGTGGGTTGGCTATAGAAAGGGGGGAGGGAGAGTATTCTGTGTCCTGTTCTTTTGTTTTACATTTTTAAGTGCTTCCTTCAACATAGCCTCTGTGTGTGTCTGTGTCTGTGTCTGTGTCTGTGTGTATGTATTGGTCTGAGGAGGGCAATGAAACAATAAGTAGCGCTTGCTCAGGACATGAGCATTCTGGACATGTGGCTTAAATTAACTTTTCTAATGAAATATATTTCAATGTATATTTCAAAAAAAAAAATTTTTTTTTTAAATAAAGATTACAAACAGCAAAATAATTAAAGTGCCAGTAGTAGTAGTTATAAATTGAAAGACTGGGCGAGGAGTTAAGTCACCAGCCTAATACAATTCAGATTTAGAAGTGCAGGAAATATGATATTTTCACTAATGCCATGAAGAAAGAGGAAATGAGACTTGAGGAAAGGCAAATAACTTCATCCTTTAATAAACTGATTTAGATTTCATAGTGAGTGATCCAGAACAAAGTACAGAAAACCAGAAGATTCATGTATTCAGTCAGCCTTTTAATACCAGCAAAGGACCTAGTTTAGAAATCTTTAATAACATTTAGAGTGGGTTTTTTTTTTCTGATAAGTAGTAAAAAAAAAACNGTGTTCTTGCCTGGAGAATCCCAGGGATAGGAGAGCCTGGTGGGCTGCCATCTATGGGGTCACACAGAGTCAGACACGACTGAAGCAACTTAGCCGCAGCAGCAGCAGGCCCTTCAAGGGCCTCTCCATCTGGATACTTCTTGCTCTGGAAATGCCTGCTTAATATACAGATGTGAGGGGGTTGCCTGTGGCTGTGGAATGGAGTGACCTCACTCTTCTCCCCAGTCTGCTGTAGGCTTTGCTGTGCTTGGCAGCCTGGCTCCATCTTCTCTTAGATGAAGACTTGTGCTGCAACTTCAGCTCTTGGGAGATGGTGTTATTTTCAACTCTGCTTTCTGAGCATCTGCCAAGAATTCCTTTGGACTTGGGTGTCTTATGGTCAGTTTATTTGGGGTTCAGCTTCTTTTCCATGAGAGCTCCTCCATGTGTGGGTAAGAGTTGAAGAGGTATGTGGGTTGGCTGTAGAAAGGGGGGAGGGAGAGTATTCTGTGTCCTGTTCTTTTGTTTTACATTTTTAAGTGCTTCCTTCAACATAGCCTCTGTGTGTGTCTGTGTCTGTGTCTGTGTCTGTGTGTATGTATTGGTCTGAGGAGGGCAATGAAACAATAAGTAGCGCTTGCTCAGGACATGAGCATTCTGGACATGTGGCTTAAATTAACTTTTCTAATGAAATATAGTTCAATGTATATTTCAAAAAAAAAAAATTTTTTTTAAATAAAGATTACAAACAGCAAAATAATTAAAGTGCCAGTAGTAGTAGTTATAAATTGAAAGACTGGGCGAGGAGTTAAGTCACCAGCCTAATACAATTCAGATTTAGAAGTGCAGGAAATATGATATTTTCACTAATGCCATGAAGAAAGAGGAAATGAGACTTGAGGAAAGGCAAATAACTTCATCCTTTAATAAACTGATTTAGATTTCATAGTGAGTGATCCAGAACAAAGTACAGAAAACCGGAAGATTCATGTATTCAGTCAGCCCTTTAATACCAGCAAAGGACCTAGTTTAGAAATCTTTAATAACATTTAGAGTGGGTTTTTTTTTTCTGATAAGTAGTAAAAAAAAAACACCTCACTTTTGAAAATTTAAATATAGAAGAGTATAAATAAGAAAATAAAAAACATCAAATGCATCTAGAGACATAGGCTTCATTGGTCCATTTGTTTATTTACTCAACAAATAAGCCAGAGAACACTATAGGTAATGGAGTTCCAACAGTGAGCAAAAACAAAAAGCTGCATTTCCCAGAAGGCTTCTATTCTATTGGAGAGAGGGTGAGCAAGCAAAGTAAAAATAAAGCATTCAGAGGTTAGTGATAATCTAAAAAATTGTCTAAGGAGGTAGGGAGAGGACATATTGGCGTAAGGCTAGGGTATCTTTTAACATAAGTGGTCACATGGGGAAATGACAGGTAGGCAAATCCCTGAGGAAGTGATGGTACCAGCCACATTGAACATTCTCACTGGAGGTCAGAGGAGGTGGAAAGACTCGGTGGAAAGGGAGGGTGTTTGGTGAGGACTGAGAACGCAAGAAGTTAGTGTGAGTGAAACCAAAAATTTGAGAAGAGTAGTAGAGAATGTGTTCAGAGAGAGCAGAAATGCCAATCAGGAAGGCCTTTACAGACCAATGCATAGATCTGGTTTTTATCTGGAGGCTTTGGGCAGAGTGACAAAGTTGGACATATTTAAAAGGCTCACTCTGGCTGTTGTATGACGAAAAGAGCATGGAGTGCAGAAGGGCTGGTACAAGGACCATAGTGAAGATATCTCTGCAGTGATCCCATCAGAAAGCCTGAGCCAGAAGAAGCTAGTGATGGTGGAAAGGGGCCAGATTGCAGATACCTTGAAAGGAGGGGTGAATGGATTTACTGTTGGATTGATTATAAAAGAAAAAGAAAAGTTGAAGAAAGAACCCAGGTATTTGACCTGAATAATTGCAGGATGGAATTTCCTTTCATTGAGGCAAGGGAAACTAGAAAAGGAGCAGATTCAAGGATTCATGTCTGAGAATAAAAACATTTGGAGATAGGTCAAATTTGAGATGTCTGAAAGATATCACTGATAGGTGTAATCTGTGTGCGTGATAAGCCGCATCAGTTGTGTCTGACTCTTTGAGCCCCTATGTACTGTAGACCACCAGGCTCTTCTGTCCATGGGATTCTTCAGGCAAGAGTGTTGGAGTGAGTTGCCATGACCTTCTCCAGGGGATCTTCCCTGCCCAGGAATCAAACCCACGTCTCTTCTGTCTCCTGCACTGGCAGACAGATTCTTTACCATTAGCGCCACCTGGGAAGCCCTGATATGTGTCATGATATATATGTTAATGAGATGAGATCACACACACTATTCAGTTTTATAATATCATAGGAGTACTTTTCCTAACCTTCCGTGTTCTTTGAGAATATTATTTTTAAACTTCATTAGTAGAAAGAAATTTTCATTCATCTATTTTCACACATCAGTTTTGCATTTTTCACAATTATATGTAATGCTTTTTAAAAAAATATTTGTCAATCTCACTGATTATCTCCATAAAAGATGTGCCCAATCATAGGGTCAAAGAGTATGAAAACTTTTTAACCCTTGACACTTATAGTATTACATTCCCCCAAAGTTATGCTAATTTACAGTCTCACACTTAAGTCTAAGCTTGCCTGTTTGATAGTGTGTGTGTGTTAAATTGCTTTAGTCGTGTCTGAATTTTTGTGACCCATGGACCAGAGCCCACCGGTTCCTCTGTCCATGAGATTCTCCAGGCAAGAATACTGGAGTGCCATGCTCTCCTCCAGGGGATCTCCTTGACCCAGGGATCAAACCTGTGTCTCTTATATCTCCTGCATTGGCAGGTGAGTTCTTTATCGCTAGTGCCACCAGGGAAGCTCCTGTTTGACCATATAAAAGAGTATTATTTTCAAGTTTTTCTATTCTATAGTAAAAATCATCTCTCAGTGTTTAGCTTACATTTATCTGATGCTTAGTAAATATGAACATTTCTTCATAAGTTTGTCTTTTGAATTTTTCTTTTGTAAATTATACATTCATATTCTTTGAATTGATCATTTTTAAAGTTAACATTTTGCATTGAGATAATGATAACTAATAATAATAGTGGCTAACACAAATTGTATGAGCCAGGTAGTGGACTAAGCAATTGATGTGTATTAATCTTCACCCCAATATTATTAATACTCTGTTTACAGATGAGAAGATTTAGAATTTATGTTTAGGATTTAAGCTTTAAGTTACAGAACTAGTCAGTGCTTGAGATGAAATTACAACCCTAAGCTTACTGATTCCAGAGCCCACCAGAAGTAAGCATATTCAGTAATTTGAGGAGAGAACAAGCTCAGAGACCATAGAAAAATGTGAAAGGCAAGATCAGAATTTACTCCAGTAAGAGTTTACTAGGAGAAATAAACACAGTGTGGAAATGTTATTTTAGCAATTTGGGCTTCCCTGGTGGCTCAGAGGTTAAAGCGTCTGCCTGGAATGCGGGAGACCCAGGTTCGATCCCTGGGTCGGGAAGATCCCCTGGAGAAGGAAATGGCTACCCACTCCAGTACTCTTGCCTGGAGAATCCCATGGAGGGAGGAGCCTGGTAGGCTATAGTCCATGGCATCTGTAGTAATCATATTCAGTAATTTGAGGAGAGAACAAGCTCAGAGACCATAGGAAAATGTGAAAGGCAATATCAGAATTTACTCCAGTAAGAGTTTACTAGGAGAAATAAACACAGTGTGGAAATGTTATTTTAGCAATTCAACTAGTCTACTTAATTGAATATCTATTAGGGGCAAAGGTTCCCAGAAGATGCTGGGGAAATGTAAAAGGGTGCTTGACAAGCTCATTGAAAGACTGGGAACACTAAGCCTGTCACCTCAAATAGGGCTGACCTATTTTCAGATGAAAAGTTCTGGTTTTGAATTTACCTGCTTTATATTTAAACTTTAATTTCTACATTTTAAGAAGAAACTTTGAAAGGAAAATACTTGGGGCTGGAAAAGATGGTTCTGGAGAATAATTTATTTTCCTTATAGTAGATGTCCTCAAGAAAGAAATAGTGCTGAAAACTAAACTTAATATTTTTCTAAATGCCATGAAATATTTTTAGAAAGGACAAGGAGGTCTCCTCTCTCTTTTTGCACAATCAGCCTTTATCCTCTTTGGCTGTACTGCCCAAGGCAGGTTTGTATTCCCCCAAAATGCATAGTGAGCCATGGTCTTGCCCAGGGCAGCTTTGGCTTCTTTAGGCTGACTCCTGCGTTTCAGGATCAAAGTTTCACTCTAAGTAAGTAAGTGGTTGTGCTCGTGGCAATGAATCAGGGACAGCTCCTCATTAAAGAAGAATAGACGGAGGGATTAGGTGAGGATCCCTGCAGGTTGTACAAGGTCTTTGCCAAAGCCCTGGGAAGATTCCATTGTCTCCAGGCCATGGGCAATGAGAGGGAGCCAAGACAAGTAGATCCCAGAGAGAAGCCAAACCAGAAAACTACAACTCTGCAAACTCACCCGGCTTGTAAAATTAACTAATATATTATTAACAGATAATCGAGACCTTTAGGAGACAGGATATAGGCCTTAACAGTTGGAATCGATATGGATAAAGCAGGCCTCAAGTAAATCAGACACTTGGTTATAGCCCTGAAGTCATGTCAGGTGTGTCACTGAGAGATCCCACTCTGCTTGGGAAGAAAATGTACACAAATGGTGTCATATGAATCAAGGCCCACTGGGCTTGTGCCTCCTCCAATTTTCAAAAGAATATGCATGTTTAAGAGACAGCTGGATCTCAATAAAGCTATTAAGGGTGGTGAAAAGGCAACCAAGGACTCCCTTATTCAATCATAAATTTATGGAAAAACTAAATAATAGTCACTAGTATAAAAATAGTTGCCACTTGATAAACCTCACTATGTACCAGGCATCATGCTAAACATTTCACATAGGTTATCTTCTTTAATACTCATTCATAGCGCTTTGAGGTAAATACTATTCTTCTCTGCATTTCACAGGATAGACATCAGAATGTGCCCCAAATGACAGACTAGTAAATGGTGGAGTTGAGGTGCAAACCCAGATCTGCCTGCTGGCAAAAAGCAAGTACTTCATCACTACATGAACTTTCTCCTCTGAATTAGGCAAGAATAGTTTTGCTATAACAGCATTTTATAGGTAAACTATAGTATATGCTATAGGTACTTTGATATATGCGTTTCTTCACTCCTGTCCTGCTTTATTTTCTTAGTCCTATTTTCTCTTGGCCTCAGTTTTCTTATGTATTAATTGATCTGCTTTTATTCAATAGTTTTTTTTTAATCCTAAAGAGAGAGCATAAACAAATAAAGGAAACAAACAAAACACATAGTTGTATGCATATATATGAGGGCTTTAAAGTTTAAAGATTTAACAAACTAAAAAAAAAAAACTAATAAAACGAGAACAAATACATTCATTGTCAAGTATAAAACTAGCTCAGAGGCAAAATGCCTTGAGGATGTAATAATATATTCCATGTTTCAATACTGAGCAAAGATAGGAAGTAAAACATATAACATACCTAAAATTATATTACCAATAAATTTTATTTCCACAATAGAATTGATTCCTCCATTTCGAAATTCCAAAGGCATTAAATAAAGCAATCTCTATGAAAGCGCTTCAGTCAGGAAAAGTGATTAAGACCTTTATTATACATCTATTCACATTCACCCCGGAGAGCAGAGTGCACACTCACCATGATTAGTTAGTGGGTCAGCCTGAGTCACAAGAAAGAATTCACCTGACTGAATCACCAATTTTATTTCCTGTAGCACCTGGTTTTCCTTGGAGCACTGCCATTCACAAACCTCCTCAGCCAAGGTCTGTTTTGCTTATGAACCCTGATAAGGACACGTCCAGAGGTAGTGTGGTTGTGAGATTCAGTACAGCACCAGTCTAGGAAATCCACTACTATCTGAAACCAACACATGAATGCGTATAGTTTTATGA
>SJYW01009112.1:1162670-1181909 GCA_006410735.1 Raphicerus campestris
CGTGGCAATGAATCAGGGACAGCTCCTCATTAAAGAAGAATAGACGGAGGGATTAGGTGAGGATCCCTGCAGGTTGTACAAGGTCTTTGCCAAAGCCCTGGGAAGATTCCATTGTCTCCAGGCCATGGGCAATGAGAGGGAGCCAAGACAAGTAGATCCCAGAGAGAAGCCAAACCAGAAAACTACAACTCTGCAAACTCACCCGGCTTGTAAAATTAACTAATATATTATTAACAGATAATCAAGACCTTTAGGAGACAGGATATAGGCCTTAACAGTTGGAATCGATATGGATAAAGTAGGCCTCAAGTAAATCAGACACTTGGTTATAGCCCTGAAGTCATGTCAGGCGTGTCACTGAGAGATCCCACTCTGCTTGGGAAGAAAATGTACACAAATGGTGTCATATGAATCAAGGCCCACTGGGCTTGTGCCTCCTCCAATTTTCAAAAGAATATGCATGTTTAAGAGACAGCTGGATCTCAATAAAGCTATTAAGGGTGGTGAAAAGGCAACCAAGGACTCCCTTATTCAATCATAAATTTATGGAAAAACTAAATAATAGTCACTAGTATAAAAATAGTTGCCACTTGATAAACCTCAACATGTACCAGGCATCATGCTAAACATTTCACATAGGTTATCTTCTTTAATACTCATTCATAGGGCTTTGAGGTAAATACTATTCTTCTCTGCATTTCACAGGATAGACATCAGAATGTGCCCCAAATGACAGACTAGTAAATGGTGGAGTTGAGGTGCAAACCCAGATCTGCCTGCTGGCAAAAAGCAAGTACTTCATCACTACATGAACTTTCTCCTCTGAATTAGGCAAGAATAGTTTTGCTATAACAGCATTTTATAGGTAAACTATAGTATACGCTATAGGTACTTTGATATATGCGTTTCCTCACTCCTGTCCTGCTTTATTTTCTTAGTCCTATTTTCTCTTGGCCTCAGTTTTCTTATGTATTAATCGATCTGCTTTTATTCAATAGTTTTTTTTTAATCCTAAAGAGAGAGCATAAACAAATAAAGGAAACAAACAAAACACATAGTTGTATGCATATATATGAGGGCTTTAAAGTTTAAAGATTTAACAAACTAAAAAAAAAACTAATAAAATGAGAACAAATACATTCATTGTCAAGTATAAAACTAGCTCAGAGGCAAAATGCCTTGAGGATGTAATAATATATTCCATGTTTCAATACTGAGCAAAGATAGGAAGTAAAACATATAACATACCTAAAATTATATTACCAATAAATTTTATTTCCACAATAGAATTGATTCCTCCATTTCGAAATTCCGAAGGCATTAAATAAAGCAATCTCTATGAAAGCGCTTCAGTCAGGAAAAGTGATTAAGACCTTTACTATACATCTATTCACATTCACCCCGGAGAGCAGAGTGCACACTCACCATGATTAGTTAGTGGGTCAGCCTGAGTCACAAGAAAGAATTCACCTGACTGAATCACCAATTTTATTTCCTGTAGCACCTGGTTTTCCTTGGAGCACTGCCATTCACAAACCTCCTCAGCCAAGGTCTGTTTTGCTTATGAACCCTGATAAGGACACGTCCAGAGGTAGTGTGGTTGTGAGATTCAGTACAGCACCAGTCTAGGAAATCCACTACTATCTGAAACCAACACATGAATGCGTATAGTTTTATGACGTATGGCAACAGACCTTCCCAGTCATCTAGACAAGACCATTCTATTGAATCACTGTAAAGCATGCAGGAAATTGCTAATATATGTCTAATTAAATACTGGGGCTGTTCTATCTCAAAATGATTGAGGTTAAAAGTGTTTGATAGATGTGCCCCTAATCTTGTGAGTCATCTATCACATCACTGTTCTGGCAGAAAAAAAGGATCCTTTACTGGCTAGACAGACAGAGAGCTTATCAGAGCCTCCTTTTTCTAGGACCTGACCCAGTCTCCTCACTGTCACTCTATATGACTAGAGAAGGAGCACTCATCTGTAAGAGCTTGAGAAGAATAGTCACTTGAAGGACGTCTCTGGTGGTCCAGTGGCTAAGAATCTCTGCTCCCAATGAAGGGGGCCAAGCTTCGAACCCTGACTGGGGAACTAGAGCCCACAAACCACAGTAACAAAGATCAAAGATCCTGTGTGTTGCAACTAAGACCTGGTGTAGTCGGAATAAAAAGAATAGTCAGTTGAATGAAATTTTTATGGTATCTATTTTCACTTTTTAATTTTTTTTTTGATGTATAGTTGATTTAAATGTTTCAGGTATACTGCAAAGTGATTCAGTTATATATATTATATATAGAGATATTATATATGCTGCATGCATGCTACATTGCTTCAGTTGTGTCTGACTCTTGCGACCCCATGGACCACAGCCAACCAGTCTCCACTGTCCATGGGATTCTCCCGACGAGACTATNCTGCAAAGTGATTCAGTTATATATATTATATAGAGAGATATTATATATGCTGCATGCATGCTACATTGCTTCAGTTGTGTCTGACTCTTGCGACCCCATGGACCACAGCCAACCAGTCTCCACTGTCCATGGGATTCTCCCGACGAGACTATAGGAGTGGGTATCCAGCCGTCTTCTCCTCCAGGGGATCTTCCTGGCCCAGAGATCAAATCCACAGCTCCTGCATCTTCTGTATTAGCAGCTGATTTCTTTACCACTGTCACCACCTAGGAAGCCCATAGCTGTATATGCATATCTATGTATATATACGTAGTAGGTTATTACAAGATATCGAATATAGTTCCCTGTGCTATACAGTTGGTCTTTGTTGCTTATCTATTTTATATATAGTAACGTGTATCTGTTCATCCTAATCTCCTAACTTACCCCTTCCCTCACTTTCCCCTTTGGTAACCATAAAGTTTGTCTTCTATATCCTTCTATATCTGTCTGTTCTGTTTCATAAATAAGTTTATTTGTATCACTTAAGATCGACATATAAATGACATCACATGATACTTGTCTTTCCATGTCTGACTTACATGAATGATAATATTTTTAAATCATATTTTCATTTCAGTTTGAGGAAGGCAGTTAATGAGAGAAGGGGGAGAAACTGCTAAAACCGCTACATGTTGACACTTACCTTAGTGAATACATCATGAGACCTATAGATTTAAATCACTAATATCAGCAAGCCAACAGGTCAGCTGTCTCTCTTGAGTAGATTTACATGAAATAACTGTTTCATAGATCATTTACAATGAAAAATGTAGCTGTTGGGAAAATGACTGATCAATACCCTTTCTTCCATTGTTAATCCCTGGTGGGAAGGTGAGTCCTCTGAAGGTGCTAGTGGGCATGGATGGAGTCAGATGGCGAGGACGGAGTCCAGCAACAGGAGACACTCAGCCAAGAGAGGAGAGTGTTGCCAAGTCTCCCCTGATCATTTTGGCTTCTGTGGCTTGGCCTTGTTGAAATTTCTATAGCTGATGAGCCTTGTTCTATTCACAGAGGCTTTCTCCAAGATGGGAAAGAAAGCCAGTGTTTCACATTTCCACATTCTGAGTTACAAAGTTACAACCCCACTCCAGTCCACCTTTTCTGGTATTTCTCAGTTTACTTTGACCAAAACCTCATTTACTCCCAAACTCTCTTCACCATATACAGGTGGATAATCATATCTATTGTGTTCAGTTCAGTTTAGTCGCTCAGTCGTGTCTGACTCTGTGACCCCATGAATCGCAGCATGCCAGGCTTCCCTGTCCATCACCAACTCCCAGAGTTCACTCAGACTCACGCCCATCGAGTCAGTGATGCCATCCAGCCATCTCATCCTCGGTCGTCCCCTTCTCCTCCTGCCCCCAATCCCTCCCAGCATCAGGGTCTTTTCCAATGAGTCAACTCTTCGCATGAGATGGCCAAAATCCTGGAGTTTCAGCTTTAGCATCATTCCTTCCAAAGAAATCCCAGGGCTGATCTCCTTCAGAATGGACTGGTTGGATCTCCTTGCAGTCCAAGGGACTCTCAAGAGTTTTCTCCAACACCAATCATATCTATGGGATGAGAATTTTCCAATTTTAATGTTAAGAAAGGTTAACTTAAAAAATAAAATAAATAAAATAAAATAAATTTTATTTATAAAATTTTGAGGACTTTCTCAGTATCACCTCAGTCATTAACATCAGCTTTTATTTTCAATCCAAAATGCCATCAGAAAACTGCCCCAGAATAACTGACTGCATTGTCTATCTCTGACAAATTCACCTAAAATATTATATTTATTAAAACATGAATTATTGTTTACATACATATACATACACATGGGTCACAAACTACCACACATATGGAAAATGATGATCATGCCCTTTGCTACTCAAATTGGCTAGTCACTAAGTTTAAGAAAAAAAATGAATGTCTAACTAGGACCCTCCAAGGTGTTCACAAGGTTTTAGCTATGACATTGTAACTCTGCTTCGAAGCAGATTTTCACAATTTTTACTCAGTAACAGCAACTGCATTGCTAAGTGGGCCATGTCTGATTGTGTCTGCTTCTCTTCCTGTTTTGTGGATGCATCTTATTCTTGCAATCGTGGCATTTAAGAACTTGACGAGACCTAAAGAAATTCCAGTTAAGCCTTTGCTTCAACCCAACACCACATCAGATTACCCAGGGCTTACCTCTTCAATTATTAAAGATTTTTTGAAGCAAAGACCCACAATTTCCTTCCCTAGTAAGTTCTAGAGTTTAATCAAGAAGTTCTTTCTCGTGTGTAAACACAAACTTCTTGGAGCAACTTAAACCCATTTCTATTTCTGATCTCTATTGAAATAGAGAACAAATACTTGGTTCTTTAATAAATAACATTCCATAGATTTGAAAACACTTAAGTCATCCCTAATTGCTTTGCTGCCCCCCCCCAGATTAAATTCCCTGCAGTCCTTTAATTTTTCTTTATCTCTTCTATTTCCAAAGATTTTAACTATATTTGTTTTTCCTTGGTACTTAACAAATTTTGTAAATCCCATGTAAAATATAGAGACCCAATCATATTTTGCTGTTGTTCAGTCACTAAGTTGTGTCTGAATCTTTGCAAGCCCATGAACTGCACACACCAGGCTCCCCTATCCTTCACTGTCTGCTAGAGTTTGCTCAAACTCAGGTCCATTGAGTTGGTGATGCCATTCACCTAGCTCATTCTCTGTCATCCCCTTCTCCTCCTGCTCTCAGTCTTACCCAGCATCAGGATCGTTTCCAGTGACTCATTTCTTTGCATTAGGTGGCCAAAGTATTGGAGATTCAGCTTCAGCTTCAGCATCAGTCCTTCCAGTGAATATTCAGGGTTGATCTCCTTTAGGATTGACTGGTGTGATCTCCTTGCTGTCAAAGGGGCTCTGAGACACCACAGTTCAAGAGCATCAATTCTTTGGTGCTCAGACTTTTTTATGATTCAGCTCTCACATCCGTACATAACTACTGGAAAAATCATAACCTTGACTATACAGAACTTTGTTGGCAAAATGATGTCTCTGCTTTTTAATACTTAAATGCTGTAATAGATTTCCAATAATTTCCCCAAATAAATATTTTATCCCATCTCACAGATTATTAAATTGTGACCATATCTTCTAATATGTTGATTTAGGGAGGAAAAGAAAGCATATGCTCCTGCCCTTCTTACCACTCTATTGTTCATCTTCATTTTAAGGGTTATTGCTGCTCAGAATTTTTCTCTAACGGTTCTCTTTAACTTCATCCTATTTATGCTTCTCAGTTAGGAAACATTAATCAACCCAGGGTACTGTGTCCCACCCTTCAACCTAAATTCCAAATTCTTCCAATAAGTCTGAAGTTGTTGCCTCAACAGTTGCTGCTGAGGATTGCCATGAGCAGTTTCAACATGGTGAAGAGATTATTTTACTAATATCAGCTTCATATCAGGAGTTGAGTAGTGATTTTAACAATTGGGTTTACCTCCTACTCTGTTGGTGGGAATGTAAACTGGTACAGCTATCATGCAGAACAGTATAGAGATTACTTAAAAAACTAAAAGCAGACTTACCATATGATCTGGCAATTGCACTCATGGGCATATATCCTGAAAAGATGAAAATTCTAATTCAAAAAGATGCATTCAAACCAATGTTCAAAGCAGCACTATTTTAAATAACCAAGACATGGAAGAAAACTATGAATAGTTAAAGAGGAATGACAGATGAATGGATAAACAAGATGATACACACACACACACACACACACACACACACACACACACACACACACACACTCAATGGAATACTACTCAGCCATTAAAATGAATGAAATAATTCCATCTGCATCAACACAGATGGACCTAGATATTATCATACTAAGTAAGTCATACAGAAGAAAACAAATTTTGTATGATATCACTTACATGGGGAATCTAAAAATATGATGCAAATGAACTTATTTACAAAACAGAAATGGACTCATAGATTTAGAAAAAAACATGATTACCAAAAGGGAAAAGTGGGATGGAGGGATAAATTAGGAATTTAGGGTTAACAGATACACACTACTATATATAAAATAAGTAAAGAAACAGGGGCCTACTATATAGCACAGGGAACTATATTCAATATCTTATAATAATATATAATGGAAAATAATCTGAAACATGAACATGTATGTCATATATATAACTGAATCATTTTGCTGTTCACCTGAAACAAACACAACATTGTAAATCAACTACTTTGATAAAAATAAATAAATTTTAAACATAAAAATTTAAAAACCCAATTAGCTTTATATAGAACCTTGAAATGAGAAATTTGTAAGCAACATCAAGGAGATGCTTAAGAATGGCCCTCAAGATTACAAGGGAGAAAAAAGAGATATGCTCTATGATGGTCATCATTTGAGGTAATTATTGCTGTTTTTCATGAAAATTCTCATGGCAAAAACTAGAAGCAAAGAAATTGAAGAATGATTAGGAATCTAAGATAAGGATGGAAAAGATATGATGGAACAAGCTAAGCTGTTTAATTTAATTTAATCTAATTCAAACAACAAATCATCATCAGTAAGGAAGGCCCCAAATACATGTCCTTAGTCTTTGAGGCTGTCTTTCCATCATACAGTCCCACTCTGAGACGTTCTACAGCTCACTGCACCAGCGCATGTGTACTGGGAGTCAGACAGTCTGTGTTCAACGCCTGACTGTGCAGGTCTGCTACACAGGTGTGTCAACTTCAGCTTCCTCGTCTGTTCTTTTCCTTTTTAAGATCTGTCTCAAAAATACCTATTCAATACCAAGCGTCTGTAAATTCCGTGCAAACCTTGATTTGTCTAATCCCCATAACCACCCAATGAGGTAGAAGGTATTCCAAACCCTGTTTTGCAGATAGAGAAATGCAGGCCCAGGGAGATCGAGGAAGTTGCCCAAAGTCACACATCTGGAAAACGGCCGATTCAGGCTCCGAGCCCAAGTGACCTGGATGCAGGTCTGCAGTTAACTACTACTGCTAGTGTTGTCAACAAATTAATAAAAATGACTTTCAGTTGCCTGGCAAATAATAAATATGCAATAAATGATAAGGTTGGTGTGTTTGGGTGTGTGCAGAGTGGTGGTAGTGATAATTGTGCACTGAAAGTTGTGTATTAGCTTGACTTCCAAGGGTGTGATGGGAAGTGGCTTCTCAGATCAGTAGGTGGAGCTCTTTCCTCTGACTATAATTTTACCCCCCTCCCCAACCACTTTCCCCACCATTATGTCGTAAGACCAGATGTGTCAGATATTAAACTGAGTCTCCATCTACACTTCATCATAAAAATTTTCCTCAAAATCTATAATATTAAACATTTCTATATTTGATCAAATTGCATTTGCAAAGAATCTATACAGAGTCTATTAACGTTCATTTTGGTGCCTCTACTCAGTAGAATAAAGTTAACTTATTAAAGTAAAGGTGAAGTTGCTCAGCCATGTCCTAGTCTTTGCAACCCCATTGACTGTAGCTNCAAATTGCATTTGCAAAGAATCTATACAGAGTCTATTAACGTTCATTTTGGTGCCTCTACTCAGTAGAATAAAGTTAACTTATTAAAGTAAAGGTGAAGTTGCTCAGCCATGTCCTAGTCTTTGCAACCCCATTGACTGTAGCTTACCAGGCTCCTCCATCCATGGGATTTTCCAGGCAAGAACACTGGAATGGGTTGCCATTTCCTTCTCCAGGAGATCTTCCCAACCCAGGGATTGAATCTAGGTCTCCTGCATTGTAGGCAGACGGTTTACCGTCTGAGCCACCAGGGAAGTCCATTGGCAGGTCGGTGTAAACCNGACAGAAGAGCCTGGCAGACTATGGTCCATAGTGTCACAAAGAGTCAGACATGACTGAAGTGACTTAGCACACATGCAGTGTGCATATTTTAATCCAAAACTCCTATTTTCTCTTCCCCTTTGGTAACCATGAGTTTGTTTTCTATGTCTGTGAGTCTATTTATGTTTTGTGAAGAAGTTCATTTTTATCATTTTTTTTTAGATTCCACATATAAGTGATATCATGTGATAGTTGTGTTTGTATGGCTTACTTCTTTTAGTATCATGATCTCTAGGTCCAACCATGTTGCTGCAAATGGCGTTATTTCATTCTTTTTTATGACTAAGAAGCAGAAGATATTAAGAAGAGGTGACAAGAATACACAGAAGAACTGTACAAAAAAGATCTTCATGACACAGATAATCACGATGGTGTGATCACTCACCTAGAGCCAGACATCNTCACTAGATCTTTTCCCATCACTAGAACCGTTCACTTCTTCTATAAGTTCCTCAAATGCATCTTGTTTCTCCAGGCCTCAAAAATGTGTATATTCCATCACTTCTGCCTAGAAGATGTTAATATACCTTGTTGCCATTTTTCCTTTAATTGGGAAATATTCCAGGCATGCATAAGAAATACAGAGAACAATGTCACAGAATCCATTTAGCCACAACTAGAATCAACACATATTAATTTTGCTGTATTTTCCACAAATCTTTTTTAAGAAGTAAAGAGTTGGAGACTCAATTGAATACCCTTATCCTAGTTTCTTTCCTAGAAAAAAAAAAAAAACACTGTTCTGCATTATGTCTTACTTTTACTTTATAAATGTTGTTGTTCTTAGTCACTCAGTTATGTCTTATTTTGCGACCCCTTGGACTGTAATCTGCCAGGCTCCTCTGACCATAGGATTTCCTAGGTAAGCATACTGGAGTGGGTTTCCATTTCCTTCTCCAGGGGATCTTCCCAATTCAGGGATTCAACACGTGTCTACTGAAGTGACTTAGCAGCAGCAGCAGCTTGCATCTCCTATATTGGCAGGAGGATTCTTTACCTCTGAGCCACTGGGAAGCCCTTATGTGAATATACCCTCATTAAATGATTCCTTCTCTTACTGAATGTATATTTGCTATTTCCAATTCTCTGCCTTTACAAATAACACCATAACAACAATGCTCTTGAATTTTTTTGGCCCTGTATGATTTTCTTTCAAGGGTACAAGCCTAAAGATTACTAGGTCACAGATAATATCAGATTATGTATAATAGATTTTACTAGATATTTGCAAATCATATAAATGATTAAGGATTAGTATGCAGAATATATAAAAAATTCCTGAAAATGTGCAAGAAAGAAATAACCCAATTTTTTAAAATGAAGGAAAGATATAAATAGGCAACTGAATAAAGAGAAACCCCAATTGGTCAATAAATATTAAAAATATGTTCAAGTCAGTAGTAGATGGGGACATGCACATTAAAACAAATGAACAAAGCCAAAATGTGGGCTACTATTTCATATATATCAAAGTAGCAAAAATGAAAAAGCTTGAGAAAAGAGGATGCTGGAGCAGGAGTTATCGGAGTCATCCTACGGGATGCTAATGAAGTAACTTATTTCTCTGGGTTTTTATTATTTAATCTATAAAAGAAAGACCATCTTTAAGAATCCTGCAAGTCCAGACATTTCCTTAACCTCATTCCCCTGTTCAATTACATATGATTCTACCAGGACTAAATTCAGAGAGGAAAGAAACACATTATTTGTAGGACAGACTCTGCTAGTATTATGTACCCTGTTCTGATGCATTCGTTTGTCCTTTTCTTCCCCCCAAATATTTAATTATCCACTATGTATTAGCCCTTTGACAACTCACTGGTCTCACAGTGGAAAAGAAAAAAAGTAAAAGTGTTAGTCCCTCAGTCATGTCTGACTCTTTGAGACCCCATGGACTATAGCCCGCTAGTCTCCTCTCTCTCCAGGCAAGGATACTGGAGTGGCTTGCCATTCCCTTTTCCTGGGTATCTGCCCAACTCAGGAATCAAACCGGGGTCTCCTGCATTGCAGGCAGATTCTTTACCATCTGAGCCACCAGAAAAGCCTATTAAAACCATTTGAGAAGTCACTACCCTCACAGTGGAGGGAGAATGAAAAAGAAACGCCTAAAGAGACAATCCTGCATGTACACAGGGTTTGTTATGATGTGCAGGTGCGCAGGGAGGCCACAGAGGATGCTGTAAACCACAGTTGAAGTACCCGAAAAGGATTCTGAAACTCAGCTACGTCTAATTGAAATCTGAAGGTTGAGGGCATCATCCATGTACAAGGAAAGGCAAACATAACCAGGCAAAAGGCAACAAACAGCACAAGGTCAAGAGGTAAAAGAGAATATCTGAAGGATCCCATTCAAGGGGTAAAGGGTAAGGAGATAAGGACACAGGAGTATACAGAATCCAAAAATGTGACTTGGGAAGCGATGTTAAACAGTTTAGGTTTGGGGGGACAATTGATGTCTTCATGGCAGGAGCATGAGTTATAGTTTAGAAAGGTCAGTCCCCAAGGCTGAAGGCAAGGGGCCCAGCCAATAATCCGGGCAGGAGATGGTGCACAGTGTATGCTGTAAATGCCCCCAAAGATGGAGCAAGACGGCAGATCAAGAGATTTGGGAGGTACAATCAAAGGTGACTGGTTTGACTGTTGTGTTGGTCTCTCAGTCAGACACGAGACTGAGCGACTTTGGGACCCCAGGCTCCTCTGTCTGTGGGATTCTCCAGGCAAGAATACTGGAGTGGATTGTCATTCCTTTCTCCAGGGGATCTTCCTGATCCGGGACTGAACCCAGGTGTACTGCACTGCAGGCAGTTTCTTTACCATCTGAACCACCTAGTTTGATTAGATGGATGAAATAAGGAAAGGGCTCTCAGGTTTATGTCTTGAACAAGTGTCGTTAAAGATGATGCTGTTTTCTGACATGAAAGTCACAAGTCACAGGATGAAAGGGAGTCTATATCTGATAACTGTTTGGGACAGGTTGACTTGAGGTATATGCGGGACATTCAAAAGCAGCTATCTAGTAATTAGTTGGATATGCGACTCTGAAACCTTAATGAGTAGTGTTGTCTTAAGATTTAGATTTGAGAGTCCTCACTATATAGTAGGCAATTGAAACTCCACTCATAGATAACATTATCTAGTTAGCATATCTAGAATGAGGGGGTGGGGAAAGTAAAGAAGACAGAATTTATCAGAGTGGTTAAAAAAAAAAAGGAAAATGCAGTTTTATACACACGCACACACACACACACTTATGCATACACACACACACAGGCTTCCCAGGTGTCATTTGTGGTAAAGAATCTGCCTGACAACAGAAGAAACTAAAGAGATGTGGATTTGATCCCTGGGTGGGGAAGATCTCCTGGAGCAGAAACTGGCACCCCACTCCAATAATCTTGCCTGTAAAATTCCATGGGCAGAGGAGCCTAGTGGACTACAGTCCATTTTTGCCACCCCCTAGGAGCCCCAGCCCTGGTAGAAAGTGTCATTTCTGGCTTCACCATATGCGTTGCTCATCCTTGCCTGGTCCCAGTGTGAGAGGCAACCCTCAATCGACTTGTTCTGCAGTGACAAACAAAGAGAAGAGCTAAACAAAAAAACCCCTGTTGGTCCAGTGGTCAAGACTCCATGTGCCCAATACAGAGAGTGGGGTGTCAACCCGTGGTGGGAGAATTAGATCCCACATGCCCAACTGAGACCTAGTGCCACCAAATAAATAGATAATTTTTTTTAAAAAAGTTAACAAAGAGCTGCCGACACTGCTATAGAGAGAGGTAAGACAAGTATCCTGAGACACAGAATGTGATGGCACGTTTAGGAATTTAGTAAAAATGATAGGGCTATCTCTGTAATTTTAGAAGAAAAAAAATAGTCAAACAAGAATTGTTCTAGGACCTAGTTTAGGAGGTACCAAGAACTCTTGCCTCTAAAAGAGAGCTTTCTCTTAAGGACCTAGCTAGCAACTCAAGCTCTGAATTCCCCAAAGGAAAAAAGGAGCCTAAGAAAGTGTTCCACTGCTTCCTTAACCTCTTTTAGGCCACCATATGTTGTTCCCAAACGTGCACCATTCATGCTCCGCTAGCCCAGCCAGCTTTTCACCAACCACACATACATGCCTCTGTTCACCCGAAGACCTGGCATCACTGCTTCACTTATTCAAATACAAACAAATTCTTGAAGTGCAAATTTCTGTTTGTTGCCCCCTTACTACAAATTGTCCAAATTTCAAAGGTCAGCACGCACACACACACGGCAACTTTAAAGAATTCTGCCAAAGTCCAGTCAATAGGATGGCAGCACCAATGAAGCAAAAAAAAAAAAGGATGACAAGGCGATGAATTCTGAGCTTCCCAGTGGTCCCCAACTTTTTTGGCACTAGGGACTGGTTTCATGGAAGGTAGTTTTTCCATGGACAGGGCGGTGAGGGAAGGTTTCAGGATGATTCAAGAGCATTACACTTATTGTGCACTTTATTATTTTTACATCAGTTCCACCTCTGATCATCAGGCATTAGATCCCAGAGGTAGGACCCCTATTCTCGGGGACAGGATGTAGAGATCTGGATCACCTACAAATATTTCCAAAATCATAAAAGAGAGGGAGAGAAAATACACAGTGACAATGTATGTTAAAACAATGTCACTCAAAGTGTATGCTTTAAAAGAGGAAGCAGAGGGCAGACGCTGTGTGTATAGCAATTTTCTGTCCTGTTTTCAAATCACTCATGGGATGGAGGAGCTGAAAGGCCTGAAGGCAGAGAATTTATGCATAATCGGATCATTCAAAAAACATAGAAATGGCTGCCAGAGCAAAGTACAATGTTCACTTTTGAAATCACAAAAAAAAAAAAAAAAAAACTTTGTTTCAAGTAGGCTGAATTGACTAAAGTTGAGTTTCAGTGCAACATGTTTTTGCTTTGGGTCTCATTATTTAGTTTGGCATCCTTGCCAAGGAAACCTTTTTTTTTTTTACTTCAACCGTTGTTTTTCTTCTGCTGCTACAACGGTGAGTGTCGAGGCAAGATCTTGATGCTACTTATTTAAATGAGAACTGGCTCCCTGTTTACCTTTGATTCCAATGAAGGGAGTGGGGGAACACAGGGTCTTGATGGCTTGCCAGGACCTGTAAAGCTGATAGATGTGTGCCTTGTCTCTGGAATCATCTGGAAAATCAGGTTTAGCTGGTTTGATCAAAGGGTTTGCAAGTCAGTTGAGAACACTCACATGCAATAATGAGAGATGCTGTATACATCAACCAGCCAAAGGCCAAAAAGCTAATGGCCTCGCCAGAGATAAAGGATTATGTATGTTATGCTTGTGAATACCAAAGGGAGGAATTCTCCATTTGGATATTGATGGCTAAGGTTTGTACTGGTTAGACATTCGGACCAACAAAATGCTCCAAATCTCAGGGACTTAAGTCAGGATAAAGCACTTAAAACTCTGCTAGTATCTGCCCATTTAAACCTGGTGTGGGGTGAGGGAATGAACTAAACCCTCCTTCCTAACAGTTCCTCAAGAGAGAGGGGAGTCGTTTTAAACAATTGTGAGTTGAGGTTGCCTCATTTTTTTCTGAGTCCGTTTTCATTCCATGTGTCTAGCTGCAGCACCTGTAGAGACAAGATGACTCTGATGGAGATTGATGGAGAAGGGACCTGGCACACATTCTTTTCTTGGACCTCCTCCTTTTGGGTAAGTTGGTCACGTGGGAAAAGCTCAGTTTCTCGGCCAAGAAATGATTCCCTGGATCAGAAAAATGCATATCGTGATGTGGGAAACTAGAAATGAAATCCAAAGAAGATTTGTCAGATCGTTCGCATCTGATGTTTCCTGTGACTGAATCATCTGACTGGGTCTCACATGTTTATTTCAAGTCCTTTGTTTTCATTTTGATTTAACTCACTTAAAAGGCGTCACTTCTCCTGGCAAAATTACAAACAACAAATTAACTACATCTCCAGCCAGTATTTTCCTTTTTTTTTTTTTTATTTTACAATGGTATTAAATCATTTCCTAAGAAGTTAGCCATTCAATGCCCTAGTATGAGGGAAGAATATTAGTGATAGGGAAGAATATTACAGCTACCTGCAAGGGACGATCACTAAACTTCCTAATATAGACATGGTTTGGTTACTGTGAAGCCCCATGAAACAACTGTTGGGGAAAGCGTTAAAACACAGACACACACACTTGGCACAGTGACCTGGCATTAAACTAAATTACAGGTACTGCGGTGACATATGTAAACGAATCTGCCAGCACAAGTTTCTGAATGCTATGTGCCGTGCGAGATAATAGACGATGCATTATTCCAGTTTTGTACTAATTAAAGAACTACTTTGTTGCTAAGAATCCGTGTATTAAAAACATAAGTTCTTATTAACTACGTTCCCAAGAGTTAGAAAGATGAGAGGTGGATCTCGGGTTTCAGGGACCTATTATTAGGTTCTCAAAGTATTTTCTTAATCGCGTGCATTTTTTTAGAGAAAGCTCTGAGTCCATATCACATAAACAAGGTCTGATTGTGGGGTTTGAAATGGTTGTCTTGGGGTTTTCCTCTTTTCCACAGCGTTTTTTTTTTTTTCCTTCTCACGCCACCAAATTTCACTTCTTGGAATCAGGACCTGAACCAAAGTTAAACATCATAAAGAAATTTGCTCAGTGCAACAGGCCTTTTATTGACTGAAGAGCATGTTTACTGTGTAATCTGCATTTTTGTAAGTCCTTGTGGAAAATCCCCTATGATTGAGTGGTACTTAAAGATTGAAAAATACACGTTGCCTGGGAGGATTTCATAAATGGAAGAAAGGGGGCAGAGAGGAAAAGAACTAATATGTCAGACATACCAGCCTCTTATCACCAGAAGGACAAAAGGACAGCCCTGCAACGTGGCCTCATCACCCAGAGTGGACCCTAGATCTCGGGCTATGCTTGGTCTCTGCCCAACTGTGAAACCCTAACAGGACCCGGATAGCTGTCCCATCTCCGCTCCAAGGACCCTTCCCAAACTCTCTTCTGCCACCATCGCATTCATCTCATCTCCTTCTCAGCCCTCCTCAGGTTTCGCCCACTCACCCACAGTTTTCCTCTTTAACAAATTTTGTACTCTCAAGACTCGTTATTATTCGAACAACTTCATCAGAGGTTCTCATGACCTGGAAGTCCGCAGGGTCCCTCCTTTTCTCTTAATGTGAAATGACTGAGACACAAAAGCCCCCTCTGACCACTTCTCTGTTGGCACATTAGCTTCTTAATCCTCAGCCCTGGACCCGCCCTTTCTCTTGTTTTCTGGCTCCTGCATGTGAGGGATTTGAATAAATGGGAGGGGATTCAATGTCTGTCTTTCAATCCCACACCTTGGTAGGCTTTCTTGACTGGGTGAGAATTAGGTGAAATTACAGTTAATTTGCCAGAAATTATATACTCCCATGAGCGTGTGGAACACACAAACGTTCTCAATCATGCCTGCAACAGTGGAAAATTTTGAGAGCCACTGCTGAGTCTGTGTTGGTCTATTTTTACTGAATTTGCTCTATATTTTAGATTCTGTGCTCCTATTTAAAGCACTTTTCCTGGTCTTTTGTTTTGAGTTCTCTGATTCCTCTGAGGCTGGTGACTTTCAGACAGTCTCTGATCACCTCCATGCTAAAACAAACAAGGACTGGACGCAACACCGGTCAGCTCATTCTATTTCAGGTTAACCCCTTTCTTCTCTTGATCATGCAGATTCCTTCCTTTCCTTTAAAATCCCCAAACTTCTTTCTGTTCTATCATTTTGGAAACTATGTAGAGGTCTCTAACCATCTCAAAATCAGTTCTCTCTTTGTGCATTTTTTTTTTTCTTTTTTGCCGTCTTCATCATCATCCCAAGAGGAATGCATTCCATACACATGAATTGGCACTAGCTAATATCTACCTTTGACATTGTTGTCTGCTTTCTCCCTAGCATCAGCTTGTGGTCAGTTTTCCTCCCTAAATTCTGCCTCTATGCTCATCCCTTTACAATCTTCCTTTCTGCATGCCCCACACCACCCACCCTATTCCTTATCCTGTTCCCACCTTCTTTACCTTTGTCAAGAATTTCTCATCCCAAGTCGCATGCTCTCATCTTCCTTTCCTCACTTGTAGGATCAGCTTTGCATATCCTTTTACCCTCCAAATTTTCTTCCTCTCTCCTCTTAAGTTGAATTCAATATAGAAAAAGACATCCTAACTCCAAAACTATCAACACTTGGAATAGCAAATGATAAAGCAACAACATAACTCCTTTTTATCCTTTAGAAAATGTTATAACAGTTTCCCCAGTGTAGCTGGCAGCAAAATAAATTCTATATTTTTCCTTGAAATTATCCCTTTAAACAAATTCTGAAGGTTCAAGTTTTTTTTTCTCATAAACTCACCAGTTATGTCTTGCAAATCATCATTTTACAGATCTGTCTACCCTTTTGCTGACCTGATTGAGTGATTTGGCATTGAGTGTAAGAACCATGACTACCTTCAACACACACATAAGTTTATTCTTGAAACAGGATTTATTCAGTCATGAATCGGCTTACGTTTGAAAGTTAATGTTGATTTTCACATCAGCAGCATTCTTCTGCTAGTAATTGTGACCTATAGCTCCCTAAGTAGTATATACCCTGATCAGGCATTCAACTGTCTTATTAAAATATTTATACCTAGAATTTTTTAGAAACATGTTTCTTTATCTTATAGTAATAATACTTACTCTCGGGTTTAAATTTTCCACAGTAAAAACCTTGAGCCTTCAACTAAGTGACATATTTTATTTTTACTCATATATATCTAGATTGTAAATTTATAAAAGTCTACAGCTAGTACTGAATTAAAAAAAAAAAAACAACTATGAACATGTTATAGACTTATGAAACTTAACATGTACCAAAGGAGGTTATTATTTTTTTCCATAAATCTTATCTAATTCTATGAACACTTCTATGCAAACTCCTGCCAAATTTTTACCTTAAACCCTATGTTCTTCCTCAACCACAGATAGCGGTTCCAGCTGTCTGCTGCCTACCTCCACCTACGACTACCCTTGCCAGCACTGCATCTGAAGTGAAGTCCTCCCTGCTGGCTGCTCATATGGACACAGCTTTCAGAACGACAAGCACGGCTTGATCCAAATGTTAAAGTGGCTCCAGGCATGGATTCACATATGCCATCGGAGATGGTGGAGGAAGGCTTCACCTGGACATGTTTATCGGTGCTGAGTTTTGAAGGAAAGTCCCCAGGAGGCAATTTCAGGTGCACACAAAAGAAAGAACATGATTAAGGCAGAATCACAAGTCACACTGTCAATGCTCTTGGTCGAGTCTCCATCAGGGCGTCTCTGGTCTTCAGAGTAGGCTTCTCCGTCCTGCCATGTATTGAATCCAACCCATGCCCACATGGATTCCTCTCTAACCACTCTCTATCAAGACTCTGTCTTCCAGCCAAATCTAAATCCTCTCCATCACATTACTCTTCTACTTGGAAAATCCTTTTCTGCTTATAGTTCTACTCGCCATTCACCTCCATGATGAATGGATTCACCTTCCTGAATCTTCCTGACAAAATGAATAGCTCTCTCTTTTACACTACTGTTTCCTATAGCCCCTTTCACAGCCAGACCTGTCTTAGACTTAACTGAGGACCCTTCCGTCTACCCCATCTGGCTGTGAGCTCTTCGAAAACAAGGACCATCTCTTATGTATTTGTGACCTAGGCATAACTCTGCCTAACACAGTGGTTTGTACGCATCAGGGTATCCATTGTTACCTACTGAATTGAACTGAATAAACAGTTCCTGAATGAAAAATATACACATAATTTTATCTCCCTAATTATAACTAAGCTGATACAGGTGGGTACAATGCAACTCTTTTTGTTTCCAAGCCCCAACTTGCTGTTGAATCATTTGTAGATTTCCTGACTGATTATTTTTTTATATTGTTAGGATTTAGTGGTATAAAAATATGATCTAACAATTTGACTTACTGTAAAAGTAGTTCTTTAGTTTATAATCTGTGTATATTAAGGGTTGTAACTGCACTATTCTCCCATCTCAAGTAAGGCAATTTCAGGGTGAGGTTTTATCTTTTGATGTCAAGCCTTTAAACACAAAAGGAACAATTTTATTCCTACAGAAGCTGATAAAAATTACACTACAAATGAATCCTGTGTTGCACTTAGTTTATGGCCCATACTAAAATAAATTTTCAGTAGTCTCTGCATATAAATTGGATGATTTGGTACAGATGGTCATATTTTGCCCTAAATCTTCAACAACATTAACTTTTCTGCAATGAATAAAGTCATCATAATAATGTCATTTCTAAGTGGCAGCAGCTGATTGAAAAGAAATGAAATATTAGGGAAGTTTCATTTACTTTGGCCCATTTCTCTGGTGTAAGTGGTAGCGAACTAGACTTTCTCAGCTCTCCTATTTCGGGGCATCTTAGTGGCTTGGGGCCATTTGAGCCAATGGAACATTTTGAGTCACTGACCCTTTGCCTTCGACCTTATAGGCCAATCTTATTTTGTTCTTGAGCCACTTAGATTTCAATTTCACTAGTATCAACTCTACGTCTAAAATTGATATTTATCTTTACATTTTATAGTAAATGCTTTTTATATTTCAAAACAACTATAAGTAATTCAAAAGCAGAACCTAAAAAAAAAAACCTAACTATGAATTGATTAAAATAGGTCTTTAATTTGAAACTCTGTCCCAAAGATTTAAAAGGGTTATTTTGCTCATTGAATTATGCCCAAACTAATTCCAAATGTATGGCAAAATAATCTGAAAATTTAATAGCTTTTAAAATATAATTTAGGGACTTCCCTGGCAGTCCAGTGGTTAAGACTCCTCACTTTCAACACAGGGGGTGCAGGTTCAATCCCTGGTCAGGGA
>SJYW01009112.1:1195896-1273142 GCA_006410735.1 Raphicerus campestris
TGACATATTTTATTTTTACTCATATATATCTAGATTGTAAATTTATAAAAGTCTACAGCTAGTACTGAATTAAAAAAAAAAAAACAACTATGAACATGTTATAGACTTATGAAACTTAACATGTACCAAAGGAGGTTATTATTTTTTTCCATAAATCTTATCTAATTCTATGAACACTTCTATGCAAACTCCTGCCAAATTTTTACCTTAAACCCTATGTTCTTCCTCAACCACAGATAGCGGTTCCAGCTGTCTGCTGCCTACCTCCACCTACGACTACCCTTGCCAGCACTGCATCTGAAGTGAAGTCCTCCCTGCTGGCTGCTCATATGGACACAGCTTTCAGAACGACAAGCACGGCTTGATCCAAATGTTAAAGTGGCTCCAGGCATGGATTCACATATGCCATCGGAGATGGTGGAGGAAGGCTTCACCTGGACATGTTTATCGGTGCTGAGTTTTGAAGGAAAGTCCCCAGGAGGCAATTTCAGGTGCACACAAAAGAAAGAACATGATTAAGGCAGAATCACAAGTCACACTGTCAATGCTCTTGGTCGAGTCTCCATCAGGGCGTCTCTGGTCTTCAGAGTAGGCTTCTCCGTCCTGCCATGTATTGAATCCAACCCATGCCCACATGGATTCCTCTCTAACCACTCTCTATCAAGACTCTGTCTTCCAGCCAAATCTAAATCCTCTCCATCACATTACTCTTCTACTTGGAAAATCCTTTTCTGCTTATAGTTCTACTCGCCATTCACCTCCATGATGAATGGATTCACCTTCCTGAATCTTCCTGACAAAATGAATAGCTCTCTCTTTTACACTACTGTTTCCTATAGCCCCTTTCACAGCCAGACCTGTCTTAGACTTAACTGAGTACCCTTCCGTCTACCCCATCTGACTGTGAGCTCTTTGAAAACAAGGGCCATCTCTTATGTATTTGTGACCTAGGCATAACTCTGCCTAACACAGTGGTTTGTACACATCAGGGTATCCATTGTTACCTATTGAATTGAACTGAATAAACAGTTCCTGAATGAAAAATATACACATAATTTTATCTCCCTAATTATAACTAAGCTGATACGGGTGGGTACAATGCAACTCTTTTTGTTTCCAAGCCCCAACTTGCTGTTGAATCATTTGTAGATTTCCTGACTGATTATTTTTTTATATTGTTAGGATTTAGTGGTATAAAAATATGATCTAACAATTTGACTTACTGTAAAAGTAGTTCTTTAGTTTATAATCTGTGTATATTAAGGGTTGTAACTGCACTATTCTCCCATCTCAAGTAAGGCAATTTCAGGGTGAGGTTTTATCTTTTGATGTCAAGCCTTTAAACACAAAAGGAACAATTTTATTCCTACAGAAGCTGATAAAAATTACACTACAAATGAATCCTGTGTTGCACTTAGTTTATGGCCCATACTAAAATAAATTTTCAGTAGTCTCTGCATATAAATTGGATGATTTGGTACAGATGGTCATATTTTGCCCTAAATCTTCAACAACATTAACTTTTCTGCAATGAATAAAGTCATCATAATAATGTCATTTCTAGGTGGCAGCAGCTGATTGAAAAGAAATGAAATATTAGGGAAGTTTCATTTACTTTGGCCCATTTCTCTGGTGTAAGTGGTAGCGAACTAGACTTTCTCAGCTCTCCTATTTCGGGGCATCTTAGTGGCTTGGGGCCATTTGAGCCAATGGAACATTTTGAGTCACTGACCCTTTGCCTTCGACCTTACAGGCCAATCCTATTCTGTTCTTGAGCCACTTAGATTTCAATTTCACTAGTATCAACTCTATGTCTAAAATTGATATTTATCTTTACATTTTATAGTAAATGCTTTTTATATTTCAAAACAACTATAAGTAATTCAAAAGCAGAATCTAAAAAAAAAAAACACACAACTATGAATTGATTAAAATAGGTCTTTAATTTGAAACTCTGTCCCAAAGATTTAAAAGGGTTATTTTGCTCATTGAATTATGCCCAAACTAATTCCAAATGTATGGCAAAATAATCTGAAAATTTAATAGCTTTTAAAATATAATTTAGGGACTTCCCTGGCAGTCCAGTGGTTAAGACTCCTCACTTTCAACACAGGGGGCGCAGGTTCAATCCCTGGTCAGGGAACTAAGATCCTGCATGCTGTGTGGTACAGCCAAAAAATAAATAAAATAAAATATAATTCATATGTTTCAATCACAAGTCTTAGTGATTTTAACCAAATGTATCAGTCTCTAGTAATCCAGTCTGACATACTTAATTCATTCTGCTTTGTATATTGAATTTTTTCATTTATGAATAACAGTTTGTCATTAAAAACAAGTCTCTTCCATTGTAGTTAGAAGGCAAGTTTCTAGTTTCTCAAAAAATGAGTTATCAGATTTTAAAAGCCTATCTTTTTGGTAAAAGTAAACATTCCTGGTGTCTTATACAATGTTGCTTTTAACACATACAATATTTTCCAGTGATTCCAGACTGACTGTCACCAGAAATTCTGAAATCTTGTCCACTGCAATTGTTTCACTGACTCTTGTCAGAAGACATAAAGGAGAAATTCTAGAGCTCCAAAGGAAAACAACTTTTGGCCTTTGAGACACTTTGTTTCATTTATCTAAAGAGTATTTTATTCCCTGTTCTGTGCATAATAAAATCAATCTGAAGTAGGAAATGAGGCCCTTGGCTTCAAACAAGTCATAATCATATAACATGAAAGGCAACAGACAACAATAGCTATCGGAATTTCAGATGAGAAGAATTGAAGAAGCTGGGAGCAGAAAGGTTATTTGACCTTCTGAGTGGATATTGAGGAGAAGCCATGTAAGAAATGCTTGCGTCTAACCCTGACATGCTCAGAATCATAGGAATTCTGTTGAGGAGCATCAGGGATTGGAACAGAGTTAAATGTGAGGAGTATGGACAAGGTGGGTGAGAATGGTGGGAAAAGTCACTGCCTTTGCAGATGGTAGAACTGGGTTTGAGTCCATAAGCTGCATTGAGCTGGGTGCCTGGGTCTGTGCTAAGAACTTAAGCAAAGGATTTGAACTCTGTGAGCCTTCATTTATGAGATTCAGTGCTTAGAAATCATAAATCACTTTAAAAAGTCAAGATGATAAAAATTGATATTAACATGCCATTAATATCATATAAAAACATTCACCTGCTTAAAACCCTAGGGACATCCTTCAGCACTTACAGTAAAAATCTCAGCTTGTTGTGACCTCAGACAATGACAGCACTGGGGACCTGCTTACTCTTTGATTTTCATTTATCTCTGTTACTCACTTTTTCCAGACATACAGGCCGCATTTCCTACACCCCAAATGTTCCAAGCCAAACCATGTCAACTCAACTTCCTATTTCCTTTGCTCATTGCTCCTTCTCCCTGCCCTCTACCGAATAAATCCATATCTCAAGAATCTTAGGAAGACTTTCTTTAGCCACTTTATTTATTTTTGGCTGTGCTGGCTCTTCATTGCTTTGTGGGCTTTTCCCTAGTTGTGGCGAGCAGGGACTACTCTCTAGTTGCAGTGAGCAGGAGCTACTCTCTAATTGCAGTATGTGGGCTTCTCATTGTGGTGGCTTCTCTTGTCGCAGAGCACAGGCTCTAGGGCACAAGGGCTTCATTAGTTGTGGTTCCCAGGCTCTAGATCACAGTCTCACTAGTTGTGGCACACGGGCTTAGTTGCTGTGCAGCAGATCGAGGTTTGAATCCATGTCTCCTGCAGTGACAGGTGGATTCTTTACCACTGAGCCATCAGGGAAGCCCTCTTGAGCCACTTTAAAGTGATATCCCAATGTTTCTCTGGATTCCACATCCTCTGTGATGTCTTCATGGCATTTACTGTCATCTTGCTATTGGTTTGTGGATCATTGGCTCCTGCATCATCAGACGTTTTTGCTCTATTGCCTTATTTTCAT
This sequence comes from Raphicerus campestris, assembly GCA_006410735.1. Classification (NCBI taxonomy): domain Eukaryota; kingdom Metazoa; phylum Chordata; class Mammalia; order Artiodactyla; family Bovidae; genus Raphicerus; species Raphicerus campestris. The sequence goes on from SJYW01009112.1 coordinate 1,199,831, forward strand.
CCCCACCCAGCAACAAAACAAAACTTCTTGAGTCTGCATCTCTTTTCAGTTGTTGCTTCCCTTTAACGCCTGCAAAACTCACTGAAAAGAGTTCTGAACTTTCTTCTGTATTTTCTGCTCTCCCATCAAACTTAAACTTACTCCAGTTAGACCCTCATCGACCTGTTTCAAGGAGTCAGGAGATGAAGGCTCAACTGGATGAAGTTTAAATTTGGCATGGCAACCCCCTCCAGTATTCTTACCTGGAGAATCCATGAAAAGAGGAGCCTGGCAGGCTACAGTCCACAGGGTTGCAAAGAGTTGCACATGACTGAATCAATTTAGTATGCACCCAATGACCTGGCACTGCCAAATCCAATGGCCAATTCTCAGCCCCATCTTACTTTGATCAAGTGTTTGACAACACTGATCATTGCCTCCTCCTTAACATATTTTCTTTCCTTGGCCTCCTGGACCCCACTTCCTCTTGGTTCTCCTACAGTCTCATAGGCTATCCTCCATCTCCTTCGTAGGATCCTCACCATCTTGGAGGTTGAGAAGTCCGTCTTATTTTGGGGCCTCGCCTCTAACTACTCTCCCTCCCTAGCTTGCTTTATCCAGTTCTATGGCTTTAATATCATCTATGTTTTATGGTGTTGTGTATAGGGTTATTCCCCCCTCCCCTCATTTTGCAGAAAGACTGTCAACTACAACCTAATTGTCATTTCTGCATCTAAAGTATTTGACAAAAAGCAGCCTGATTGTTAAGCCAGTCAATAATGGGGTGCCCCACTCTTATAGAAACATTTTTTTTCCTTGTCATTGCTTTATTTGATGTGAAGAATGACCCTGTTCATTATAACAGATGAACCTTTACATCTCAGTGCCTTAGCACAAAAGTCTATATCTCACTCATTCCACAGTCCCATATGGGCCAAGGATCCAAGAACTCGGGTCTCCATCTGCAGCTGAATCTTCCTCTGAGTCCCTGAAGGACTTCCAATGTATCGATCTTACTGTGGTTCCTTCTTTATGTCTTGAGCAGTAGAAGATCCTTTCTGGTAGTTTCTAGTCTTTTTCAAAAATGGTTGTTCTGCAGACAGTTGTGATTTTGGTGTGCTCATGAGAGGAGGTAAGCTTAGGATGCTTCTACTCCGCCATCCTCCAGCTCACATCAATGAAACATCTATTTTTCAAACAGAATAAAGACCTTAGTGGGTGCTTAGCCTTTCTTTGTCATTTTACATAAGAAATGCGGTAACAGAGGAGTCAAATGATTTGTCATAAGGCACACAGACCCGAGGCTACAATCCAAGCTTTTTAAATTCTCCTGATTCCTGAAAGCAAGGTTCTTTCTGATAGCCAACAGTGTCTGAATTCTCGCATGAACACATGTGCCTAAGCATCAAGTATCACAGAACTGCAAATCCGGCAGTGCTTCATCATTTTAGCTCTATCCTTTTGTAATGGGGAAGATTGCCTAGGACCCCACTGCCATTTAAGGCAGTGGAAATATATTCTACAACCAGTTACGAATTTGGACCTTCAGGCACCCAGATCCATGAGATGACAGATTTCTTAACACACGATCCATGCTTTTAAACCTTTATTGATCTGAATTCTGCTTCTCCTTTATTTTTCCTCCTTTATCCTCCTGGGGTATTTCTCTCTTCTCATTCATTACTGTCTCTTATACACATCTAGNCCGGCAGTGCTTCATCATTTTAGCTCTATCCTTTTGTAATGGGGAAAATTGCCTAGGACCCCACTGCCATTTAAGGCCGTGGAAATATATTCTACAACCAGTTACGAATTTGGACCTTCAGGCACCAAAATCCATGAGATGACAGATTTCTTAACACGCGATCCATGCTTTTAAACCTTTATTGATCTGAATTCTGCTTCTCCTTTATTTTTCCTCTTTTATCCTCCTGGGGTATTTCTCTCTTCTCATTCATTACTAGTATGGGCTATTTCATCTGCTATTCTTTTGAAGCCTCACCATTCTGAAAAGTTTATTTTGGCTTGAGAGCTATTTCCCCTTCACAATGGCCTGTCCTGCTCTGCAACATTTTGTACAGCTGGTCAGGTTGTCAACTGAGGATGTCTGGTAATAGAATGCTGACATATTGCCTGTTTACATTCTGTCATGTTATTTTCTAATTGAGTGGCCTAAAAATAGAAGTTTATTATTCTCTGGATCCTTTCCACTGTTTGTTTCAATGTTCTTTCTGGGCAATCCCATTGGCTATTGACTGACATCAAAACAATCTAAGCTGTTGTATCCTGTTGGGTTTTGCTGCTTCTTAATTTCTTATAGTTCCACCTGGTCAGGCAGTGCCAGATTTCCTGCCTTCACAGTATAGGACAGTTCATCCCTCACAACAACCTTATTCCTTAGCACCACTTTACCTTGAATTCATCCTTCCCTCATTTATTCAGAAATTCTAGGATGAGATGCCAATGTCTTTATGAATTATGACACATTAGGCTTTAGTTGGCCAGGCTTTGCTCACCCCACAAAATTGGTCATGACATTTATCATTCTTTTACTATCCTAAAGATGGAAGAAATATTACACCACAGTTTTTTTCTTAGCATAACTTTCCTCATTGTCATTTGCAACTTCTAATTTTATTTTCAAACTTCATTTTTCCAAAGCCAACACAATCCCAGTTTAAAATACCTGTGTTTATAGCATCATTTTTCCCCTTCCTTCTGCTCTAATAAGCAGAGACATCCCAGTTCCCTGCCTTCTTGCCATTCTATGATCTTCCTGTTCTAAGAACTTACTTCTGTTAATCCCTGCCCCTCCAGCACATTCAATGCCCATATTAAATTGTTCTTTCTCTACTCCCCTTGCAAAAGGCATCTTAAAAACCAACTTCCTGCTGCCTGCATCTAATTTCTTCTGGTTGTCAAACTTCTTACCTGCTGCCTTCTCCCCATTCTCTCCAACCATCACATTTCTGAAACTCTCTTTCAAGATTAACTCTGACCTCCTTATTGATAGATCCAGTGTCCTTGGCACGTGTCTTAGACACCTTTTTAGTATCTATCTACAGGTTGGAAGCTCACCTGTCTGAGTCTATTTTCACTTTATCCTTTGGTTTCTCCTTCACCCCCTGCAGTTCTATACCCGCCTTCTTTGTAGCCTCCTCAAACCTTTCCCAGTCATTTAAGTGTGAGACTTTCCCAGCTGTTGCCTCTACCCATTGTGTCTCTCTAACTAGGTTGGCATTTTCATGTCACATCATAATTAGGAAACAATAAATCTACAACTAAAACTCACCCTACCCCTCTGAAAATTAGCTGCCCCTTCACACTTCTCTTTTTTTCAAAAGTTTTTTTTAATATAACAATCTAATTTTATTTTGTTTGCTTTGTTTTTTTATTCTTCAGCCACACAATGTAGCATGTGATATTTTAGTTCCCTGATGATGGATGAAACCCACACATCCTGAATTAGAAATGTGGAGTCCTAACCACTGGACTTCCAGGGAAGTCCCATTTGGTTCTTTTAATAAGATCACCATTTTCTAAATCAGGGGATCTTAAAATTTCAGAGTTACATGTGTAGGTTTCCTTTTACGTTTACTCCCTTACCCATGTTCAATCAGTCACAAAGTCTTACTTTACTTCTCCACAAAATCGCTTAAGTCTAGCCCCCTATTGTTACTGTTTTTTATCCCTAATATCGTCGTTATAATTTGGGCATTCAATTGCTCATGTTAGATTTAATGCAATAGTCTTTAAAGCATTGTCCTTGTTGTAACTCCATACCTTTACCTAGTTCATTTTTTTAAAAGATTTTGTTGATATAGATTCGTTTTAAAGTCTTTATTGAATTTGTTACAATATTGCTTCTGCTTTATGTTTTGATTTTTTGGCCTTGAAGCATGTGGGATCTTAGTTCCCTCACTAAGGATCAAACTGGCACTCCTTGCACTGGAAGGTGGATGCTAAATCACTGAACCACCAGGGAAGTCCCCCAAGTCCATTTTTACTTTATTATCCAAACATACTTTCTTATGGAAGTTTTTCATTATGTCACTGTCCATATCAAAAACAAACAGAGCATATTAGCACATACACGTGGAATCTAGAAAGATAGTACTGCTGACCCTACTTGCAGGGCAGCAAAGGTAACACAGACATAAAGAACAGACTTGTGGACACAGTGAGGGAAGGAGAGGGTGGGATGGCTTGAGAGAATAGCCTTGAAACATGTATATTACCATATGTAAAATGGAGGATTTCTCAGGTGGAGGATTACTCAGGTGGTAAAGAACCCACCTGCCAATGCAGGAGACATAAGAGAGGCAGGTTCGATTCCTGGGTTGGGAAGATCCCCAGGAGGAGAGCATGGCAACCCATTCCAGTATTCTTGCCTCAAGAATCTCATGGACAGAGGAGCTTGGCAGACCTTAGGATCACAAAGAGCTGGAGACAACTGAAGCAGCTTAGCACACATGCATATGAAATAGATGAGCCAATGGGAGTTTGCTGTTTGATGCAGGGAACCCAAAGCCATTGCTCTGTGACAACCCAGAGGGGTGGGATGGGGAGGGAGGTGGAAGATAGGTTCAAGAGGGAGGAGATATATGTATGCCTATGGCCTATTCATGTTGATATACAGCAGAAACCATCATAATATTGTAAAGTAATTATAGTCTAATTAAAAATAAAGAAAATTAAAATAAAATTCCTGGTTACCTACAGACACACACAATTCACATTCCTTAATTTGCCATTTACTGAACAACACTGAGGGCTTCCTCAGTGGCTCAGTGGGTAAAGAATCTGCTTGTGATGCAGGTGTGGGTTCTATCCATAGGTCAGGAAGATCCCCTGGAACAGGAAATGGCAACTCTAGTATTCTTGCCTAGGAAATCCCATGGACAGAGGAGCTTGATGGACTGAAGTCCCTGGGGTCACAGAGAATCAGACACGACTGAGGGACTAACACTTTTGCTTTTCATATATATTGTGTATAATATGATGCTTAAATATATGTAAATTGTGAAGTGATCACCATACTTGAGCTAATTAACATATTCAACACCTCAAATGGGTGAAAGTGAAAGTGAAGTCACTCGGTCATGTCCGCCTCTTTGCGACCCATGGACTGTAGCCCACCAAGCTCCTCCGTCCCTGGGATTCTCCAGGCAAGAATACTGGAGTGGGTTGCCATTTTCTACCTCAAATGGGTACCTTTTCTATATGTGTGGTGAGAACACTTATGATCAACTCTCTTGGCAAATTTTGAGTCTATAGCACAGTATTATTAACTGTAGCCATCACACTGCACATTAGATCTCAGAACCTATTCATCTCCAACTGAATCTTTGTAACCTTTGACCAACATTTTTCTAGTGCCCCAGGATCTTCATAGATGATGTGGCTACTGCATTTGTGATTTAGTGGCTCCACTCCAGGAACTGTAAAGTAGGAATGGTATGTCCTAAAAATGTACAAGTTTGAAAACATCCAAGTAATATGTAATTCCACACCAAGCATACTAGATCCATTTTAATATCCTATACATTTTATGATTTTTTAAATGTACTACTGCTATTGTATCTTTCAACTGAAATGTCCTCCTTTATTTCCCAATAAGATGAGCTCTATTGCTCATCTTAAACACTAAAAACTTGCCAAGGCTACAAGAAATCACAGGAGACATTCGTAGAATCAAGCAGATGAAGTAAATAAATATATATATTTTTATAGTCTTAATTTTCCTCTGGTTGATTTTAATAAAATTTAGTATTTCAGTGAGCAAACTCTCCTAAAAAGCAATTCTGATTGATGAAAAAGCAGTATCTTGAAGGTGAATGGAAAAGCACCTCTGCCCAGGACCTAGAGAATCCACACAACCCAAGTGAACACCCCTGGTAAAAATTACATGAAAATATTTCATTTTTTTCCAACTTTAGTGGTATTTTGTATTTATTTAAAGTATACAGCATGGTGGTTTGACACACATACATATTGTAAAATCACAATCAAGTTAATCAACACATCCATCACCTCACATAGTTACCTTTTATTAAATAGAAAGAATGCTGAAGATCTAGTTTCTCAGCAAATTTCATATGTACAACATAGTATTATTAACTGAAGTCTCCATGCTGTAATTAGATCCTCAGAACTTGCTCATCTGACATCTGAAAGATGTATCCTTGTACCCTGTTTTCCCTATGCCTCAGTCATTTGCAACAACTATTCTAATTTCTGTTACTACGACATAGACTTTTGTTTCTTTCTAGATTCCACATAATAGGTGACACTATACCATATTTGCATGACACATGGGGGTACAAATATTTCTTGAAGATAATGATTTTATTTTCTTCAGATATATACCCATATACTAGGTCATATGATAGTTCTATTTTTAATTTGTTAAGGAAACTTACTACTCTTTTCCATAGTAGTTATACCAATTTACATTCCCACCAACAGTGCACAAGGGTTCCCTTTTCTCATAATCCTCACCAACATTTATCTTTTGTATTTCTGATAATACCCATTCTAACAGGTGTGTGGTGATATCTCATTGCGGCTTTGATTTGCATTTAAAAGATTATTGATGTTGAGCATATTTTCATGTACCGGTTGGCCATTTTGTATGTCTTCTTTGGAAAAGTATCTATTTAGGTCTTCTGTGAATTTTTAAATCAGGTGTTTTTTTGGGGGGGTGGGGGTAGAATTTGCTATTGGCTCCAGGCTTCACCCTGGAAATCAGACCTCCACATAACTCCAAGAGAAGAGACCTTCTTAAAATATATATCTGAAAATCTCATTTCCTGGCTTAGAAGCCTCCCATGATTTCTCCTGATCTTCCCGAAGTTTCCTGAGAATAGTTAAAACATTCAAGGTTAGTACACAATGCACTTTTCCATTTGACTCTTGCTTTTTTCTCTCTAGTCTCATCTCTCCACACTTAAGTTCTTCCTCTTCATGCTTTGGCTTTTAATGTTTGTTGTTGTTCAGTTACTAAGTCATGTCTGACTCTTTGTGATCTTATGGGCTGCAGCATGCAAGGCTTCCCTGTCCTTCACTGTCTCCCAGAGTTTCCCCAAACTCATATCCATTGAGTCAGTGATGCCATCCAACCATCTTATCCTCTGTCATTCCCTTCTCCTCCTGCCATCAACTTTCCCAGCATCAGGGTCTTTTCCAATGAGTCAGCTCTTCATATTAGGTGGCCAAAATACTATAGTTTCAGCTTCAGCATCAGTCCTTCCAGTGAATATTCAGGGTTGATTTCCTTTAGGGTTGACTGATTTGATCTCCTTTCTATCCAAGGAACTCTCAAAAGTCTTCTCCAGCATCACAGTTCAGAGTCATCATTCTTCAGAACTCAGCCCTTCCTTAGGGCCCAACTCTCACATCTGTACATGACTACTGGAAAAACTATAGCTTTGACTAGACAAACTTTTGCAGCAAAGTGATGGCTCTACTTTTTAATATGCTGTTTATACTTGTCATAGCTTTCCTTCCAAGGAGCAAGTGTCTTTTAATTTCATTTTAATGTTTAGGTCATTTTATACCATTACCTTTTGTGATAATACAACCAGACCAGAAATACAATACTAAAGGCAAACTGCAAAGCTCAGGTAAAGGTTAGAGCATGTTGAGAGTTTTCATGTTGGTAATCTCTAAGATGTGTATTGCTTGCTAGAGCTGCAGTTACCTGAGTCTGCTATTTCCCATGAACCTTACTCTTCTCTATAAACCTTTTCCTTAGGAAAGAAAGACCCCTGCCTCCCAGAAAAATGCTTAGCATGAAATCAACAAGCTCTTTAAGGATTCACCCATCTCTACAGAACAGAGAACAAATTCCTACTGTTTGTCAGGTTTCTGTGACTTTAGAAAAACAAGCATCCCAGACATGAAGGTACAAAACTCAGATGTGGTGGCAGAAAAACATCGTAGTACAAAAAGGCATTCAATTCTCTTGGAAACACTGTGCTTATTAAAGGCATAAACACTAGGTACAGAAAGTTCAGTAATCCTTTTCCTAAGGGCAATAATAGTTTTTACATTACAAAATCAAATGGTTGCTCTTTATTTGAAGGAGGAAAATAAAGTGCCAGTTTGGAGAGGAAATAAAGTGTAACCAAGTCTCACACTTGCATCTGAACGGAGGGTCAGACATTTTCCATCCTTAGGAGCTTTCATCCAAGTGTATTTATAACACAGCCAGGTTTTACTTTTATTTCTCCCAGGTTGTGTGTCTTTACTGCTGTTTGAGATTCTGGCATAATCACAGGAACCCATCACAGCTCACTTAATTCTTGGCTCCTTGGGCTCTCCCTGCATGTCCAACAAGATGCCAGGACATGGGTAGAAGGCAATTTAGTCCCATCCAGGAGATTTCATCACAGGGTTGTTGTCTCTCTCTGTGCTCCACAATTACAATATTGATGTGTGCGTGTGTGTGCTAAGTCGCTTCAGTCATGTCTGACTCTTTGGGACCCCATGAACTGTAGCCCACCAAAATTCTGTCCATGGGATTCTCCAGGCAAGAATACTGGAGTGGGCTACCATGCCCTCCTCTAGGAGATCTTCCCGAACCAGGAATTGAACCAGAGTCTATTATGTCTTCTGCATTAGCAGGAGGGTTCTTTACCACTAGTGCTACCTGGGAAGCCCTACAATATTGATAAGCCATAAAATTATCAGTGACAGCTACTTCCTTAGGAAAGAAAAGGGAAAGGAATTAAAGAGGCAAGGCTTTGAGTTACTCTGCAGAAGTGACCTCCCATATAAAGCAGACTCAAAAGTAGTTCTTTTTGAAAGAGATGGATTCCTGCCACCACACAGCAGCTCAGCCTGCCAAGCCCAGAAATTAAATGTTGTGCCCAAGCTCTTGCAGTCAGTAAGTGGCAGAACCAGGATATAAACCGATATTCAAAGACCTGTTCTCTCCCCTCCCCGGCCAGCTGCTTCCTGGAAAAGAAGCATAGCCCTATTGTGATGCAGCTACTTTCTAGCAAAGCAGAATTCTAAATCTGGAAACAGATTCTCAGCAATTCCTATGGATTCCTTGTGTCTTGAATAATGAGAGGCATCATGCAGAAATTAGGTTCCACATCCATGGTTTCCATTTCCTTTCTGTTGTAATGAACATTATAACAATGTTGCTGACTCACTAAATTCTGGGTTTCAACTTCTTTGAAAGGTGTTTATAACTCAACAAATGTTGCCAGGACAAGTGGAGACAATGATAAAAGATATCAAGGTATGTAATGGGATGATTTTAAATGTAAAACCACCCCTGCTTCCCCAGTGCACATCTTTAACCTCAAATGAAATTCTCTCTTTGTACATTGCTTTGAGATGAACAGTGAAATACAGAGAAATTACCCTTGCATTATATCTGCAGATATTACAAGTTTGGACCACAACACATAGTAGCATCCATCATGAATTCAACCACTTCTAATTCAAAAGTCAGTATTGCATGGCACCAAAAGTAATGTATTATGGGCCTTTTGTTGTTGCTTAGATATCTCTCCCTAAATAACCCTCTGAAAACATTCATTCACTCAGCAAAGTGTTGTATATGTCATATTATGCTAGGAAATATAAAAGACACACACACAATGGGCTACAGTTCCAAAACCAGCCACTTCTTACATCTCCACTATGTTCACCCATAATCTAAACGAAGCATCATCCCCAACCTAGAACATGGCAGCATCATTCAGATTGGTTTCTGACGTCTTTTGAAAATAAAAATCTAACTATGGCACACCTCTATTAAGATCCTCCCANATATATATATTTTTATAGTCTTAATTTTCCTCTGGTTGATTTTAATAAAATTTAGTATTTCAGTGAGCAAACTCTCCTAAAAAGCAATTCTGAATGATGAAAAAGCAGTGTCTTGAAGGTGAATGGAAAAGCACCTCTGCCCAGGACCTAGAGAATCCACACAACCCAAGTGAACACCCCTGGTAAAAATTACATGAAAATATTTCATTTTTTTCCAACTTTAGTGGTATTTTGTATTTATTTAAAGTATACAGCATGGTGGTTTGACACACATACATATTGTAAAATCACAATCAAGTTAATCAACACATCCATCACCTCACATAGTTACCTTTTATTAAATAGAAAGAATGCTGAAGATCTAGTTTCTCAGCAAATTTCATATGTACAACATAGTATTATTAACTGAAGTCTCCATGCTGTAATTAGATCCTCAGAACTTGCTCATCTGACATCTGAAAGATGTATCCTTGTACCCTGTTTTCCCTATGCCTCAGTCATTTGCAACAACTATTCTAATTTCTGTTACTACGACATAGACTTTTGTTTCTTTCTAGATTCCACATAATAGGTGACACTATACCATATTTGCATGACACATGGGGGTACAAATATTTCTTGAAGATAATGATTTTATTTTCTTCAGATATATACCCATATACTAGGTCATATGATAGTTCTATTTTTAATTTGTTAAGGAAACTTACTACTCTTTTCCATAGTAGTTATACCAATTTACATTCCCACCAACAGTGCACAAGGGTTCCCTTTTCTCATAATCCTCACCAACATTTATCTTTTGTATTTCTGATAATACCCATTCTAACAGGTGTGTGGTGATATCTCATTGCGGCTTTGATTTGCATTTAAAAGATTATTGATGTTGAGCATATTTTCATGTCCCGGTTGGCCATTTTGTATGTCTTCTTTGGAAAAGTATCTATTTAGGTCTTCTGTGAATTTTTAAATCAGGTGTTTTTTTGGGGGGGTGGGGGTAGAATTTGCTATTGGCTCCAGGCTTCACCCTGGAAATCAGACCTCCACATAACTCCAAGAGAAGAGACCTTCTTAAAATATATATCTGAAAATCTCATTTCCTGGCTTAGAGGCCTCCCATGATTTCTCCTGATCTTCCCAAAGTTTCCTGAGAATAGTTAAAACATTCAAGGTTAGTACACAATGCACTTTTCCATTTGACTCTTGCTTTTTTCTCTCTAGTCTCATCTCTCCACACTTAAGTTCTTCCTCTTCATGCTTTGGCTTTTAATGTTTGTTGTTGTTCAGTTACTAAGTCATGTCTGACTCTTTGTGATCTTATGGGCTGCAGCATGCAAGGCTTCCCTGTCCTTCACTGTCTCCCAGAGTTTCCCCAAACTCATATCCATTGAGTCAGTGATGCCATCCAACCATCTCATCCTCTGTCACCCACTTCTCCTTCTGCTCTCAGTCTTTCCCAGCATCAGGGTCTTTTCCAAAGAGTCAGCTCTTGGCATCAGGTAAAAGTTCTGGAGCTTTAGCTTCAGCATCAGTCCTTCCAGTGAATATTCAGGGTTGATTTCCTTTAGGATTGACTGATTTGATCTCCTTTCTATCCAAGGAACTCTCAAAAGTCTTCTCCAGCATCACAGTTCAGAGTCATCATTCTTCAGAACTCAGCCCTTCCTTAGGGCCCAACTCTCACATCTGTACATGACTACTGGAAAAACTATAGCTTTGACTAGACAAACTTTTGTCAGCAAAGTGATGGCTCTACTTTTTAATATGCTGTTTATACTTGTCATAGCTTTTCTTCCAAGGAGCAAGTGTCTTTTAATTTCATTTTAATGTTTAGGTCGTTTTATACCATTACCTTTTGTGATAATACAACCAGACTAGAAATACAATATTAAAGGCAAACTGCAAAGCTCAGGTAAAGGTTAGAGCATGTGAGAGTTTTCATGTTGGTAATCTCTAAGATGTGTATTGCTTGCTAGAGCTGCAGTTACCTGAGTCTGCTATTTCCCATGAACCTTACTCTTCTCTATAAACCTTTTCCTTAGGAAAGAAAGACCCCTGCCTCCCAGAAAAATGCTTAGCATGAAATCAACAAGCTCTTTAAGGATTCACCCATCTCTACAGAACAGAGAACAAATTCCTACTGTTTGTCAGGTTTCTGTGACTTTAGAAAAACAAGCATCCCAGACATGAAGGTACAAAACTCAGATGTGGTGGCAGAAAAACATCGTAGTACAAAAAGGCATTCAATTCTCTTGGAAACACTGTGCTTATTAAAGGCATAAACACTAGGTACAGAAAGTTCAGTAATCCTTTTCCTAAGGGCAATAATAGTTTTTACATTACAAAATCAAATGGTTGCTCTTTATTTGAAGGAGGAAAATAAAGTGCCAGTTTGGAGAGGAAATAAAGTGTAACCAAGTCTCACACTTGCATCTGAACGGAGGGTCAGACATTTTCCATCCTTAGGAGCTTTCATCCAAGTGTATTTATAACACAGCCAGGTTTTACTTTTATTTCTCCCAGGTTGTGTGTCTTTACTGCTGTTTGAGATTCTGGCATAATCACAGGAACCCATCACAGCTCACTTAATTCTTGGCTCCTTGGGCTCTCCCTGCATGTCCAACAAGATGCCAGGACATGGGTAGAAGGCAATTTAGTCCCATCCAGGAGATTTCATCACAGGGTTGTTGTCTCTCTCTGTGCTCCACAATTACAATATTGATGTGTGCGTGTGTGTGCTAAGTCGCTTCAGTCATGTCTGACTCTTTGGGACCCCGTGAACTGTAGCCCACCAAAATTCTGTCCATGGGATTCTCCAGGCAAGAATACTGGAGTGGGCTACCATGCCCTCCTCTAGGAGATCTTCCCGAACCAGGAATTGAACCAGAGTCTTTTATGTCTTCTGCATTAGCAGGAGGGTTCTTTACCACTAGTGCTACCTGGGAAGCCCTACAATATTGATAAGCCATAAAATTATCAGTGACAGCTACTTCCTTAGGAAAGAAAAGGGAAAGGAATCAAAGACGCAAGGCTTTGAGTTACTCTGCAGAAGTGACCTCCCATATAAAGCAGACTCAAAAGTAGTTCTTTTTGAAAGAGATGGATTCCTGCCACCACACAGCAGCTCAGCCTGCCAAGCCCAGAAATTAAATGTTGTGCCCAAGCTCTTGCAGTCAGTAAGTGGCAGAACCAGGATATAAACCGATATTCAAAGACCTGTTCTCTCCCCTCCCCGGCCAGCTGCTTCCTGGAAAAGAAGCATAGCCCTATTGTGATGCAGCTACTTTCTAGCAAAGCAGAATTCTAAATCTGGAAACAGATTCTCAGCAATTCCTATGGATTCCTTGTGTCTTGAATAATGAGAGGCATCATGCAGAAATTAGGTTCCACATCCATGGTTTCCATTTCCTTTCTGTTGTAATGAACATTATAACAATGTTGCTGACTCACTAAATTCTGGGTTTCAACTTCTTTGAAAGGTGTTTATAACTCAACAAATGTTGCCAGGACAAGTGGAGACAATGATAAAAGATATCAAGGTATGTAATGGGATGATTTTAAATGTAAAACCACCCCTGCTTCCCCAGTGCACATCTTTAACCTCAAATGAACTTCTCTCTTTGTACATTGCTTTGAGATGAACAGTGAAATACAGAGAAATTACCCTTGCATTATATCTGCAGATATTACAAGTTTGGACCACAACACATAGTAGCATCCATCATGAATTCAACCACTTCTAATTCAAAAGTCAGTATTGCATGGCACCAAAAGTAATGTATTATGGGCCTTTTGTTGTTGCTTAGATATCTCTCCCTAAATAACCCTCTGAAAACATTCATTCACTCAGCAAAGTGTTGTATATGTCATATTATGCTAGGAAATATAAAAGACACACACACAATGGGCTACAGTTCCAAAACCAGCCACTTCTTACATCTCCACTATGTTCACCCATAATCTAAACGAAGCATCATCCCCAACCTAGAACATGGCAGCATCATTCAGATTGGTTTCTGACGTCTTTTGAAAATAAAAATCTAACTATGGCACACCTCTATTAAGATCCTCCCAATGACTTTTTATTGCAATTACAACAAAAATCAAGGCCTCTCCTGTGACCTACAAAACACACATGATGTGATCGCTATGATGCCCTAGCCACACCAGAACCATATGGTACATGTGCCCTTTGCCTGGAGTGTTTCTGCCCCAAATCTACACACTTCTGGAATTTGCTCCCATCATTCAGTTCACTTGAAGTGTTACCTTCTCAGACAGACCTCTCCTGAAGATTCCATCTTAAATAAAAATAAACTCTGTACAATATTTCCCTCTTTAAATATTCTTTGGAGCATGCATTACTATATGCACTGATTTTTCATTGATTTAATATTTATCATTATCACTAGAATGTCAATCCCTTGAGAACAGAGAACTTAATAGTTTTATTTACCACTGATTCCAGGACCTAAGTAGAACCTGGTTCATCAAGGAGCTCAAGAAATTAACACATTTAGAGTATACAATTCATTCATTTCTGTGTGTGTATTTAGTCATGTAGCCATCACCTTAATCAATTTTATAACATTTCAATCATCATGAAAAGAAATCTCGTATTCATCAACTGTCACTCCNGCTACCATGCCCTCCTCTAGGAGATCTTCCCGAACCAGGAATTGAACCAGAGTCTATTATGTCTTCTGCATTAGCAGGAGGGTTCTTTACCACTAGTGCTACCTGGGAAGCCCTACAATATTGATAAGCCATAAAATTATCAGTGACAGCTACTTCCTTAGGAAAGAAAAGGGAAAGGAATTAAAGAGGCAAGGCTTTGAGTTACTCTGCAGAAGTGACCTCCCATATAAAGCAGACTCAAAAGTAGTTCTTTTTGAAAGAGATGGATTCCTGCCACCACACAGCAGCTCAGCCTGCCAAGCCCAGAAATTAAATGTTGTGCCCAAGCTCTTGCAGTCAGTAAGTGGCAGAACCAGGATATAAACCGATATTCAAAGACCTGTTCTCTCCCCTCCCCGGCCAGCTGCTTCCTGGAAAAGAAGCATAGCCCTATTGTGATGCAGCTACTTTCTAGCAAAGCAGAATTCTAAATCTGGAAACAGATTCTCAGCAATTCCTATGGATTCCTTGTGTCTTGAATAATGAGAGGCATCATGCAGAAATTAGGTTCCACATCCATGGTTTCCATTTCCTTTCTGTTGTAATGAACATTATAACAATGTTGCTGACTCACTAAATTCTGGGTTTCAACTTCTTTGAAAGGTGTTTATAACTCAACAAATGTTGCCAGGACAAGTGGAGACAATGATAAAAGATATCAAGGTATGTAATCGGATGATTTTAAATGTAAAACCACCCCTGCTTCCCCAGTGCACATCTTTAACCTCAAATGAAATTCTCTCTTTGTACATTGCTTTGAGATGAACAGTGAAATACAGAGAAATTACCCTTGCATTATATCTGCAGATATTACAAGTTTGGACCACAACACATAGTAGCATCCATCATGAATTCAACCACTTCTAATTCAAAAGTCAGTATTGCATGGCACCAAAAGTAATGTATTATGGGCCTTTTGTTGTTGCTTAGATATCTCTCCCTAAATAACCCTCTGAAAACATTCATTCACTCAGCAAAGTGTTGTATATGTCATATTATGCTAGGAAATATAAAAGACACACACACAATGGGCTACAGTTCCAAAACCAGCCACTTCTTACATCTCCACTATGTTCACCCATAATCTAAACGAAGCATCATCCCCAACCTAGAACATGGCAGCATCATTCAGATTGGTTTCTGACGTCTTTTGAAAATAAAAATCTAACTATGGCACACCTCTATTAAGATCCTCCCAATGACTTTTTATTGCAATTACAACAAAAATCAAGTCCTCTCCTGTGACCTACAAAACACACATGATGTGATCGCTATGATGCCCTAGCCACACCAGAACCATATGGTACATGTGCCCTTTGCCTGGAGTGTTTCTGCCCCAAATCTACACACTTCTGGAATTTGCTCCCATCATTCAGTTCACTTGAAGTGTTACCTTCTCAGACAGACCTCTCCTGAAGATTCCATCTTAAATAAAAATAAACTCTGTACAATATTTCCCTCTTTAAATATTCTTTGGAGCATGCATTACTATATGCACTGATTTTTCATTGATTTAATATTTATCATTATCACTAGAATGTCAATCCCTTGAGAACAGAGAACTTAATAGTTTTATTTACCACTGATTCCAGGACCTAAGTAGAACCTGGTTCATCAAGGAGCTCAAGAAATTAACACATTTAGAGTATACAATTCATTCATTTCTGTGTGTGTATTTAGTCATGTAGCCATCACCTTAATCAATTTTATAACATTTCAATCATCATGAAAAGAAATCTCGTATTCATCAACTGTCACTCCCCATTCCTCCTCTATCCCGACTACAAACTTTAAAAACAAAAACAGCAGTATGTAGAAACTAAGAAAGTAATGTGGGAGAACAAAAGACGCTAACAACGTCAGAGAGGTGTAGGAAAACACAAGTGAAGCCATATGTGGATGGAGATAAATAAAAGATCACGTTGTTTACTCCAGATTCACATTTCAGCAAGCATCCCAGTAACACTAGCATACAATGGACTCCCTACGTTAATCAACAGTCCTCCTCTTGTAAGAAGGAGAATCCAGTATAGTAAAGAATACAATATCATGCCCTGTTTAAGCACAACTTGCCCAAATAAAAGAAAAACAAAACTAAATTACCAGACTGTTGAGCACAATTCTGTTAAAATGAAAGCCACAGAATATTTCATAACTTAAGAAGTTACTGATTTTTGCTATGGTCTCTTTTGTTTCTTTTGCATTTATTTCTGCCCTAATTTTTAAGATTTCTTTCCTTCTACTAACCCTGGGGTTCTCCATTTCTTCCTTTTCTAGTTGCTTTAGGTGTAGAGTTAGGTTATTTATTTGACTTTTTTATGGTTTCTTGAGGTATGCTTGTATTGCTATGAACTTTCCCTTTAGCACTGCTTTTACAGTGTCCTACAGGTTTTGGGTTGTTGTGTTTTCATTTTCATTCATTTCTATGCATATTTTGATTTCTTTCTTGATTTCTTCTGTGATTTGTTGGTTATTCAGCAGCGTGTTGTTCAGCCTCCATATGTTGGAATTTTTAATAGTTTTTCTCCTGTAATTGAGATCTAATCTTACTGCATTATGGTCAGAAAAGATGCTTGGAATGATTTCAATTTTTTTGAATTTACCAAGGCTAGATTTATGGCCCAGGATGTGATCTATCCTGGAGAAGGTTCTGTGTNCTGGCTTAGAGGCCTCCCATGATTTCTCCTGATCTTCCCAAAGTTTCCTGAGAATAGTTAAAACATTCAAGGTTAGTACACAATGCACTTTTCCATTTGACTCTTGCTTTTTTCTCTCTAGTCTCATCTCTCCACACTTAAGTTCTTCCTCTTCATGCTTTGGCTTTTAATGTTTGTTGTTGTTCAGTTACTAAGTCATGTCTGACTCTTTGTGATCTTATGGGCTGCAGCATGCAAGGCTTCCCTGTCCTTCACTGTCTCCCAGAGTTTCCCCAAACTCACATCCATTGAGTCAGTGATGCCATCCAACCATCTCATCCTCTGTCACCCACTTCTCCTTCTGCTCTCAGTCTTTCCCAGCATCAGGGTCTTTTCCAAAGAGTCAGCTCTTGGCATCAGGTAAAAGTTCTGGAGCTTTAGCTTCAGCATCAGTCCTTCCAGTGAATATTCAGGGTTGATTTCCTTTAGGATTGACTGATTTGATCTCCTTTCTATCCAAGGAACTCTCAAAAGTCTTCTCCAGCATCACAGTTCAGAGTCATCATTCTTCAGAACTCAGCCCTTCCTTAGGGCCCAACTCTCACATCTGTACATGACTACTGGAAAAACTATAGCTTTGACTAGACAAACTTTTGCAGCAAAGTGATGGCTCTACTTTTTAATATGCTGTTTATACTTGTCATAGCTTTCCTTCCAAGGAGCAAGTGTCTTTTAATTTCATTTTAATGTTTAGGTCGTTTTATACCATTACCTTTTGTGATAATACAACCAGACTAGAAATACAATATTAAAGGCAAACTGCAAAGCTCAGGTAAAGGTTAGAGCATGTGAGAGTTTTCATGTTGGTAATCTCTAAGATGTGTATTGCTTGCTAGAGCTGCAGTTACCTGAGTCTGCTATTTCCCATGAACCTTACTCTTCTCTATAAACCTTTTCCTTAGGAAAGAAAGACCCCTGCCTCCCAGAAAAATGCTTAGCATGAAATCAACAAGCTCTTTAAGGATTCACCCATCTCTACAGAACAGAGAACAAATTCCTACTGTTTGTCAGGTTTCTGTGACTTTAGAAAAACAAGCATCCCAGACATGAAGGTACAAAACTCAGATGTGGTGGCAGAAAAACATCGTAGTACAAAAAGGCATTCAATTCTCTTGGAAACACTGTGCTTATTAAAGGCATAAACACTAGGTACAGAAAGTTCAGTAATCCTTTTCCTAAGGGCAATAATAGTTTTTACATTACAAAATCAAATGGTTGCTCTTTATTTGAAGGAGGAAAATAAAGTGCCAGTTTGGAGAGGAAATAAAGTGTAACCAAGTCTCACACTTGCATCTGAACGGAGGGTCAGACATTTTCCATCCTTAGGAGCTTTCATCCAAGTGTATTTATAACACAGCCAGGTTTTACTTTTATTTCTCCCAGGTTGTGTGTCTTTACTGCTGTTTGAGATTCTGGCATAATCACAGGAACCCATCACAGCTCACTTAATTCTTGGCTCCTTGGGCTCTCCCTGCATGTCCAACAAGATGCCAGGACATGGGTAGAAGGCAATTTAGTCCCATCCAGGAGATTTCATCACAGGGTTGTTGTCTCTCTCTGTGCTCCACAATTACAATATTGATGTGTGCGTGTGTGTGCTAAGTCGCTTCAGTCATGTCTGACTCTTTGGGACCCCGTGAACTGTAGCCCACCAAAATTCTGTCCATGGGATTCTCCAGGCAAGAATACTGGAGTGGGCTACCATGCCCTCCTCTAGGAGATCTTCCCGAACCAGGAATTGAACCAGAGTCTTTTATGTCTTCTGCATTAGCAGGAGGGTTCTTTACCACTAGTGCTACCTGGGAAGCCCTACAATATTGATAAGCCATAAAATTATCAGTGACAGCTACTTCCTTAGGAAAGAAAAGGGAAAGGAATTAAAGAGGCAAGGCTTTGAGTTACTCTGCAGAAGTGACCTCCCATATAAAGCAGACTCAAAAGTAGTTCTTTTTGAAAGAGATGGATTCCTGCCACCACACAGCAGCTCAGCCTGCCAAGCCCAGAAATTAAATGTTGTGCCCAAGCTCTTGCAGTCAGTAAGTGGCAGAACCAGGATATAAACCGATATTCAAAGACCTGTTCTCTCCCCTCCCCGGCCAGCTGCTTCCTGGAAAAGAAGCATAGCCCTATTGTGATGCAGCTACTTTCTAGCAAAGCAGAATTCTAAATCTGGAAACAGATTCTCAGCAATTCCTATGGATTCCTTGTGTCTTGAATAATGAGAGGCATCATGCAGAAATTAGGTTCCACATCCATGGTTTCCATTTCCTTTCTGTTGTAATGAACATTATAACAATGTTGCTGACTCACTAAATTCTGGGTTTCAACTTCTTTGAAAGGTGTTTATAACTCAACAAATGTTGCCAGGACAAGTGGAGACAATGATAAAAGATATCAAGGTATGTAATCGGATGATTTTAAATGTAAAACCACCCCTGCTTCCCCAGTGCACATCTTTAACCTCAAATGAAATTCTCTCTTTGTACATTGCTTTGAGATGAACAGTGAAATACAGAGAAATTACCCTTGCATTATATCTGCAGATATTACAAGTTTGGACCACAACACATAGTAGCATCCATCATGAATTCAACCACTTCTAATTCAAAAGTCAATATTGCATGGCACCAAAAGTAATGTATTATGGGCCTTTTGTTGTTGCTTAGATATCTCTCCCTAAATAACCCTCTGAAAACATTCATTCACTCAGCAAAGTGTTGTATATGTCATATTATGCTAGGAAATATAAAAGACACACACACAATGGGCTACAGTTCCAAAACCAGCCACTTCTTACATCTCCACTATGTTCACCCATAATCTAAACGAAGCATCATCCCCAACCTAGAACATGGCAGCATCATTCAGATTGGTTTCTGACGTCTTTTGAAAATAAAAATCTTACTATGGCACACCTCTATTAAGATCCTCCCAATGACTTTTTATTGCAATTACAACAAAAATCAAGGCCTCTCCTGTGACCTACAAAACACACATGATGTGATTGCTATGATGCCCTAGCCACACCAGAACCATATGGTACATGTGCCCTTTGCCTGGAGTGTTTCTGCCCCAAATCTACACACTTCTGGAATTTGCTCCCATCATTCAGTTCACTTGAAGTGTTACCTTCTCAGACAGACCTCTCCTTAAGATTCCATCTTAAATAAAAATAAACTCTGTACAATATTTTCTTCTTTAAATATTCTTTGGAGCATGCATTACTATATGCACTGATTTTTCATTGATTTAATATTTATCATTATCACTAGAATGTCAATCCCTTGAGAACAGAGAACTTAATAGTTTTATTTACCACTGATTCCAGGACCTAAGTAGAACCTGGTTCATCAAGGAGCTCAAGAAATTAACACATTTAGAGTATACAATTCATTCATTTCTGTGTGTGTATTTAGTCATGTAGCCATCACCTTAATCAATTTTATAACATTTCAATCATCATGAAAAGAAATCTCGTATTCATCAACTGTCACTCCCCATTCCTCCTCTATCCCGACTACAAACTTTAAAAACAAAAACAGCAGTATGTAGAAACTAAGAAAGTAATGTGGGAGAACAAAAGACGCTAACAACGTCAGAGAGGTGTAGGAAAACACAAGTGAAGCCATATGTGGATGGAGATAAATAAAAGATCACGTTGTTTACTCCAGATTCACATTTCAGCAAGCATCCCAGTAACACTAGCATACAATGGACTCCCTACGTTAATCAACAGTCCTCCTCTTGTAAGAAGGAGAATCCAGTATAGTAAAGAATACAATATCATGCCCTGTTTAAGCACAACTTGCCCAAATAAAAGAAAAACAAAACTAAATTACCAGACTGTTGAGCACAATTCTGTTAAAATGAAAGCCACAGAATATTTCNAACACCAACACAGTATACTAACACATATATATGGAATTTAGAAAGATGGTAACAATAACCCTGTATGTGAGACAGCAAAGGAGACACAGATGTATAGAACAGTCTTTTGGACTCTGTGGGAGATGGAGAGGGTGGGATGATTTGGGAGAATGACATTGAAACATGTATAATATCATATAAGAAACGAATTGCCAGTCCAGGTTCAATGCATGATACTGGATGCTTGGGGCTGGTGCACTAGGATAACCCAGAAGAAATGTATGGGGAGGGAGGTGGGAGGGGGGTTCAGGATGGAGAACATAAGTATACCCATGGTGGATTTATGTTGATGTATGGCAAAACCAATACAATATTTTAAAGTAATTAGCCTCTAATTAAAATAAATAAATTTAAATTTAAAAAATAAACAAGTAAAAAAAAAGTTACTGAGATGATAAAATTTACAAGTTGATCATTTTTCTTCTTCAACTCAAAAGGCATCTCCTTCCTGACACCTCTGTGATGTTACAATGAATTATCAACATTTTCCATCATATTGGCAGGAGTCATGTCTTAGACAATTCAAACATCTGAGAAGTCTTTTTAGTTTTACACTATCTTCTCCCACATCTGATTCAATANATCTCCTTCCTGACACCTCTGTGATGTTACAATGAATTATCAACATTTTCCATCATATTGGCAGGAGTCATGTCTTAGACAATTCAAACATCTGAGAAGTCTTTTTAGTTTTACACTATCTTCTCCCACATCTGATTCAATAATTTAATAGAAGGTCATTCTTGGACAAAGGGTCAGAAAATATCGTTCCAGCATCTTGGCCTTCCAACCTCACATGTTCAAGAAACACGTGGAAATTAATGTTAGCCCGCCCAAGTTGAAGCTATGACTCAGATTTTGCCAGCTGCAATCAAACTCTCCTTCATCCAAACTTTTGCACCTTTCAAGACCACAATACGATAAGACAAGTAAAAAACACCTAGGAATAAATTTTTCAGGAGTCAAATTTTCTTAATTTTTGAAGTGATTGTCATGGGACTGAAAGGAAGAGAAGTCTATATGTAGGTGGAAAAAAATCATAATACTGGAGAAATAAATGTATGTAGGATACCAGTTGTTAAGGGCTCCCTGAACGACTGTGTTGCTAGGTGGTTAATAAATAAAAACAAGGTTAACTGCAGAGGTACTGAGTCTGAACATGATTTCTTGGACAGGGAAATCAATAAAATGCCAGTTCGTGAGGTAAGAAGAATGAGATCAAACATGCAAAGTTTACTTGCCTTTTTTTCAAGAAGTAATTATGCAAAGACAGGTGCAGTGAGAAATCACTGGTGTAGAAAATGGGAGACTAGGAAGATGAGAGGAAGTTTGTTTTGAAGGTGGTGTTAAAAGGAAAGGTCTGAACCAGTAACACAGCCATCCATGTGTTTCTTCCTCTGCAGTTTGTTCTGTGAAATGGCCTGAGGCAGTAGGTACACAAACCAGCTTTTAATCGAAAACCTGTACTTTGGAGACCAAACTAGATTTCTCACAGCTTCCTACAAGGTGTTAGGACAACGGATCTGTAAACAAATGAAAGGTTGTTTGGGTCACTACTTGTAAACTGCAAGATTCACAGCAATATGCCGTGATGTTTCCTTAGAGAGTTCCCCATTGGCCACCAGGAAGAAACCAATTCCCAAGTCCATCTGTTATCCAAGACTTTTCCTAGTTACATCCCAACTACTTTCCCGAAGACAACTGCAGTTCCTCCCTGATACAAGCAAATTGCTTCCTATGTCCAGACTACAGGGGTCACGGTCATCTCCCCCAATCTCAAGACACACATTGCTATGCCCATCCACAATGCCTTCCTTATACCTCTCCATCTTTCCAAATCTGAACTCACATCCTTCACGAGACTTTCTAGTTCACTATAGCCTAAAGGAATCTCTTTTTCTCCTGTAACCTCTAGTGTATATTGTCTGTGAGCTGAGCGATGACATACTCGTACAGGCATTTTTTTAATTATGTGTTTTATCTGTCCAAATGAACTATAAATGCCTTAAGGACAAGAACTAAGAATCATCCAGTTTGGGTTTTACAGAGTGAGGGTCTAAAACACAGTCAGAGTTCAATAAATGTTGATAACTTTACACAGGTGGAAAAAGGAAAGACCCTGTATTAGGAAAGCAAAAGCTACTATAAAAAATGCAAGACAGTGGCTGAAAGTTTCTAGTTTTAGCGGGAGGCTAGTCTTCACACAGGTTTTCAAGGAGCCTGGCTGACATGACTCCACCATTTTGAACAAATCACTTCCATCCTCAGATTCATGGCCNAAGACACTGGCTGAAAGTTTCTAGTTTTAGCGGGAGGCTCGTCTTCACACAGGTTTTCAAGGAGCCTGGCTGACATGACTCCACCATTTTGAACAAATGACTTCCATCCTCAGATTCATGGTCCATCCACCACCCCACCACCCAGAAGGCAGAGAGGGAAAAATAGAGACCCAAGGCCAGACATCCTCTCTTGAAATGAGTGAGGAATTGCACACATCAATTCTGAGCATGTCTCTTTGCCTCAAACCTGGCTGCAGAGGGAGCTGGGCCCTGTTAAGCCAGGCAGCCCCCATCCCAGCTATAACTCTGCTATCAAGAAGGAAGGGGAGAAGACATTTCTGTGGATGAGTAGCATCCTGCACACAGGCCCTCTGGGCAGTCTTTCCATCTGTAGAGTGAGTGAGCATTTTTATCTAACTACATGGTGTCCTTCTTGGTGCTAGAATCAGGCTTTCTATGAAATGTCAACCTCTTCTTGTCATGAATGGATGAATCTCATCTTGCTCTGCTCAGATCTCACCACAGAGTGCCCCAGAACCATATGTGGGGATGATGCACTAAGCAGAAGTAGCCTTCTCTCTCTGCAGAGAAGGAAACTCTTGCCCCCTAACCTCTCTATGGTGAGCCCAAGTGAAAGACGCCTCCTGGCCACCAGCTCACCTCCCATCTGCTTTCTCACCAGCAGGACCAGTGAGGACTCCTCCTTCCTCTGACGGTCAAAGAGATTAGAGTGTCCCATGCTTGTTAATTTCCTGTACTCTCATGTCTCTACAGGAACACTTACCTACTAAGTTTTGTAATAAATGTGCCCAGACCAGCAGCTCCAGCCCACTTACAGATATTGACAGATTATCCATGTAATATCTAATTTTATTTCAATTCTAAACCATTTATCCATCTTATGAGCAAAGCACTATGTAGATATTGAGATTTTTTTTAATTCTTGCCCTGAAGATGTTTAGAATCCCCTGCAGGGGACAGATATCTGCAGCTCACCTTATGAGAAAGCACACTTGGGCAAATCTAACCAGAGATACAAGCAAAGTGCTATGAGACTGTAGCCAACAGAGCAATCAGTTCTAACTAGATGGCCAGGGAAGACTTCAAAACATATTTAGATAAAAAGATTGCCCAGGGGAGACAACACTTGAACAGGGCCTGGAGGGATGAGTAGAATTTTAACAAGTGGCAGAGAAAGAAAGTGATATTCTTGGCAGAGCATAAGCCAAGGTGCAGAGGAGTGAGAGCAATCTGGGAGAGGCCAGATGCCTGTGGGGCTGGGGTAAAAGAGCCTTGGGCATGAAGCAGGAATGACAGAATGGCTTTGGGTGCAGGCCGACTGGAACCATCAGAACCAGCAATGAGCAGTGATCCCTGAGCAGGGCAGCAACTGGATCATTTCCAGGTGGAAGGAAGACAACTGTGCTGATGGTTGGAAGGTGAGGTAAAGAGTCGTGAAGATCAGTGGACACTCATTATATATATATTTATATATGTGTGTTTTGAGGTCACACTGTGTGGCTTGCAGGGTTTTAGTTCTCCAAACAGGGATTGAGACCAGGCCACTAGCCGTGAAAATCCTGAGTTCTCACCACTGGACCACCAGGGAACTCCTCATAATAACTCTTACTCATTAGAAGGTGATTTTCACCTCAGCCATGTCCAACACTTTGTGACACTATGGCCTGTAGCCCAACACTGAATCAAAGCACCAGAAAGGGACCGAAAGAAAACTCATAATAGTTTCTTGGAAATCCATGAGCCTGGAACAGGGTAACTATGGAGTTCTGAGGGCTAGAAAAGAAAAATACCAGAACCACAAACCATCCCTGAGAGCTGGGGTCTGAGGATGAAGGTGAAACAGGCACACAGAGTGGCAAGTTATGGCATTCAGGTACTGTGCTCAAGAAAATCAAGCGGCATGTGAACAAACAAGGCAGAAGGCAAGTGGTTGCCTGGGTGAACTCTAATGCAGTGATTTGGAAGAAAAAAATCAACATGATTGACTAGCCTACATTATACTTACTGATCGCAGTAAATCCCTTGGCCAAACAGAACTCGGTTCAGTCTTACAGGTATGCTTCTGTGTATTATTGCTCTGCATACCAAAATATTCATAGATCTTGGGAAAGTCTAAAAAAAATTGTGTTTTTCCTTTCAAAGAGTGGAATGTAAAATACCCACCAGTCCTCCTGGATGGCGCCTGGGTGAACGTATTCCTTGTTATTTCATTTAAGCTGCTAAATATCTATTAGAGTAAAATTATGGGCTCTCGGTATGTGCAGTTCCACTTGTAGCTTCCTGAGCATCGAAGTAATAAATGTGACGTGGAGCCCTTTATTTTGGAAGGCAGATCCTCTTCATGCCTGAGATTGCCAAGCAAGTAGGCAATGGATCCGTTTCCTCTATGACTTAAGCCAAAGGGATGCATAGACTTTAGGTAGCCCAGATCCTGGATCGACACAAGTACCAACCAAGAACATCTGCTGATGTTAGACTTTTGGAGGAAAACCTCAAGATACTGGCAGTTAAAATTATCTAAGCATGCCATTCTGTGACCTTCACTCTAAAAAAGGGAGTCTTTGCAGGAATAATCAACCTACTTAGCAAAGTCAGGGTGACTCCTTTTTCCGTAAGCTCTTTTTACACTCAGTCTACAGTGTGTATTTCAAGTTGTCCTGGTGAATACCTCTGTCTTTCACTAAGCCGTGAATGAAAGGGGAAGGTGAGCAGTATCACTCAGATGCTTAAGAAACACTCACCCAACCGTTCCCTTTATTCAGCTGTGCTAAATTTCTCAGCACATAGGAGAACAAATCTAAGTAAGACGTTAAGATCAGCAGCTTTATTAAAGCATAGAGCTGTCAGATTTGGGGGGAGGCTGTTTGCCAAATCAGAACACATAAACTTTTAGGATAGAAACTAGAATATGAATTAAGCTCATATCACTCAAAAAGAGCTGAATGCATCTGAAAAACCAAAGTACGTTGTCAGCCTCCTCCACTAGCTCCAGGCGCCGATGCCTCGATTAGCTATGCAAGAAGCTACCTGCTATTTTAGAATTATATGAAGTCACCTCAGGGTATCTACAAACTTCTCACGCACAAGATACTGACTTTTTTTTCCCTCCTTCTTCTTGGCTTAAAGCACGATTGTTGCTCCATCCTGGTAAGTACTATATCATGGATTGTTATTGCATAAGCTGTCATTAAGGCAGCTTGTCTTCTCAGAGAAGAATCAGTCTGCAAACAATAATGGTTTGTTGCTAAACTCCCCGAGACTAAAAGACACCTAGCATTTTTTTTTCCTCAGTTAGTAAGTATTCCCCTAAAAGATTAGGGAGCTGAAAGCTTAATTTCCAAAGAGGAGGGTTTGTTGTTTTTTTTTTTTAATAATAGGGAACATTCCCTTCACTCCATTTAAAAAAAAAAAAAAAATTGCCTTGTCTCCTGAAATAGTAACTAAATTTATAGGAACAGAAGAATAGCTCACATGATAGCTATCTAAGCCACGAAGCTGCCAGTGTGCATAGGATTACAGGTACCATGCCATTCAACATGTTCCTACCTGAGGCACAGAGATTCTGTTTTGATACTGGACTGCTTCAAAACATTTTCAGATGAAACTGTGATCATGAAAGTGAGGACTTGTCAACTCCATCCTCAAAAGCCAAGGTTAATAAGGGCTTTTGTAGACTTTCCCAAATAAATACATTAACACAGTTAACCTTTGACCTCTGGTGCCCTTAATCTTTCAACCTCAAGCTTCTCTCCTGGGATGAGTGTAACAATGTTTCCAAAATGAGCTTTGCCAAAAACAGTGCTGAGCACTCACTCTGGTTTAGACCGAAACCACCTTAATCACTCACCTTTCATCTTGCCAGATTTCTAGTGTATAACTATTCCAGCCACTCTCAGATTTCTCAGACTTAATCTACCCCACAAAGCTTGAGTATTTCCTATTTGGAAAAAAGAGACACACTAGATTTCTGCTTCTGTTCACCTAGCTCTGAGGCATTTCCCAGCTCTAACTCTTAATACCACCCTAAAGAAGAACTGCTCTGAATCTGAGTGTCCACCTGCCCCAGGCTCAGATTAGAATCTCTTTCAGTATGCCCTACTCTTGCTCCACACTCGTGTAAGCATGTATGACCTGTAAGGCCGCTGTTCCCTGAGGCCTTAATAAAACTTCCTTTACCATATTTGAAATTACTAAGCATGCAATTTTTATTTCCAGGTGCAAAAATGTCTCATGCAAATCTCTTTGACCTGAAGAAACTGAAGGCCCCTTCAAAACAGGACTCTACTGCTTACTCAGCAGATCCACAATGAACACCACTCGCCACATCTTGTTCTCCCGGACTCCAAATCACCGGGGTTTAATTAGACATTTCTGAAACCAAGCCTGGCTTCTGTGAACCCATCGTGGATGAACTGAGCCACAGTGATGCAATGGGATTAGCTTATGTCTTTGTGGTTTATACAGATAAAGAAGGTAACTAAAATCCAAGAGTTCCACTCTTGTGACATGAAGACTATGGCTGCTGTGTGCTTCTGACCTAGGCTGTTTTGACCACATAAACTGTAAAGAAGAAATGGATATGAAATATCTATTTCATATGGGTAAATAACCTCTGGTCATGATGCATGGCCATGAACCAGCACACACACTGAGTGTTCCAGAAAGATTACATGGGTTACAACCCTTGACCTTTGATTCCCAGCTAGACAGGGATTGAAAGTGAAATTCGCTCAGTTGTGTCTGACTCTTTGTGACCCCATGGACTATACAGTCCCTGGAATTCTCTAGGCCAGAGTACTGGAGTGAGTAGCTTTTCCTTTCTCCATGGGATCTTCCCATCTCGGTTCATACCAGCATCTCCTGCATTGTAAGCGGATTCTTTACCAACTGAGCTATCAGGGAAGCCTAGACAGGGATTAATTATTCGCATTCAGGGACCTGTGCAGGCACTTTTCTACGGCTAGTGCCTAGGTAGAGAAGCCACCAGTGTAAGGACCATGAGTATGTCCTGTGTTAATATTACTTCAACTCCAGGGAACAGTAGGAGAATGCACTTGAAAAGTTACCCTTGTTCCCTGGAATCAAGGAGCACACTTTGCCATTGGCTAATTTCTTACTTATTCATTCAACAAATATTTGTTCACAGAATAACTAAGTTCTTGCATGCATGCGTCATTACACTGGAAACACATCACAGCAGGAAACCCTAGCTAAATAAATGCAGGTTTGTTCCTTTCTTCTCTCTGGGTATGTGCCTTCTAATCAAATATAATGAGCTGACAAGTGATCCTTTGAGGGCAGCCTTTAAACAAATTCAAGGGATAACAGGAGGCTCCAAAGTACTCTTTCCTTTTTCACATTACCTTATTTCTACATGGATATTGCTAACCAGAGTTAAGGTAGACCAGTCTGCCGTATGTCAAAAACAAATCTCATTGTCCTACCTAAAGTGTCCTTAACCATATTTCTTGATGCTGAGTATTATTAGTCATTAATACTTATAAGTCATAAAAACATATTATGACAGATATCTCTTCTCCTCAGTCTTCAGATGTAATTTGACACATGGAAATCGTTTTCCTTCATAATGTAAAGAGTGACATGATAGATTTGATCAGCAGCATTTTATTATAAAATCAACAGGGAATCATGACCTGGGTGACTCATGCTGGAGTGTACAGCTGTTCTTAGCCTATCTAAAAAGGAAGAAGAGTTCATTAAAGTTCAAGTGTTGAGAATACACATCCGAAAGCCTAGGTTTAAAAAAAAAAATTGCCTGATTTCATAAAGTATGCATGCACGAAGTCACGTCAGTCATGTCTGACTCTTTGCGACCCTATGGACCGTTGCCCTCCAGGCTTCTCTGTCCATGGGATTCTCTAGGCAACAATACTGGAGTGGGTTGCCACTTCCTCCTCCAGGAGATTTTCCCCACCAGGGATGGTACCCACCCTTCTTAAATCTCCTTTGCTGGCAGGTGTGTTCTTTACCACTGCCACTTGGGAAGCCCATGAAGCATAGGCTCCCTTGAAATCTGATTCTCATCCAAACTTTGTGATTGCACTACAGTTACTTAAATTCATCATATGAAGGAGAGCAGATGGGAATCCTGCCATTCTCTTCTGTTTAACACAGACCAACAGGGCTTGAGTTACAAGTGTTTATTATTGCTGAAGCTGTACTGTCACATAAACACCAATGTGAAATTCTCAAAGTGGTCACTGCCTAGGAACAAGGACTCACAAGGGTATTGGGGGTGTAAGCCTTAAGCCAGTCTCCATGGAGTCTCCTCTTTCCCCAAGGCAGCCTCTAACGTGAGATGTCCCTTGCCCAGCTCAAACCATTAGGTAAACATATGCAAGCAGAAGTCCTTTCTGAAACGGATCAAGTATCTTTAATCCTACATTCTGGCCTCCCGATGATTTATGGCTCTTATTTTCTTTTCTCTCTTTCCTTGTAAGGCTTGCCAAAGTAGACTTTCACTCTGCCTTGAAGCGTGCAAACACAGAGTTCTGTCTTCCTTGATGAATCGGATTCCTGCCAAATGAAAGCTTTAATGACAAAACTATGCTCCGAAGAAAGGACAAGGTGATAGCCTGAGAGACTTGAGAGAAACACCACAGAGTGTTCCTTGGGCTATTAGAATTTAGAAAATTAAGAACCAGGCTGTGAACAGCCCTCCATACCCAACTTGTGTCCCTCATCCTGCCCCAACTGCAGCTATAATAGAAAAATTTGCAGGTATGTTTAGTCTGATTTGCTTCATTTGGGGTAGGACATTAAGGGCTTTGCCCCATCACATTTTGGTTCTGCTTAACCTGAATGACAAGAAACTGCTGTGTGCATTCTCTAATCCTTCCCCATCCTCAACCATAAGCGGTTTAGCTTTACGCCAAATTGTGAAGTAAGTTAGGTGTGTCTCGGTCACCCAGTCACGTTCATTTGTGACCTCCTTCATCCCCACCCCCAGCTTTCCAGAGCTTCATGCACTCAGACTTCCTCCTATGTATAAGAATATTCTAAACTGCAAGAGATCTTCCTTCTGGGACTTCCCTGGGGGTCCACACTAACAGTGCAGGGTGTAAGGGTTCAATCCTTGGGAACTAAGATACTGCATGCTGTGTGGCACAGCCAAAATAAACAAATGAATAAAAATATACCTTAAAAAAAGAGAGACCTTCTTTTCTTGTTCTTCTTATGCCTGTGATTACAAGAGGACTTATAAATTTCTTCCTCCACCCCAGATCTTTACCCTGAGTTGCAGAGCTACACGTTAAACAATTAGTTGGACATTTATGCAGCAGTAGCCAAGAGGTAGCCTCCCTTGTCAGTTTGTCTTTTTTTATTGACTAGTAGAGCAGGCTTCCTTCCCAGGTCCTTGTGGGTGCTCAGTCATTCAGTGCTGTCTGACTCTTTATGATGCCATGGGCTATAACCCACCAGACTCCTCTGTCCAGGGGATTATCCAGGCAAGAATACTGGAAAGGGTTGCCATTTTCTTCTCCAGGGAATATTCTGTATTCAGGGATCAAGCCCATGTTTCCCGCGGCATCTGCATTGGCAGGTGGATTCTTGACCACTTAGCCACCTAGCCTCACATATGCAATAGCCATAGGATTTCAACAAACCCTATCCTTTCTTTTACCACCAAAGTGATTTTTAATTTCTCTCTGTTCTACCTTCTATTCAATTTATCGACACAATTTATCAACTGTGGAGTGTCTACTCTAGGCAAGGAGTGTTTTTAGGCTCTTGGGATATATCAGCAAGCAAAATGGGAAAGGATCCCTGCCCTCCTAGAGTTCACATTCAAGTTTTGGGAGACTGAAGTGAAGTTGCTCAGTCGTGTCCGACTCTTTGCAACCTGTGAACTGTAGCCCACCAGGCTCCTCTGTCTATGGGATTCTCCAGGCTAGAATACTGAAGTGGGTTGCCATTTCCTCCTCCAGGGGATCTTCCCAACTCAGAGATCGAACCCTGGGTCTCCCACATTGCAGGCAGACTGGCCTATTAATAATAATGATAATGACGATTATGATGGTAAGTGAGTAACTTAATCTCTTAGAGAATGAAAAATGCAATGGAAAAAAGCTTTTAAGTAGAATTAAGAGGATTGGGAACAACAGTGTGGATGAGCAGTGGGCAGTAGGGGTTGAAATTTTTAATGAAGAGGACAGACAAGCCTTACTAAGACATGCTTTTCAAGTATGGGAGAATAGCTGTAATGGTATCTGGAGAAAGAGTTTCCTGCAGAAAGAACAGCCAGTGCATAGGTTCTCCAGTGGGAATGTTCCTGGTCTGTTCAGGAACAGAAACGTGATCAGTGTGGCTGGGGTAAGCAAAGGGGTGGAGTGTGGTACCAGAGACAATAGTGAGAACCCAGGGCCAGAGAGTACAAGGTTTTGTGCTCCTACATAAGAACGTTGGTCTTTACCAAAGTCCGATGGGGAAAAACTATAGAGTTCCTTCTTTTTTCTTTTTTTTTTTTTTTAACTCATAAGAGAGTAATTATGGCTACTGCATTGAAAAGCAATTTTGTAGAAGCAAGGATAGAAGCAAGAAGACCAATTAGAAGGTTATTACAATAACCCAAGTTAGAGATAATGAGATCTTGAATCAAAATGATTTCAACAGTGATTATAAAAAGTGACCAGTACATAAATTCTGAAGGGAGGTCCAATAATACTTCTTTTTCTTTGTAGTGTTGGTCATCTTTTTCTTTTGAAATGATTTTAGACTTACGGAAACACTGCAAAAAGTAGAGTTTCTGTATATCCATCACTTGTGTTATGTTGGCAGCTCAGTCATGTCCGACTCTTTGTGACCCCATGGACTGTAGCCCACCAGACTTCTCTGTTCATGGAATTCTCCAGACAAGAATACCAGAGTCGGTTGTTATTTCCTTCTCCAGGAGATCTTCCCAACCCAGGGACTGAACCTGGATCTTCTGCATTGCAGGAAGATTCTTTACCATCTGAGCCACCAAGGAAGCCCTATCCATCACTTAGCTCCCCCAGATATTTTATTTACAACTTATTTAACTGCCGTGTCATGTTTAAAACCAGGAAGTTGACAATAACACAATATCATTAACTAATTACAAACTTTATTAGACTTTCTCTGGTTTTCTCTCAATGTCCTTTTCTGTGCCAGAATCCCACACTGCATTTAGTAGTTCTGTCTCCATAATTACTTCTAATCTGTGACACACAGTTACACAGTATTTCCTTGTGTTTCATGACCTTGGCATTTTCAGTGACTAATGGTCAGTTATTTTGCAGAATGTCCCACAATCTAGCTTTCTCTGATATTTCCTCATGATTAGATTCCTTTTTTGCAAAAAAAAAACAAACCATATATATCACTGACATGTGTTTCTTTATGCATCATATCAAAAATACATGGTGACAATGTGTCTTGTTAACTGGTGGTATTACTCTTCAATGAGATTTCTTGACAGATTGATATATGGGGAATAAGAGTTACTCCGAGGTTTTTGTCCTGAATAACTAGAGGGATAGAGTTATCAACCAGGGTAGATTGCGCAGGTCTTAGGGGAAGTTGAGCTCAGCTTTAAACATGTTAAGTTTGAGATGTCTACTAGATATCCAAGTGTAGGTTTCCTGCAGGCAGTTGCATATATAGGTTTGGAGCATGAAAAAGAGGTTAGGCTAGGGAAATTAATTTTGGAATTGTCAGCATATGGGTGGTTTTTATAGCTATAGGATTAAATTAAGTTCACTAAGAGAGAATGCAAGAATAGACAAGTAAAAAATAAGGACTGAGCCCTGGGACATTTCAATATCAGAAAGTTAGTGAGGAAAGGAGAAACTTGCAAATGATATTACAAAATAGCAACTAGTAAGGGATTAGTTAAGGAATTGTCTTGATTGAGTCTTTATTCTTTCCTCTCCATCTTTATTCCCACAGCCCTTAAAATATCATCTACCCCTTTAGAATTCAGTTTTCCTATGGAAAATGCAGTCTTAAACAGCTATTAATTCTTAGGATGATAGCTAGGTGAGATGCTGAGTGTGTGTGTGCTCAGTCCCTTCGTCACATCTGATTCTTTGAGACCCTATGGACTGTAGCCCACCAGGCTCCTTTGTCCATGAGATTCTCCAGGCAACAATAGTGGAGCGGGTTGCTCTGCTCTCCTCCAGAGGATCTTCCCAACCCAGCGATTGAACCCAGGTCTCCTGCATCTCCCTCTTTACAGATGGGTTCTTTACCCACTGAACCACTTAGGAAGCCCCATATCGATACTTGTACATTATTTTGCAGTGTCTGGCACATGGAAAATGTTAGCTATTACTGGCATTATTATTTTTCTCTGTCTCATGAGACTGTGAGTATCTTAATAGCTGACAGCTTTATTTTCTCTTGTTCCATTTCCTAATACTGCATTAGTATATCATTAATGCTCAATAGACAATTTTTGAATGAATAGAAAAAGTTTAGGGTACCGCTTAATCCAAAAGATTGAATTCTTATGAAATTTCAGATAATGGCACTTGAGATAAAAGATCCATTTTTCCAGATGGTCTTTCCTGACACCTCTCAAAGCACATGCCCTCCTGGGTGACGATCTTGATGTCATTTTCCCCATTCTGTGTCTCAAGTGGAGAAGAGCTATAGCAGAGCTCAGGCTGGCCTTTGTCTGAAACTTCCTCTTACTCCATTTAGCTTCTCAGGATTCATCAGCCAAGTCAATCTCTCCCAATGACAACCCTCTCAAGAATGCCACTTAACTACTGATAATCTAGAATAGAAGGTATTCTTGACCTTGGACAAGTTAATTCATTCTTTTGTACATCTTGGTTGTAGTTGTAAAGCAGTTTGCATTTGTAAAACTGGAGATGATATCTCTTCTAGTAGAATCAATGGCTGAACAAGACCATCTCTTGAGATCCTTGTTCTTTTTTTTTATTTTAATTTATTTATTTTTAATTGGAGGATAATTGCTTTACAATATTGTGTTGGTTTCTGCCGTACATCAACATGAATCAGCCATAGGGATACATATATGTCCCCTCCCTCTAGAACTTCCCTCCCACCTCCCATTCGTAATAGACAACAAAGTAATGAGAACCAGAAATCAGTATTATGCTTATTGTCCTATATTAGATGGTTAGATGGCCAGTAGAGGGACCACATACCTACCAAACATTCCATGTATGAGACCATCCAATGTTTTAGTATATTAAATGTCACTGCAATTTTATGAAATAAATATTAATATTAGCATATACTTAAGAATGTATAGAAAGAGATAGGGACTCAAGTCCTTTTTCCAATCCAAATGAATGCTTTCCTACTGTACCAGGCTGGAAACTAAGATAAAGAATCTACCTGAAGAGAAGAAAGTGCTCAGCTGAACTTTGAGAGGAGAAAAAACTCACAAAGGTCTGTATTTCTCCCCTCTGGAGGGACTCCTAGACTGTTCTAGTATGCTACTCTAAGCTGCCATTTTGGTAGTCTAAGTGAAACTTCAACTGCATAAGTAAAACCATGCATGTATGCTACAGAGACCTGTAGGGTCTCTCTCTCTCTCTTTTTCCCCCTTAGGTCAGTGTTACAGACTTGTTTTTCAGTGTTCTCTTTAACCAATATTGCAATTTTAACTCTCTTGTGTGACGGAATAAGAAGCAAGACAATAGAAATCAATGACCCCAGTGTTCAGAGTTCCCTTTACAGGAAGCAACATAAAATTGGTGCTCACTATTAAGAACCTTTCAGTAATTAGTTTTGTTTTGGTTTTTCTTCCTTTGTCCCACTTTATTGAAAAAGGAGATCGCTAGAAAACGAGTATACAACGCAGATTTATTCTCAGCATCAGAAAAGGCAATTTCTAGAGTAAATCCCAGTCCGCATGTTAATACATTCGGGGTTCAATTAGTCATACTTTCTATATCTACATTTGCTTGGCTGCACAATGAGAATTCTTATCTTTAATCATGACCTGGGGGCACTGCAAGATAATCATTAAATATATGCACTAAACTGTACTTACTAGGGCAGAAAATTGGAATAATATATCAGAAAGATTTTTCAAAGATTGAAATTTAGAACTGATTTTCTAGTAGATTTTCAGTAATTTAAAAAATATTACTCTATCACACTTCTGTAGTTTCTGATGGAAGATAACATAAACTGAAAACCACTTCTCTCCATATGATTCATTTTAGCAAACATTAATTCAGTGCCAGGTATTTTGTTCATTGACAGCAGAGTATGAAAATAAGTATGAGACAAACTATCATTTAGAAATGGGTTAGGAAACTATAGCACACATTCCAAGCTTACTTTTGTATGGTCCATGAGCTAAGGGGAGTTTTCACATTTTTTATAGTTGGGGGAAATAGTCAGAAGAAAAAAAAAATTCTGTGATGTGAAAGTTACATGAAATTCTAATGTCTGTCCATAAAATCTTACAGGATCACAGCCACACTCACTTTTTAGATTTTTATCTATAGATTCTTTCACACTAAGATGGCTAAATTGAGTAGTTGACACAGAGATGATTGGCTTGCAAAGCCCTCTACAGAAAGTTTGCTAACCCTTTCTTGAGACGCTCACAATCTATCATGGGAGAGAGGTGCACATATGCACTTCATTTTTCTAATATGATTCATGCTGTAACAGTGGGAAAAATACCTAGACAGTATTAAAAAGCAGAGACATCACTTTGCAACAGAGGTCCACATACTCAAAGCCATGGCTTTTCCAGTAGTCAAGTATGGGTGTGAGAGTTGGACCGTAAGGAAGGCTAAGTGTCAAAGGATTGATGCTTTCAAACTGCGGTGCTGGAGAAGACTCTAGAGAGTCCCTTGGACAGCAAGGAGGTCAAATCAGTCAATCCTAAAGGAAATCAACTCTGAATATTCATTAGAAGGACTGATACTGAAGCTGAAGCTCCAATATTTTGGCCACTCGATGCGAAGAACTGACTAATTGGAAAAGATCCTGATGCTGGGAAAGACTGAGGGCAGGAGAAGGGGGTGACAGAGGATGAGATGATTGGATGGCATCACTGATGCAATGGACTGGAGTTTGAGCAAACTCTGGGAGATACTGAAGGACAGAGAAGCCTAGCATGCTGCAGTACATGGGGTCACAAAGAGTTGGACGCGACTTAGTGACTGAACGNAGGGGGTGACAGAGGATGAGATGATTGGATGGCATCACTGATGCGATGGACTGGAGTTTGAGCAAACTCTGGGAGATACTGAAGGACAGAGAAGCCTAGCATGCTGCAGTGCATGGGGTCACAAAGAGTTGGACACGACTTAGTGACTGAATGACAGCAAGTGGGAAAAGTTATTCCTTCTGTCTGTAAAAGTCTGAATTTAATGAGCATGTTTAATGAGAATGAAGGTAATGAAAGAGATTCTAAGCAAAAAAATTAGAGAAAAAATGGGAGCATAACATAAAGACAGAGAAAACAAAGTCATATTGTATCTGAGAGAAATTCTGGGAGGGGTGTAAAGAGAAGTGAGAGAGAAAATTAAGAAAGTACATGAAATCTGTGCAAATGTAAATTAGCACAACCACTGTGGAGGCACAATATGGAAGTTCCTCAAAATATAAAAAAGATAAACCTACCATATGATCTAGCAACTCCACTCCTGGGGATATATGCAAAGAAAATGAAGATATTAATTTGAAAAGGTGTGTGCAACCCCATGTTCATTACAGCATTATTTATNTGTCCATAAAATCTTACAGGATCACAGCCACACTCACTTTTTAGATTTTTATCTATAGATTCTTTCACACTAAGATGGCTAAATTGAGTAGTTGACACAGAGATGATTGGCTTGCAAAGCCCTCTACAGAAAGTTTGCTAACCCTTTCTTGAGACGCTCACAATCTATCATGGGAGAGAGGTGCACATATGCACTTCATTTTTCTAATATGATTCATGCTGTAACAGTGGGAAAAATACCTAGACAGTATTAAAAAGCAGAGACATCACTTTGCAACAGAGGTCCACATACTCAAAGCCATGGCTTTTCCAGTAGTCAAGTATGGATGTGAGAGTTGGACCGTAAGGAAGGCTAAGTGTCAAAGGATTGATGCTTTCAAACTGCGGTGCTGGAGAAGACTCTAGAGAGTCCCTTGGACAGCAAGGAGGTCAAATCAGTCAATCCTAAAGGAAATCAACTCTGAATATTCATTAGAAGGACTGATACTGAAGCTGAAGCTCCAATATTTTGGCCACTCGATGCGAAGAACTGACTAATTGGAAAAGATCCTGATGCTGGGAAAGACTGAGGGCAGGAGAAGGGGGTGACAGAGGATGAGATGATTGGATGGCATCACTGATGCGATGGACTGGAGTTTGAGCAAACTCTGGGAGATACTGAAGGACAGAGAAGCCTAGCATGCTGCAGTGCATGGGGTCACAAAGAGTTGGACACGACTTAGTGACTGAATGACAGCAAGTGGGAAAAGTTATTCCTTCTGTCTGTAAAAGTCTGAATTTAATGAGCATGTTTAATG
This sequence comes from Raphicerus campestris, assembly GCA_006410735.1. Taxonomy (NCBI): domain Eukaryota; kingdom Metazoa; phylum Chordata; class Mammalia; order Artiodactyla; family Bovidae; genus Raphicerus; species Raphicerus campestris. The sequence continues at coordinate 1,237,701 of SJYW01009112.1, forward strand.
AGAATGAAGGTAATGAAAGAGATTCTAAGCAAAAAAATTAGAGAAAAAATGGGAGCATAACATAAAGACAGAGAAAACAAAGTCATATTGTATCTGAGAGAAATTCTGGGAGGGGTGTAAAGAGAAGTGAGAGAGAAAATTAAGAAAGTACATGAAATCTGTGCAAATGTAAATTAGCACAACCACTGTGGAGGCACAATATGGAAGTTCCTCAAAATATAAAAAAGATAAACCTACCATATGATCTAGCAACTCCACTCCTGGGGATATATGCAAAGAAAATGAAGATATTAATTTGAAAAGGTGTGTGCAACCCCATGTTCATTACAGCATTATTTATAATAGCCACAGTGTGAAAGCAACCTAATGCTCGTGAATAGATGAATGAATAAAGAAAATGTTGCATACAGGAATATTAATCATAAAAAAGAATGAAGTCTTTCCATCTGTGACAATATGGATGATATTATGCTAAGCAAAACAAGTCAAAGAAAAGTAAATACCATGTAATTTCACTTACATGTGGAATCTAAAAGAACAATTGCATAAACATAAGTAAAGAAAAATAGGTCATAGATAGAACAAGCAGGCAGGTGCCAGTGGTAAGGCAAGTTGGGAGAGGAGAGAAATAGGTAAGAAATTAAGAGGTATAATTTTCACTTACAGATTTCATGGGTAAAAAATGTATCATGTGAGAATGTAGTCAATAATTACGTGATATCTTTTTGCATGGCGACAGAGGGAAGCTAGGCTTATCAGAGTGATCGTTTTGAAATATTTGGAAATATTGAATCACTATGTTGTATACCAGAGAATAACATAGTGTTGTAGATCAATTATACTTCAAAAACAAACTCAAAGTAAAGGAGATCAGATATGGTTACAAGAGATGGAGGTTTGGGAGAGGGACAAGTTTGATGAAGATGGTCAAAAGACACAAAATTTCAGCTATAAGATAAATAAGTTTCCTTGGCGGTACTAGTGGTAAAGAACCCTCCTGCCAGTGCAGGAGACATAAGGGATTCGGGTTCAATCCCTGGGTCAGGAAGATCCCCTGGAGGAGGGCATGGCAACTCACCCTAGTACTCTTACCTGGAGAATTTCATGGACAGAGAAGCATGGTGGGCTGTGGTCCATAGGGTCGCACAGAGTCAGACACAACTGAAGTGACTTAACATGCATCCATAGCATGCAAAGCATGGGGATGTATTGTATAACATGATTGATATGATTAACACTGCTTTATATAAAAACTAAATCCTAAAAATTCTCATCACAAAGAAAAAATATATATTTTCATTTCTTTAATTTTGTCTATTTATGAGATGACGGGCGCTCATTCAACTTACTGTGGTAATTATTTCATGATGTATAAAAGTCAATTATTGTTCGGTACATCTTAAATTTACATAGTGTTGTATGTCAATTGCATCCCAATAATGCAAAAGTAGGGCTGATTCGTGTTGATGTTCGGCTGAATCATGTGGATGTCTGGTAGAAACCAACACAATACTGTAAAGCAGTTAGTCTTCAATTAAAAATAAATAAATTTTTTAAAAAGTGGGACATGAGATTAAGAATGCACAAGAAATCAGATTAAGATTTCTAATCTATTTAAAGAGTAGGTGTTTACCTAGCCAGTCATTTAAGATTCTAAAGCAGAAGTGTTTGATCCGATCTCTGTTTAAGAAAGTTAATTCCAGCAAAANTGGTAATTATTTCATGATGTATAAAAGTCAATTATTGTTCGGTACATCTTAAATTTACATAGTGTTGTATGTCAATTGCATCCCAATAATGCAAAAGTAGGGCTGATTCGTGTTGATGTTCGGCTGAATCATGTGGATGTCTGGTAGAAACCAACACAATACTGTAAAGCAGTTAGTCTTCAATTAAAAATAAATAAATTTTTTAAAAAGTGGGACATGAGATTAAGAATGCACATGAAATCAGATTAAGATTTCTAATCTATTTAAAGAGTAGGTGTTTACCTAGGCAGTCATTTAAGATTCTAAAGCAGAAGTGTTTGATCAGATCTCTGTTTAAGAAAGTTAATTCCAGCAAAAAGGTGGAGGCAAGAGAGACTGAAAGGAGAGAACAAAGGTAGTGGAACTAGTATTGCAATAGCCCAGGTTAAAGGTGATGCTCTGACTTAAGACAAGCTGTCTTTACTTGGTGGGGTGGAGTCGGGAGATGCAAAAGCATTTCAGAACAACTGAATCGCTGACCAAACTCTATTTGAAACGAGAGTGAAAAGTGTTAAGGTTGCCTGATACTTGGCTGCATTTCTGACACCAATATCATCCAAATATGAGTTCTTAAGAGAAAATGTTCTGGTCTGTTTCTTTCATTGCTCTGCTCTGGGAAGTAAAATAAAGACTGACTGTTCATACAAATATAGCATTTGCTGAATGAGTAAATCAATGAATGACATGAAGCAAGATAGAAACCAAAGGGGGAAGTAGCTTTGATAGAAACGATTGAAGTTTACATATATCTCCTTTCAGTGAGGATAAATAACAAACTCTACTTTGGATAAACCAGGCTTGATTTATCCTGTGGATATCCAGGTAGAACAGCCCAATAAGGAATTTTGGAATGTAGATCCAACTGTTAGCTAAGAAATCTTAATGACCTTGAAGGTCAGCAATTTAGGAGTACTCAATAAACCCATGAAGTGGATAAGAGTATTCCAGTTAATTTCATTTTAAAATACCATACCTAGAGGCCTATTTACCTGTTCAACTATAAAATAATCCAGTTTAACTGAACAGGCTCTGATCATCACAATGTGGTCTCATTAGCACATTGGAAAGATTTGGCAATCACTGGGCTGCTATAGCCCTCCCTTTCAAAGTTATAAATATATTGTAAAAAGGAAATAAAAAAGGAAATTAACTATTTTCAAAAACATCTTTAAATGATTTAACATATTCCACTGTAAAGTATTATATAACAAAGCAAAAGCAAAATCAGACTTATCTTTGTATTTAAACAATAACACCAACATCAACTTTTAAACTGAGTTTAGAAAATAAAGTGCGTAGATATGTCAACCATGACATCCAGCATTTGCTTTAAATATGATGTTAAGTATTTAGCAGACAGAAACACACAAAAATACTTGATTGTATTGCAACTCTGGGCATAAAGACTTATGCCTTCTATTGTTAGTAGAAAGTGAACTCCCAATTGCTAGAGCCAAGTTGGATGGTTGGGGGTCATCCACAAGGTGAAAACACAAGGGAGATGACTGGTAGGGAGATGACTGGTAGGGAGATGACTGGTAGGGAGATGACTGGTTTTCTTCTCCTATTGTATGACAGTTGGAGGTGTTTGGGAAACACTGCATTGTGAAAGTCTTTTTGGTTCGGTCACTCAGTTGTGTCCCATTCTTTGAGACCCCATGGACTGCAGCATGCCAGGCCTCCCTGTCCATCACTAACTCCTGGAGCTTCCTGAAACTCATGTCCATCGAGTCAGTGATGTTATCCAACCATCTCCTCCAATATATTTTGATACTGTTGGACTTCTTGGCCTTTAATCCAATAGCATATCTCATATATTTTCAAGAGAAGGGTACTATGTGGTGCATTTTCTAAACTTATTTGACCACAAAATAATTTTAATCAAAGTATCTAGTAGAACTAGTCTACCATGGAACCCACTTTGGGAGACAATATTCTAATTATCTTCAAAAGCTGCACACCTCTTCGTAGGCAATTTTATCCACTGCTATCTTTGAATAACCACTTATTTGCACATTTATATCTTCATTTGAGTATTTTCTCTCTTGAGCTCCAGATGTGTGTCTTGTGGTCATCACCATTTGAAAGTCCTGCAAACACCAAAAAAAAAAAATCTATATGTCAAAAATTGTCAGCATTCCCGTCTCTACTTCTTCCCACCACATATGCACACACATACACATGCACACACACAAACTCACACACATACATTCATTTTCAGCCTTGTAAGTACTCACAGTCTCAGCAAACAGTACTACCATGTGGCCAGTGGCTTCAATAAGAAATCTTGGTGACATCTTTGAGTTATTTTCCTTCCTCACCACTAGTACCCATTCACCTGCCTGATATAAGTACCTCTGAAATACCTCTTAAGTCCCTTTTCATAAGCCCTACCTCCCTGATTCAAAAAACGAACTTTGACATATCTCTCGTCTTGCTTCCTTCCAGTCCATTCTCTATAATGTAGACAAAGGTTGCATGAGTTTACATGATTGTCAAAAGTCATTGGAATACCCAGGATGTGTGCATTCTATTTTATGTTAATTATATTTCAATAAATATAGATGTTACAGTGTCTCGATACCAAGTTAATCCAGGTGTCTTTAAATAAGAAAAGATAAGTTAGTTACTGATTCTCTAATGTAATCATTGAACTAATTATTTTGATTAATGCATTGAATGAATCATCTAAAATTCTGCTGTCACGAATCAGTGATCTTCTCATGGCGGTAAGTGCCAATAAAACTCAAAACAAGTCAGATTGGTACATGTCTAACAAAAAGTAAACACACATGTAAGCCTCAACACTATGGAGTAAAATTACTCAGAACAAATATTTCGACTCCTAGGCAGAGCCAGGGGTGGCTAAAGGAATATGGTGCTTCTTTAGCTAACTTTTCATCAGTTTTAGAAAGAAAGATCTAGGACTTAAAAACAGAATTTTGCCCCTGCATCACATTCTATTTTATATTTGGCAACATATTCTTATAAATTGTCTTAAAGGCCATAAAGAAAACATAGGTCTTTTTTCTCTCAAATCTCTTTTTTAAATCCACATTTTCAGCTCTCATACTGTTATACATATAGGGAATAAAATACAACATTCCCCAAAGAGTTTAATACTTTTCTTCACTCTGAATTACTTTAAACAAAGCCCATGTATTTAAGAATCAAAAAGGAAAAAATATATAATTATAATATTACTTAAAAAGTGATAGCAAAAAAGAAATTAAGAATGGATTTGAAAAGCTGTTGTGTGTATGCTGTCACTCACTTGTGTCTGACTCTGTGATCTCATGGACTATGGGAATATCCCAGCAAGAATACTGGACTGGGTTGCCATTTCTTCCTCCAAGGGATCTTCCCAACACAGGGATTGAAACTGCATTTCCTGTGGCTCCTACATTGGTAGGTGGATTTTTTACCACTGAACGACCATGTAAATCAACTCTGCTTGAGCAAAGTACATTAAAAAAAAAAAAAAAAAAACTGTAAGTTTAGCTTTCTCTTTCAAGAGTCTCCGTGGAAGCTCCCAGGCTGTCATGGCTGCTGCTGATTACTAAGAATTCAGGATTTTTCATCTTCTNCTTTAGCATCATTCCTTCCAAAGAAATCCCAGGGCTGATCTCATTCAGAATGGACTGGTTGGATCTCCTTGCAGTCCACAGATTAGAAATTCTCTAATACAAACAACCGTGGCCTAATGTCTCTTAACATGTGGCTGTACTGAAGAATTTAAGCAAACTCCAAGTCTTAGTTTTTAATATCTTCTTACAGGTAAATCAAACAAGAACTTCTTTTCACTACAACTTTCTATGCTTTTAAAGAAGCATTTTTCAATGCCATTTAAGATGAGTAAGATAAAACCCATAAACATTTTTGGCTAAAAACTGTATTTTCTCAAAACATAGTATAATGAAAAAAACATCATTATAGTTAGACCCCATAATATTTTTGTGAGCATAATTTCCTAAAACCTAGCTGTAATGAGAAAGAAATAATTATCAAGTTTTGTTCTCTTTGGCCATTTTACCAAAATCCTTGTTTCCTTTTCGTCATTTGAAAATTTCATGGGAGGAAGGTGAGGGAGCAGGGAGACAGGGGAGCAATTCCTCCAGCGTTTATCTGATTCCGTGCCTGCCCCTGGGTGAGGATGGATGACATTCTTTGCATTACATTTGTACATAACTGTAAAGGCTGTTCCTAATTGTTTTTATGGCCTTCTATATCTGGTTTGTATTTTAAGCAGATGACCAGGAAGATTTGAGTCACCTGAAAAAAGTAATCGTTTGTATGCCTTTGATTCACCCCCAGAATTTTACACAGCAAAAATCTACTGTTATTTTTCTCTCCCAGAATGTGTTTTAACCATGTGCAGAGTTTATGCCTGGTACCCAAAGAAAGGTTAGATTGTCATATCAATTAATTTCAGGGGGCTGATGGCTGTATTGAGTAGAAAGAGTTGTATTAGATAGGCTTGACTCTTCAAAATATGTTCTTTCCCCACCCAGAAAATTCTCTGAACAATAAATAAGATCTTAGTATTATATTCAGAATCAAAACATGCAAATTGGGGGAGTGATATTATTAAAAATGATTAGTCTAGCATGGAAGCAACCTAATGTCCATTGACAGATGAATAGATAAAGGAAATGTGGAATATTACTCAGCCATACGAAAGAATTAAGTAATGCCATTTGCAGCAACATGGAGGGACCTGGAGAATATCATACTAATTCAAGTAAGCCAGACAGAGAAAGACAAATATCATGAGATATCATTTAAATGTGGAATCTAAAAATATTACCCAAGTCAACTTACAAATATCATGTGATATCATATATATGTGGAATCTAACAATATTATACAAATGAACAAGTTTTGTTTTGAGACATAGAAAGTAAACTTATGGTTACTAAAGTGGATAGAGGGGGTAAATTAGGAGTTTAGGAGTAANCTAAAAATATTACACAAGTCAACTTACAAATATCATGTGATATCATATATATGTGGAATCTAAAAATATTATACAAATGAACAAGTTTTGTTTTGAGACATAGAAAGTAAACTTATGGTTACTAAAGTGGATAGAGGGGGTAAATTAGGAGTTTAGGAGTAATACATACACACTACTATCTATAAAATAGATAACCAATGAGGACCTACTGTATAGCACAGGGAACCATACTCAGTATTTTGCAATAACTTAAAAGGGAAAAGAATCTGAAAAAGAATAGATATGTTGGGTTGGCCAAAAACTTCATTTGGATTTTCCTTAAGATATTAAGATATTATGGAAAAACTCAAATGAACTTTTTGGCCCACCCAACATCACTTCAGTTGTCACTCAGTCCTCTCCAACTTTTTGCAACCCCATGGATTGCAGCACACCAGGCTTCCTTGTCCATCACCAACTCCCAGAGCTTGCTCAAACTCAGGTCCCTCGAGTCAATGATGCCTTCCAACCATCTCATCCTCTGCTGTCCCTTTCTCCTCCTGCCTTCAATCTTTCCCAGCATCAGGGTCTTTTCAAATGAATCAGTTCTTCACATTAGGTGGCCAAGGTATGGGAGTTTCAGCTTCAGCATCATGCCGTCCAATGAATATTCAAGACTGATTTCTTTTAGGATTGACTGTTTTGATCTCCTTGCAGTCCATGGGATTCTCAAGAGTCTTCTCCAACACCACAGTTCAAAAGCATCAGTTCTTCAGTGCTCAACTTTCATTATAGTCCAACTCCCACATCCATACATGACTACTGGAAAAATCATAGCTTTGACTAGGCAGACCTTTGTTGGCAAAGTAATGTCTGCTTCTTAATATGCTGTCTAGGTTGGTCATAGCTTTCTTCCAAGGAGCAAGCGTCTTTTAATTTGATGGCTACAGTTATCATCTTCAGTGATTTTGGAGCCCAGAGAAATAGTCTCTCACTGTTTCCACTGTTTCCCCATTTATTTGCCATGAGGTGATGGAACTGGATGCCATGATCTGAGTTTTCTGAATGTTGAGTTTTAAGCCAACTCTTTCACTTTCATCAAGAGGCTCTTTCTTTCTTCATTTTCTGCCATAAGGGTGGTGTCATCTGCATATCTGAGGTTATTGACATTTCTCCCTGCAATCTTGAGTCCAGCTTGAGCTTCATCTAGTCCGGCATTTCACATAATGTACTGTGCATATAAGTTAAATAAGCAGGGTGACAATATACAGCCTTGATGTATACTCCTTTCCTGATTTGGAACCAGTCTGTTGTTCCATGTCCAGTTCTAACTATTGCCTCTTGACCTGCACACAGATTTCTCAGGAGGCAGAAAAGGTGGTCTAGTAAACCCACCTCTTTAAGAATTTACCACAGTTTGTATATATGTATCTATCTATCTATATAGATATAGATATAAAACTGAATCACTTTACATCTAAAACTAACACAATATTGTAAATCACTACATTTCAAATTTTTTAAAAAGAAAAAGTCCCTTTACAAATATATGGGTATATTTTGTTAATAATTCCAGGAACATGCTATATTAAAATTTTAAAGACGCATTTATTAGAATGGCTGCTATTTTTTGAAAGCACAGAAATAACAAATGTTGGCAAGGATATGGAGAAATTCGACCCTTTGTCCACTGTTGGTAGAAATTTAAATGGTGCAGCAGCTGTGGAAGCACTCTGGTGGCTCCTCAGAAAGTTAAAGGTGGAATTATCACATGTTCCAACAATTTCACTCATGGATATATACCCCAAAATATTGAAAGCAGGGACTCAAATAAATGCTTGTAAACCAATGTTCATAACACTATTCATTATAGCCTCAAAGTAGAAATAACCCAAATATCTGTCAATAGATGAATGATGAATAAATAAAATGTAGTATCTACATGTAATGATATATTATTCAACCTTATAAAGTAATGGAATTCTGACACATGCCATAACCAGGATGAATCTTGAAATCATATACAAAGAGAAACAAGCCAGACACAAAGAGACAAATATTATATGACTGCACTTATCTGAGGTACTTAGAATAGTCTAATTCATAAAGACAGAAAGCAGACTAGAGGTTATGAGATATTGCTGGGGAGGGAGCATGGGGAGTTGTTGTTTAACGGGTATGGAGTTTCTGTTCTGCATGATGAAAAGTTCTGGAAGTAGATGGCAGTAAGAACTACACAACATTGTGAATGTACTTGATGCCACTGAGTTGCACACTTAAAAATGGTTAATGTGGTAAATTGTATTTTATGTATATTTTACCACAATAAAGGAAATTAAATAGCTTTTTAAAAATTTGAAGAAATGCAATGCAATATATTTAAAATTAAATAAGATGCCACATACATAGCTATTCTTTTCACCTGTGGCAGGCAGAAAGAATGTAGGAAGGAAGGCAAAGACTTTCAAGGCTGGAGACAGGCTAGCTTATAGCCACAGACACTGTTGGGCCAAAACACCCCTTCAGAAGATCAGTCAAAGCTACAAAAACTTTATGTAAGAAAGAAAAATATTTGTATTAATTAAATGCTTCAGTTTCCAGGTAATTGTTACATTGTCTTGAATATGCAGCCTAAGAATTAAGAAATTTATGTTCTTACTCTAAGGCAGCAANAACTTTATGTAGGAAAGAAAAATATTTGTATTAATTAAATGCTTCAGTTTCCAGGTAATTGTTACATTGTCTTGAATATGCAGCCTAAGAATTAAGAAATTTATGTTCTTACTCTAAGGCAGCAAATTATTTCACCAAGAGTTTTCCCTCACAGTCATTTAGTAAATGAACATTGTAATTAATTTATTAAACCATTTTATTCCCATCAGATAAACGCACAAATACAGCTACCTCAATTGATAAACAAATACATTTTGTAGAAAATGATCAGATCATAGAATCATACTTACTAGCTAAGTAATCCCTGGATAAGTCCACATGTTTAGAGCCTTGTTTTTCTAAACTGAAAATGGGAATAAATACATAGCTACCACAGAATCAACATAAGAATGAAATGAGATAATGTGAAAGCACCACCTTTGGCACATGATGAAGATCCAAATATTTTTAGATTATGTAAATAAGTGAATAGAAATGAAACAACTGGAAGAAAATAAGGAAAGAGGAAAATTAGAATTTGCTTTAAGTAACCATACACATGCAAGTTGTCAACACATGATTTCATCTGATCTGTGGAAGCTTTTATGCAAAATGGGTGTGGAGATTTACAAGATTGGACCTGAAATTGATGCATTCAGGCCTACTATATGTTGTACTAATTCTAAAATAATCAAAGCAAAAATAAACAAAATGACACCCATAAAATACACAGACAAGATGATACAGGAGAAACCACATATAATTGGATAATAACCACCATCACTATGAATAGCATGCAATTGTGAATCACAAAACATTTGTTTGCTATGGTTTCTTCCTTTCTTTTCTTTCTTTTTTCCAGTCCCCTTTCAAGAAAAAAAAAAGAAAAAGTTTGTTTTTCTTCAAAATAAAAACACTGGTTTGTGGGTTTGGATTGATTTTTTTCTTTCTTTTTTTCACTCTTTGTGTAAAAAGGTCAGTAACTATCAACTCGAGTATGAAAGGGTAAGAGTTTCCGGCTCTGCAAATTTGACTATTGAACAAAAGAAAAAAAGAGACCACCTTGTATCACTGAAGACAAAAAAGAAAGAAAACATTACATGTTTCCAACTTGCATGTCATAAGGAATTTTGATCACTTTGGCATTAGCGTTGGAGAAAACACTATGTTAATGTTTGTTTTCCTGCTACTCCAAAAGTTATTTCTCATATCCAAATAAGAAAAGAACATATCTCCCCTGACAAGAATGTTTAATACCAAAGTAAACAACCTGTTGGATTGTCTTACTGTAACTTGACTAAACTCCGATGGTTCTCTGATTTAAACTATATGAAAATGAAGGTTGCATAATGATAATGACAACATGAGCTGTGCCAAAGAAACAATATTTTGCTCGGATCCATGGCAATGTCACAGTCGTCACACGTATGGAGCAAACCTCCAGAACATTAGGTCATATTTACCTCATCAGGTAAAAGTCAGAAAGGATAACTGTGGATTATTACAGTATTGGAGTTAACGAATTGATTTGTAACTCACTTCTCACTCATCTAAATAATTAATCAAGTCCTGACCACTAAATTACATTTTCTTAATAATCTGTGTATGGGGGGTTTAAAACGTATATTTGCAGCGATACATCATGTCAGTTCATTCTGAAGTGATGAAACAGTTTCACTTTCTTTGTGTAAATGTCATCTACCTTAGATTAGACTCCGTGGAGGAAATAAATAATTCTTTCTTGATGGCTGCAAGATTTTTCACAGAACCAATTCATCCGTATCTACTCAAGATAAATATTAAAAGATAATATCTAGTTTGACCAGAAACTACGCATGTCATCAGGTTCACAATATTATTTTGATGACTAAAACTATAACCCTGTTTGCCTATATAAAAATCAATACAAAAATGTATTTTTTGATGTCAGCTTTTAAGAGAAAATCCTTAAAGAAAGTTAGTTTTTCTTCTAAGACACTTCGTTTTGAAACATGGAAGAAAGAGTCAAGATTTATATACATACAAGACTTTGCCATTAAATAAATGAAGATTAGATGTGAAAAGGAAAATACTTCTATTGTTAAGGCAATACTTAGAAATAAAATCAGCTAATTGAAAAGAAATAGGTTCACAATCTCAGACAGTGGTAATCTGATTGGAATATTTGCTATAAATCTTTCTTATTCACTAAATTTCATAGTGAAGAAAGCTTCATACATTGGTCTCAAGCTAAGTCATAGCAGAAACGGATAACAAAACCAGTAACAGTAATAATATCTCACATTTACACAACTTCTACTTTTTCTATGGTAGAAAATCAAAGTTGTTGCATTTATTTGGGCTTGAAGTGATGGTAGAACTTGATAATAATAAGGAGGGAAGGGTGACTTCTTAACAAGTAAAAGTTTTTTGAAGATATTTTTAGGTGAGAGATAGAGATCAGTATTCTGCTTCTCTGAAAAACTGAGAGAAGGAAACTCTTAACAATAAAACAGCAGAAGAGGTCCTCTGCTTGAAAAAGAAAAAGAATGTTCTAGTGGAGCATTTCCTAATGGGAGAGAACCTTCAGTCAAGGAATAGGTTTTGGAATCCTCTTCCCTCTTGGAGAAGGAAGTGGCAACCCACTCCAGTATTCGTGCCTGGAGAATCCCATGGACAGAGGAGGCTGGCAGGCTACAGTCCATGGGGTTGCAAGAGTCAACACAACTTAGCAACTAAACCATCACCTCTCCCCTCTAAGCAAGAAGAAAGAATCCATCTACTTAGAATACTGGTTCTCAACCAGGACCCTGAATATCTTTTTGACCATCACCACTGTGGGAGGCTGGAGTAAGAAATGGCAGCCTACTCCAGTATTCTTGCTTGGAAAATCTCGTGGACAGAGGAGCCTGGTGGGCTACAGTTCAGAGGGTTGCAGAGTCAGACCCAACTGAGCAAATAACACACACACTATGGGAGGCGGGAAAGGTCTCTTGACATCTAGTGGGCAAGGGAGGACAGAGCATGGGTGAGGGCGAAGTTGCTTCAGTCTTGTCTGACTCTTTGCAACCCTATGGACTCTAGCCCACCAGGTTTCTCTGTCCANGCAAGGGAGGACAGAGCATGCGTGAGGGCAAAGTTGCTTCAGTCTTGTCTGACTCTTTGCAACCCTATGGACTCTAGCCCACCAGGTTTCTCTGTCCATGGGATTCTCCAGGTAAGAATACTGAAGTGAGTGTGTTGCCATGCCCTCATCCAGGGAATCTTTCTGACCCAGGGATCAAACCCGCATCTCTTATGTCTCTTGCATTGGAAGGTGGGTTCTTTACCACTAGCACCACGTGGGAAGCCCCAAAAGAGGACTCTGCTGCTGCTACTGCTGCTGCTGCTGCTGCTAAGTCGCTTCAGTTGTGTCCGACTCTGTGGGACCCCATAGACAGCAGCCCAACAGGCTCCACCGTCCCTGGGATTCTCCAGGGAAGAACACTGGAGCGGGTTGCCATTTCCTTCTCCAATGCATGAAAGTGAAAAGTGAAAGTGAAGTTAGTGACCCCATGGACTGCAACCCACCAGACTCCTCCATGCATGGGATTTTCCAGGCAAGAGTATTGGAGTGGGGTGCCATTGCCTTCTCCGAAGGAAGACTCTGGGAAGCTGCTAAACACTCTACAATGTAAAAGACAGTCCCCCATAAGAAAGAGTATCCAGTCTGAAATGTCAATAGCACTGAGGCTGAGACAAGTTTAATTAGAATGATACAGGGCAGAAGTAGGTAAATTTTTCCTCAAAGGGTCTGATGACAAATATTTTAGACTTTGTCATTTCTATAGTCTCTACAGAAATTCAGAAATTCTGTTCCTGTATCACAGCAGCCATTGGCAATAACAAATTTTATTTCTAAAAACAGGCAGCAGGACCCATTTGGTTCCCTTGCTTTACTTTGCTGACTCTGGATCTAGGTCATTTCTCCCCTTAAAAACTGCTCTAGTTATTTCTGGAATTGAAAGGAATTCCAATTATTATGATGACTCTTTGGTAGTAAGGGTCTACATTTAGGAATCACATCCAATATGATGTGTTTTTTTAAGATGATTTTTTAAAAATCTAATTCTAACCGGAAAATTAAACCTGTGCAATGGTAGTCACAAATTTTTTTAATTTGTTTTCTATTTTGAAAGGGAATAATTTTTCCACTAAGACTTCATAAAACAGATATCTAAATTAGACAACTTGGCACCTCCATCCTCCCCCCACAAAAAAATTTGGCAAATGAACCAACCAGAGTATGTTCACAAACTGCTTCTCTAAACCAGAGATTCTTATTCTGTCGTGGTGCCATGAGAAGTCCTCAAACAGATCCAGGGGGTTATAAACTTGTTGAAATTACATGTAGAATACAGTGGGTATGCATATATGTGCATTTTCATGATGTCTTAGACTTCCTAAAAATTTAAGATCCACTGAGAGTCTGTTTTCAAGAATGGACTGCTTCTCGGAGGCTGCCAGAATAATTGAAAAGCATGACACAGTAGCAGATTTGATTCTGTGTCTCTGATAGACTGAACTAGATTACTCCACAGTTTGTGATCAACTTCATCAAACTTGGCCTCCAATTTGTGCTTTCCTCAATATGGAGAAGGAAATGGCAACCCACTCCAGTGTTCTTGCTTGGAGAATCCCGGGGACAAAGGATCCTGGTGGGCTGCCGTCTATGGGGTCACACAGAGTCGCTCACGACTGAAGCAACTTAGCAGCAGCAGCAGTATGGTTTAGATGGCAAAGGCACATTTCTGAATCTAAAGCCTTGGTATCAATTCTTTTTTACTGCCTTGTTACAAAAGTCAACTAAAAAGATTTTCAAAGATAAATATATATAGTGACATAATGTACATTTTTAAAAGATGAGAAAGATAGAGGTGAAAGGAAAACGTGCAAGGTCAAAACAGAGCCAATAATAAAAGTGTTTCTATTACAAACTCACTACACACATCAAGTATGTCATTTGCTTGCTCGCTGCTTCTGTTTCCTAATCTTTAGAACTGAAATAGCTGATTTCTACATGACATTTTCCTTATACTCAGGATTTATCAGTGGTATAGTAATCAGACAACAAACATTTGCTAAATCTCTACTGTGAATATATCGCTTCATTAGGTGGCACAGTGAGTCAGATGTAAGTTTCGCCTACTGAATCATTAACTTCACTTCCTGTATTAAATGTGCTCTTTTGGAATTTTCTTCTGTCATCTGGTCCCACAATAATCGACTTATGGAATCAAACTTAAATTATATTTTGACTAAAGAAAGTTTGTATGAGTCTCCTCAGAATGAGAAAGCAAATAATGGAGGAAAGAATGATAAATGAGAGAAAGAATGGGAGAAATGGTGGAATTTTGATTAAAAAAAAAAAACGAAAATCACTATAACGTGCAAGCACTGTTTCTTTTAGCTGTTTTCAAAACATCAGATTTGGAAAATAATATGAGAAATAGATCTAAAATGGGAATGAAATTCTGCACATATTTAACACTGGTTACTGGGCTCATCAACTTGAGGGGAGATAAACATTATCCTTTCCTATGGGAATGAGCATAAAAGATATCAGGCAAAAATAAAAAGTGAAGAGTTTCTCCTTTAAGACTTAAATTGTCGAGATGTAACAGACCTGATGGTGGCAAAACATGTTCTTCCAATATTATACAGATATTTATTAAAGTGACATTGAGTTTAAAGTGTCAGTTTGCTCGGTTGGGGAGTCCATCCATTCACATCATACTAAGTCAGAAGCTGGAAACTCTACTTTTCTTCTTTTTCTTTCGTTGCATAAAGGTATATTGCTAACTCATTCTGATGCTCGTGGGCGATGCATGCATTCTTTAAGTTATGGAACATAGCCGCATCTTACTGCTGTACAGCAAGAAAGTAGAACTGCTCCAAGCAATGAATACTGAGTCTCTATTTTCATGGTTGTTACCATGTAGTCACAAACAAAAACTGATGATGAAAGAATTAAGGTAATCTATCTCATGCAATATCATTAGTCACTTCCTGGTTCTGGAGCTCCCTAAAGCAAAGAGAGAATAAAATTTCAAAATATTACATTGCTAGTCAGTTTTATAGATATCAAGTTTGTACAGGCACATAAATCAAAATCTATTCAAAGTAAGGAGCAGATGTTTGAATTATTTCAACAAAATAAAATCATCTCCCTCTCTTACATGCTACAAATCCACAGTCTTTTCATAAGTATGAAAGCTGTAAAAAAAAGCTTGGGATTCATCATTTAGATGATTTACATTCCCTTTGAATTTTTCACACCAAGTGGTGGGACCTCAGGACATCTTGTTATTTCCATTACCATGGCCATTTGTGGTGAGCAGTCCCACTGTACACTGAGGAAGAAATAGGCACAAACCAACTGCTGAACTTTTAAAAATAATAATAATCTTTCTTGTTGGCATTTTAGTCTAAATTATCCTTCCAACCAACATTAAGAATGTGGCAGGAAGAAAAACAGTATTAATGGGAAAGAATTCACAGAGGCCTCATTTAGAGAGACTTCATTTAGATTATTTTTTCAGTAGACTACATATTTAAAAATATATATGAATATGGGAGGGAGTCTGGGGGAGAATGGATACATGTGTATGCATGGCTGAGTCCCTTTGCTGTTCACCTGAAACTGACAACATTGCTAATTAGCTATACTCCAATACAAAATAAAAAGTTTAACTAATGTATACATTAATATGTATATAATGTATATGTGTATATATATATATACATATAAAATACATATATATGTATATGTTTTACATTCTGCTTCCCTACAAAAGTTGACTTATAGACTAACACCTAGATAAGGCACATTAAGACAAATGATTGTAAGAGAAAACTGAGTCTGTCTGAAAGATACAAAATTAACAAAAGTGACACTATTGCTGAAGAGGTAGGTCCCAACACTTCTTAGAACATAAATATTTATCTATTTTATATATGTCCTATAATGAGATATCAGAGAGAACAGAGCGTGTTTGTTGTTTCTACATGGACCACAACCCCAAATATATTTTATATATAGCAGAGCTTTAGCAATTATTAAACTTGGGCCTTCCTACCATGCAGTCTGTGGGTACATGTCACAGAAACACTACATCAATGAGAATCACTTATTTGGATTTACTTTCATATTTANGAACAGAGCTTGTTTGTTGTTTCTACATGGACCACAACCCCAAATATATTTTATATATAGCAGAGCTTTAGCAATTATTAAACTTGGGCCTTCCTACCATGCAGTCTGTGGGTACATGTCACAGAAACACTACATCAATGAGAATCACTTATTTGGATTTACTTTCATATTTAAGGAAATTATCACCCTTGTATAGAATTCAAGATGAATCTTTACACTGAATCACTATGGAAAAAATCTTGTTTAAAAAATCTCTAACATCAAATAACAATAATAACATAAACTGTCTCAACTTTTGTGTTCTAATAAAATGTTATAATTAGGCTCCAATTGAATCTCAAATGTAAATGAAATATATAATAATGCAGAATTTAAAATCCAATAAGGATAGTTTGGAAACTAACTCACATATTTATCTTAGGATAAAATATTACCAAAATAATAAATCATTTATCTTGAAGAAGAGAACAGATTTTCTATCCTTTGTTAAATCATTATTTCAGTAAAACTGTTAAAAAGTATGAGTGGGAAAAATTGCATTATTTTATCTGTAACACCAAGAAAAAAATATGACTCTGAAAATATTGTTTAGACATATAAGGAAACTACAAAATGTCAAAGTCCTTATCACCTGGAATAGCTTCATAGATAAACATTAACTCTCCCACTAACTATATGCATCATGAGAATTAGAATTACCTTTTTAAAGTTTTGTATCCCAGCTCAATACTAGCTCTTCAGAATTATTTACTGAACAAAAAAATAAGTGAATGAATGATTTGGGGGTAAGCTAACATAATATCCTTCACTGCAGTAGCCATAGCATGTACACTTCGACTTTCTCTTTCAACCTCAGTTGCAATAGGTGATTTAGTTAGAATATCCAGCCATACTCTTCTACCAAGGTTGTCCTTGTTAAATTAACCAGATACGCCTGGGATATAATGTCACCCAAGCTAACGAGACCAGTGTCCTACAGGCTTTGTCTCCCCTGGAGCTTCGTTTAGGGGTGTGGATTGACTTTGTTAGGACAGACCTAGAGTTGGTCTTATTCTAGGTGTTGTCTTTTCTGGGTTCTAAAATCACTGCAGATGGTGACTGCAGCCATGAAAAAGACGCTTACTCCTTGGAAGAAAAGTTATGACCAACCTAGATAGTATATTCAAAAGCAGAAACATTGCTTTGCCAACTAAGGTCCGTCTAGTCAAGGCTATGGTTTTTCCAGTAGTCATGTATGGATGTGAGAGTTGGACTGTGAAGAAGGCTGAGCACTGAAGAATTGATACTTTTGAACTATGGTGTTGGAGAAGACTCTTGAGAGTCCTTTGGACTGCAAGGAGATCCAACCAGTCCATTCTGAAGGAGATCAGCCCTGGGATTTCTTTGGAAGGAATGATGCTAAAGCTGAAACTCCAGTACTTTGGCCACCTCATGCGAAGAGTTGACTCATTGGAAAAGACTCTGATGCTGGGAGGGATTGGGGGCAGGAGGAGAAGGGGATGACAGAGGATGAGATGACTGGATGGCATCACCCACTCAATGGATGTGAGTCTGAGTGAACTCCGGGAGTTGGTGATGGACAGGGAGGCCTGGCGTGCTGCGATTCATGGGGCACAAAGAGTCTGACATGACTGAGCGACTGAACTGAACTGAACTGAAAAGAAGTGTTGTGATCTCCTTCTCTGGCAGGGCTGAAAACACCAGTATCTTTCTCCATAACCTTGCCTCAACATGCTTAGCCCTAATCTATTCTGCTTTCAATTGTGTAGTAGCTGTTCTCCAGTAATTTTCAGGTGGTCTTACCTGACACTGATGAATAGCCCAGCCTTCAGCCATAGACTCATCAGTGACCCCAACATGGTCTCCTGGGTACCCTTCACTCCCTCATTTCTGCTGTCCTTGTTCCAGCCATTGCAGTATTCCGACTCTGATCTCATCTCCTCAGCTCAGTGGAATCATCATGTTCAACACATACTCTTAACTCTCTGTAAACACAGTAAGGAAATTATCTCCAAGCAGAATGGGTGTTTGTAAGGTTCATCTAAAAAAAATTTTCTTCCCTGAGTTAACTGCCTAAAAACGAATGTAATGGACTGAAATGAATAGAGTAGAGTGAATAGAACAGATGGCAGCATATCTCTAATAAAGCTAGATACTGTGTGAAACTTTTATTTAAGTTAAATATATCTATATGTACACTGGATATCAAAGTAAAAAATATTGCTTACTGTGATTCACATTCTAAAGAAATTTTGAAGTCATTGAATCATAACAACGCCCATGAACTTGATTTGTTTTAAAGACAGAATTGAAAAAATCTCAGATACTGTCAATTCAGAATATTTTTTTGAAGATTAATATTTTAAAAATCAAATATTTATCCATTCTTTCAACAAAAATATTACAAAGTACTTAGATAATTTGACTTATTCTATTCTAAGTGTAAAAGAAAGGATTATTGTATAAGAGAATAAACCTCCCACTTTCTTCCTTTAACATCTTTCAGTAATTCTCTAGCATTTACCCTTGTGCCTCTTCAATTTTAATGTGCATCTCAATCACCTGGGGATCTTATTAAAATGCAGATTCCGATTCTGTGAATCTAGAGTTAGAGTTTGAGGTTCCACCTTTCTAACAAGCTCCTGGTTGGTGCCAATACATCACTCAGAACCCAGAGCAGAGGCCAGGACACTTTTTTGGTGAAGAGCCAAATAGTAAATACTTGAGATTATAAGTCACATGCAGCTCTTTCTCTTCCTCCTCTTCCCACAGCAATTTTTTGAAAATGTAAGACCTTTCTTAGCTCATTGACCATACAAAGTATGGTGCTGGCCTACAGACACTGATCTGGAGCAGCCTGGCTGATAGAAATTAAATGCAAGCCACCTATGTCATTTTAAAGTTTCAAGTAGCTATTTTTTTTAAGTAAAAAGAAATAGGTGAAGCTAATTTTAATCTTTCTTCTTTAATTCAAAATGTCCAAAATAATAGGTTTTAACATATAATCATATAATAATAACATACAATACTATAAAAATTATTGATTAGAGATTTTTTTCAGACTGAAAATTAATGAGGATTTTATACTTAGAGCATTTTCATTTGGCCTCATCACATTTCTACTTCTCAGTATAACCACCTGTGGCTACTGGCTACTGTATTGGACAGTGAGGTTCTAGAAGAAAAAGTTCAAAATTCTTCTTCCTTTGGTACATGATGCCCTTTTTTAAAATTGAAGTACAGTTGATTTCCAGCATCATGTTAGTTTCAGGTACACAGTGCAGCAATTCAGTTATACATGTACATAAAATGATACCCTTTTTGACCCTCCGCTGTTTACCTTTCTAGCTTCATGTGCTACCTCTCAACCACGTATACTTGACATTCTAGTCACAGTGTACTAATTCCTTTCCTTGAATATATGGTTCCCTCTATTTGAAATGCCTTCATCGCACCTGTCTCCTACCTGAAAACTTTACTCACCCTTACTCTGCTGCTGCTGCTGCTGCTGCTAAGTCACTGCAGTCATGTCTGACTCTGTGCGACCCCATAGACGGCAGCCCATCAGCCTCCCCTGTCCCTGGGATTCTCCAGGCAAGAATACTGGGTTGCCCTTTCCTTCTCCAATGCATGAAAGTGAAAAGTGAAAGTGAAGCCGCTCAGTTGTGTTCAACTCTTCAGGACCCCATGGTCTGCAGCCTACCAGGCTAAACTGATGCAATTACAATAGGATTAAATGCTTGAAGAAGGCAGTAGAAATTTATGAAAAATAATTGTATAATACTACATCAATGAATACTGATGTTATTATTTCATAGACTATTTTAAAATAAAATTGAAAATTTGATAGGCCAAATATTACATACCTTAGTACTAATATTAAGGTATTGCTATAATATTAATATTGAGGTTCTATATGGAGGCAAAAAGATGGATTTTATTCCTTTAATAAAATAGAATCCTTTTTCAAAAAGCATGTAAAATGTATTGATTTAATACTTTAGCATCTTTAGATATGCTTGATGTCATTGCCTATATTTGACAGTCATGGAAGTTAAGACTTTCAGAAGGTTAAATGACTTTTTGATGGGCTCTTTAAGGGGGAAGATCCCCTGGAGAAGGAAATGGCACCCCACTCCAATGTTGCTGCCTGGAAAATCCTATGCACAGAGGAGCCCAGCAGGCTACAGTTCATGTGGTCACAAAAGAGTTGGACCCAACTTAGCAACTAAATAACAAAACTCTGAGATAGTCAAACTGTGCTTACTCAGTAGATGAAGACAAGTCAACTAACTTGTAAGGTATGAAGTGCGATATATTTCAAACAAATTTCAAATAAGTCTTCTCCAAAGACTCTACTAATCTGAGTTTAATAATGATTTTTTTCGTCCCTGAATGTGTAAGAAAGTTATAAACAGCACAGACCCCAGTTTCTTCATCTATAAAAAGGATCGTAACAATAGCAGTGATACCCCATGATCATAGTAATAACCAAATAATGTTTTCTTACTCAAAATTTCCCCCTAAGATTTTGTTTCTATGACCTGAGTACATTTTTAACAAAGATCTTCATGAACAGTCTTACCTCAGAGGTTCAGGCCTGAACAGAGAACTGTGTCCAGAATAGATCAAAGGGCTTCCCAGGAGGTGCTAGTGGTAAAGAATCCACCTGCCAATGCAGGAGACATAGGTGACATAAATTCAGTCTCTGGATTGGGAAGATCCCCTACAGTAAATAATGGCAACCGCTCTAGTATTCTTGACTGGAGAATTCCAAGGACAGAGAAGCCTGGTGAGCTACAGTCCACAGAAAGTGGACACAGAATGTCAGACACAACTGTGAACACACATCCATAGATCAAAGGAGGCGCATTGTGAGCGATGGTTTGGAAATCTTTTTAATCCTGTAGCTTTGGTTAATATCAGTGATGCTGACACCTGGCTGAACATTAGTATCCCCAGGGCGCTTCTAAAGGTATCAATGCCCAGACAATGATATCAAAATCGCTGGGAGTGTAAACTAGACATGGGTAATTTTTCAAAGATCCTGCCTCCCCCAACCTCAAGTGATTCTAGTGTGCAGTTGGGTTGAAAATTACTGGGTCCATCAACATCAGGTTTTTCATTTGCAAAATAGAACTATCTTTGCTCACAAATATAAGAATTAAAAGAGACAATGTATATAAAGCACTGGGCACATTTTAGATATTTGATAAAAATTATTTCTTATCCTCATGTTCCTTCAGTTAATTCCCTTGCATTCCACTAATTTCTTGGGCACTAGAACTGTTTTCTTCTCTAATAGTATCTTTTCAGTGGGTTTATTTATTTGTTGCTTATAGTTGAAATGGATCCACAGCTTTCGACAGTGATTCAACCTCGACTCATGTGAAGAATACTTTATATTTCTCCACCAGCAACATCAGAACTTTCCTAAGCAGAGACAGGCTGTTAAGAATTCCCTCCCTCCCCTGTAGGTGGTCAACCTACCCCCAAACTCCCAGAAAGATTCCCCTTAAAAATACTGTGATTTTAGTGATTCCAGCACCAGTATCTATCTCTCTCTTTTTTTTAGTATCTCTTTAAAAGCACAGATCCCTGGGTCCTGCCCTTAACCTACTGAAATAATCTCAGGAGTTACAGCTGCCTTTTTAACAGCCTATCAGGTGGTTCTTACGTGTACTAATGTTTGGGAAACGTTGGCAAGGAGAAAAGCGACAACTGTAAACACAGCCATCAGATAATTCAGGTTAATCTCCTACATACTACAGTTTACTCCAAGACCAGGGAGGAATGTAATGCCATGCTTTTTTTTTTTTTAACATCCAACTTCTCTCTACTTTCTAAAAGATTTCTTGACCTTCAAATTGTTTTTTGCTCCCATAATGTCTCTTAAAGTGAAAGTAAAAGCCTGCTCAGTCGTGTTCAACTCTTTGTGACCCCTATACAGTCCACGGAATTCTCCAGGCCAGAATACTGAAGTGGATGGATAGCCGTTCCCTTCTCCAGCAGACCTGACCAACTGAGGAATCGAACCAGGGTCTCCTTCATTTCAGACAGATTCTTTTTTTTTTTTTTTAAACTTTATTCTATTTTACAGTACTGTATTGGTTTTGCCATACATCGACATGAATCAGCCACAGGTGTACATGATCTCCCCATTAGGGAATCCCACAACGTATCTTAAATATCATCCAACTCAGTAGTTTGTTTTATAAGAAAAGTTGTGACTTTCCCAAAGTTACCAACTTGGTGGCACCATATGCCCATAGGGAGCAGCTGTCAACAAGTCTTTCAAAAGACAAAGACCTTTGTGTTGGTGGCTCCATTAAGGTGCAGCTCTACACTGGCCAGAATTTGTGCACACACAGTTCTTCCACCTCTCCCAGCCCTGCCCCTTTAGCAGTTTCTTCTCCTTTTCTCTAAAGTTTGGAAGCATATCCCATTGCACAAAGTCAAGGCATGGTCAGTAGTCAAGGACAGCATCACATGAACAGCAGATTTTAAGTATATAATTGAGCAAAAAATATTTCTACCTGGGCTGTAACAGATTTAGAAATGATTTACTTAGAGAGACCTGAGATTGTTAGGGCAAAAGCGCCTTGCACACAGGTAAATGATTGTCAGAGGCTTGGGGACTGCTAAATCCCAGTCCTACCTTAGTGACACATCATCCCAGCTATTGACTTCGAAATGCATGAGAAAAGTCAGCACAGAGCCTTATTTGTGCACAAATTCAGAAGAACCAACTCAACAAGAGATGGAAACCAAGAGCAGAGCTATCATTAGAATAATCCCCTTCACACTCATGGCTTTGGAATTTGTAAATGTACAGATACAAGGAGCATTACCCATATTTACTTAACTTGGCTTCCTACTATTATTGCTTTCATTTTTATTATGAAGTGTTGTTACATTTCTGAAGCTTGATTCATTAAGTAATTGCCAGCCTTCTATCTGGGTCATTGGTCATATTTATTGCAAAAGAAAAATACAAATCATTATTCAAAAACAAATTCCACATATTTTCCACGTCCTAAACTTTTCAACCTCTCTTTATTTTGTGCAGGGTTGATTCGTTCCAAGGAATAGCACATTCCCCGGAGATAATCAGACTGAAGCAGGAGAGGAAAGGGTTGGTCTTTAATAGAGAGGACCACAGAGTTTTTGCCTGTCCTTAATATTAGGCTTTGTTTCTGAACATTATTAAGAGGTTTTCAAAAGAAGCTTGTGGTTAGGTTGGTTAAAATTACTCTAACTCCCAAATTCTGGGGAGCATTCACTCACTCTCACACACACACACACACATACACACACACACACACACACACACACACACGCTTTTCTTTCCTCTTCTTGTTCACAGAATAAGGGCATTGTTTCCCTCAATTCATTTCACTGTTGAAGAAACTATAAACGAAACATGGCAGGATGAATGGATCACATCATTAACTTAAACTGCCCCATACATGAGAAGAATACACAGTTTGCAAAATAATGGGATGTTTGCAGCGTATGTGTAGAAAGTGTTCTCGTTTACAAACAATGTATACAGCTCTAACCCCGTTTTTTCAGCCTTCTCATTGTTTTTTTCATTCCATTCTTTCCCCACTACAGTCATTGTAGAGTCTAGATAATCCTTTTTTAGTTGAGTTCCCTGGATTGCCCTCTAAGCTATTTTTAAAAGCCTATAGAACATAAACAATTAAAAATTTTTAAAAGCCAAAAGCTACAGGAGGCCCCTACATGAATGCACAGGAAAGGCCCTTTCACCTTGTTAACCACCTTTTCCTAGGAAAGCCAGTGCGTCTGGGGAGGAAGAGGAGAAGCAGGCAGCGTTTACCAAGGGTTTGCTGCCATGCACTGTGTCAGGTACTTTACTAGAGACCTTGATTTCCCCCATGACAACCTTGTAAAATCAAAATTATTATCCCCACTTAACAGATAAAGAGCAGAGAATCAGAGAGGTGAAATGACTTGTTTGAGATTATAAAACAATAAATGGAAAGGCTCAATCCAAAGCTAGGCTGGTTTAACTGACTTTAAAGGCTATGTTTGTTCTTCCTGTACTGTTCAAAGATGAATATCTGTGTCTTTGTGAAGATACCATAGATTGTTTCCATGGAATACAGGATTTTTGTTTCTTTGCTTGTTTGAATTTGAGGCGGGGGCGGGTGGGGGGGATTAAATCCTGTGGGTTGAGTTGCTGTCAGGAGAGAGTTAGAACCTTGAGACTACAGAGTCCTCAAGCCCAGAATGATCTCCATCTAAAAGTTATTTGTGATAATCAGTTAGCTATCGAGTCCCTGATGCTGGGAAAGACTGAGGGCAGGAGAAGGGCGCGACAGAGGATGAGATAGTTGGATGGCATCACCCACTCAATGGATATGAGTTTGCGCCAACTCCGGGTGATAGTGAAGGAGCAGGAAGCCTGGCTCATGGGGTCGCAAAGACTTGGACATGACTTAGTGACTGTATTCTTATCAAGTCCAACTGCTCCCATCTGTGAAGCAGAAAACAAGGCAAACCCAACTAAGACATGTAGAGCTGATTAGACATTTGGACGTATATGATTGGCAAAGGGGGCGTGGCTTGAGCCTCTGAGAGACGGTACGGAATGTGCTGCCTGAACTCCTCTCTGAAGGTACCGTGGTCTCTTTGTATTCCTCAGGGACCCACTCACATGCAGATTTTTCACTGCGAAATTGGATGTTTCCTCACCTTGTTAAGTGCTTCCTTGGTGGCTCAGATGCTAAAGCTCTGCCTGCAGTGCAGGAGACCCGGGTTCGATCCCTGGGTCAGGAAGATCCCTTGGAGAAGGAAATGGCAATCCACTCAAGTACTCTTGCTTGGAAAATTCCATGGACGGAGGAGCCTAGTGGGCTACAGTCCACGGGGTCGCAAAGAGTCAGACACGACTGAGTGACTTCACTTTCACCTTGTTGCCTTTCAGAAAGCCAGTGACACCAGATAGTAGAATATCATCACCCTGACAAACAGGAGCCTCATTGGATCATGGGGCCAAAAAAGGAAGCATGGGAGCCACTTCTGAGTGAGAAGCAAGGACATCCTTAGTCACAGGCTGTTCTTGCTTTTTGCTTTAACCATGTGATAAACCCATGTCATAAAAGAGAACAACTAAATAAGGGAACACTATGTCCTTCGCACCATGGTGGTTTCCCAGAATCCTTACAACACCCAAGGCAAGTACAATGGAAAGAGCATGAACTCTGGAATTGGAGTGATCTGGTTTTGCATTTCAGATAAACAATTAGCTAGTTAAATTAACCTCTCTGAGTCCCTGTGTCCTCACCTATAGAACAGGGATAATAGTACCAATCTTAACACATTGTTTTGAGGATTAGAGACAATAGCAGTGAAATGTCTAGACGAAACTCAGGAAAGGGTCCTGCCATTATAGGGTGGTTATTTTAGCCTAAAAATGGCCCAAGCATAAAATGGCAGAGTTTGAAGGAGTCTTGGAGGTCTATTCCAACAACTTTCCATTGTAGAAATATCTTCTCTCTCACATCTTTGATAGATAACAATTTGAATACTTTCTGCCCTGGTAGGTAATCTGGGCCCACTGTCGGATCTATAGAGCAAAAATGGTGGGTTATTGATCACATATTTGTAGAACTGGAAAACTATGAAATGAGTTTATTCAAATGGATTCTTTTTAATTCAAGAAGCATAATGAGTTTTGAACAAGGTAGAATAAATGAGTTAGTGAAGTTCAGGGATGATCACTTAGGACATGAAGTACATTAAATAACTCAGAAGGAAAATGCTTTTACATTCACAAAGTAGCACATTTATGCCACAATTAAACTCTTGTGTTTAACTGTCCTGGTGAAACTTTTGTTCATGGCTTGGGGTAATAAACTTATAATTTCCCTCTTATAGTTATTGAAGAAATGAGTTCTAAATATGGAAAGATTTGATTAAAGATTGTCTTTGCTATTTAATTTACAAAATATTATGTTGTACCATTCCTGTGCTCAAATTCTACTCAACATACCCATTCAAAACTAGAAAATGTGTGTGGAAAAAAGGGAAACTTCCTACATTGTTGGTAGGATTGTAAATTGGTATAGTCATTACGGAAAACAGTATGGAAGATCCTTTAAAAACTAAAAATAGAGCTACCATGCTGTGCTGTTCTTAGTTGCTCAGTCATGTCCTATTCTTTGGAACTCCAGGGACTGTAGATTTCCAGGCTCTTCTGTCCTTGGGGATTCTCCAGGCATGAATACTGGAGTGGGTTGCCATGCACTTCTCTAGGTGATCTTCCCAACCCAGGGATCAAATCCAGGTCTCCCGCAGTACAGGTGGATATGGTATTGGCCATGTCACCAGGGAAGCCCACATGATCCTGCAACCCCACACCTGGGCTTATATCCAGAGGAAATAATAATTTGAAAGGATACGTGCACCCTAATGTTCATTGCAGCACTATTTACAACAGCCAGGACATGGAAGCAATTTGTATGTCCATTGATGGATAAATCGATAAAGAAGGTATGACACACATTTACAATGGAATATTACTCAGCCATAAAAAAGAACAAAATAGTGCCATTTGCCANGCTTATTAAGGAACACAACTGCAGGCATCTGATACAGCCAAGAGGCCTCAACCTGAAAGGAGGAGGCAGGTTCTCATCATTTATATTGGTGATATGGACGAAAACAGAGAAGACAAGGTAATAATGTTAGCAGAAAACAAACAGCAAGGAGAGAAAACAATTTCTAAACCATCTTGATGTGCTGAAATGCTGAGCCAAATACACAAAGTAATTTTTTTTAAGTGAAGGAAAATTTAGGATGTCTTTTTTGTAATTGGCACAATGTTCCTTGTGCCAATATTCTGTAAAATCTGTCCTGTAAAATCTAAGTTCTTTTAAATCATTTACTGAGGTATAATTTACATACAATGTAAGCACATTGGATATGTTTTGATAAATGTATCAAATTGAGACAGTCCCATTAGAATGATACCCATCCCATTTAATCCTCTCTCCCAACTAGAGACAACTACTGTTCTGATTTTTATCACAAAAGCTTAATTTTGCCTGGCTTAGAACTTCATATAAATGGTTTCATATCACTTGTAAACTGCTTGCCTGGCTTCTTTTACTCAAGATAATGCATTTTAGATACATCCACATTTTTCTGTGTATTAGTTGTACAAGGTTTTGCTAGTTTTGTTTTGTCTCGTTTCATTGGTGAAAAGTAGTCCATTGTATGACTGTTACTGAGTTCAAGCTCATATAACTTGCTGCACAACAGGATAATAAATTGAGAGACGAGCTGTTGGGGCAATGAATAGCAACTTTATTTGAAAAGCTAGCAGATGGAAAGGATGGTGGACCAGTCACCCCAAGGAACCGTCTTACCTTGAGTTAGAATTCAAGCTTATTTTATACTGAGAGGAGAAGGTTTGGCTGGTTGTTGCAAACTTCTTGGTGACAGAATCTTTTGTTCTTGCAACTGTCTGCGTAACATAGGTCTGATCACAATGTTCCTGTAAACCTCCAATGAGACTATTGTTATTCTCTGTTCTGCAACTTTTTATCTCTATATGAATCGAAAAGTGCTATACAATATCTTTATAAGTCAAGCCTAGAAGACAGAACTTGAAAAAGTGCTATTATGTGTATTTCAGGCTACAGGCAACATTCTTTTACTAAGGTTCAGAGCCACCATAACTGGACACAGGCAACAGAGAACAAAGGTTAGAGCTAAAGGAATAGACCCAATACATTTGTAATTTCGTTTACATGACTTTACCACAATTTGTTTATCTCTATTCCCTTACTAAGAATGCAGAAAGGAAACTCCAGGCTGGGAGGTGAGGACATTTTAGCATATCAAGATTATGTAAAAAGGTTGTAATTAATGAAGCTAGAGGGAAATTCTCTTTGGAGGGTACTGTTGGGGTCTGTGGTGTTTTCCCTCACCCCTCCCACACTAGGGGAAAGCAGAACGATGTTTCCCAGTTCACCTCAAGCCTAACGAGGCAGACTTTAAGAGGACTGCTCAGAAGACCTTCTATGTATTATGTAACTGTAGGGGTCAGTGTTCATTCTATAATCTATGTACATAGTGACCTGAGAACTATATCATTTGTCAATCAAGGACAGAGTACACTAGGGTTTGACTGGTTCTTGACTCACACCAAGGAGAGGCTGATGGAAGCATCGAGTAGAAGGCAGTGTTGAGAACTATGCACCTCCACTTATTGTAGGACAAAGGTGCTTCCTCCGTCCTTTGGGCGAGATGTAGGCTCTGAAAGTAGGAGAAAGATTGGTTTTATTTTAAAAGGAAAGTTGCCTAGGAAGTCCTCCTGATGTGAAGCAAAGTGATCTGAAAAGAAAGAAATTGGAGATGTTTTTTGATGAAGAATTTGAAGAGGATGTTCCTACGCAGGCAGATAGAGGAGATCCTACACTCACCAGTATCAGACATTCCCATGGGAAGTCTCTGAAAAACTCTGAAGTGCGCCAAAAGTCACCTTTGACTGCTTGCCAGATCTGGCATGTATAAACAGGAAATCCCAGCAGTACCAGTCATCTGGGACTCTTCCTGTCCCCTAGTTCTATTCCTTATGCTAGAGGGTTCCAAAACTAAGGAAAGCCAACTGAGCAAGGAGGACGAGATGCACCTAATCAAGAAAGAATCCTGAATCCTCCCAAACCACATCTCTACCTGTTCCAGCCCAGTCTGCCCCCACCGCCAGCCTTTAGATCCGAAGTAGGCCAGAGGAAAAGAGTTTAGAATGGAGCTATCAACTACTAAAATAAGACTGAAAGTGAAAGTCGCTCAGTCGTGTCTGACTCTGTGAGCTCACGGACGGTAGCTCGCCAGGCTCCTCTGTCCATGGAATTCTCCAGGCAAGATTACTGGAGTAGATAGCTGTTCCCTCCTCCAGGGGATCTTCCCAACCCAGGGACTGAACTCAGGTCTCCTACATTGCAGGCAGATTCTTTATCAACTGAACCACTAGGGAAGCCCAAAATAAGACTAAAGGGTTTTTATTACATGAGAGTGACTGGAAACTTTATGGGGCCTGCTCTGAGATTTCATTTCAGGGGAAACTTAGTCCACTGAGCGATCACAGAAAAGAATAAAGTAGTTTTGTGTACATTTACAATTGAGAGCTATGAAATATTCCATGAAAGAATTACAACTTGTTGTTAATACATTTGATACTAGGAATATTGCCTATATTTTTCTAAGGCTTAATGTTTTGAATAAATCATCCAAACTTAGGCTTGTAGCTAATTAAAGATGAAGTCCAAGGACATCACTGAATGCCAACTCAGTTATGTAAGGTCTCTGCAGATATGAATGACAGATGTTTGCTCATTTAAAGAAGGGTGAGATTTTTGCCCAGCAAGGTTTTGTTGAAATCTTGATTATCCATTATATTTTATTCTAGACTAAAATGTTCATATAAAAAGGGGGAAATATAACATTTATAGTTTCAGAAAAGACAAAGTATGAGGAAATGTAATTCAAAACTGCAAACTTTAGAATACAAACTTTCAAAGTGATGCTTTTCATCCATTTTTAACTAGTAACTCTACAACCAATTGAATTATACTACAAACATGATTTAAATGTCATAATAACCAAAGTGGTTAGGTTGATCATTGTTCTACTTCATCACTTAGTCATAAACAAAATAAGAATTGCATCTATGAAGCAAACTGTGTCCATTGACAGATGAATGGAGAAAGAAGATGTGGTGTATACACACACACACACACAGGAATACTATTCAGCCATGAAAAGAATGAAATAATGCCGTTTTCAGCAACATGGACAGACCCAGAGATTATCACACTAAATGAAGTAAGCCAGAGAAAGACAAACATCCTATGATATCACTTATATGTTGAATCTAAAAAATGATACAAATGAACTTATTCTGAGCAAAGAGAAACAGAGTCACAGACACAGGAAACAAACTCAAGGTTACTAAAGGGGAAAGAGGAGGAGTGATAAATTAGGAATTTGGGATTAGCAAATACATACTGGTGCTGGTAGTTTAGTTGCCAAATAGTGTCCGACTCTTTGCAACCCCATGGACTGTAGCCTGCCAGGCTCCTCTGTCCCTGGGATTTTCCTGGCAAGACTACTGGAATGGGTTGCCATTTCCTTCTCCAGGGGACCAAACTGGGGTCTTCTGCACTGCAGGAGGATTCGTTACTGTCTGAGCCACCAGGGAGGCCCAGTGCTGGTATACATGAAAGAAATATTAATAACAGTATTGACTTCAGGAAAATGTTCAAGTTAGCAGTAAAGCCCAGAACCTCCTCTATTTCAAATTTTCAATCTAGCTCCCTCTGCTGGAGGAACTCACTTCCTTTAAGACTACCTGTCTTGGTAAGCCATGACTTCACTACTAACACTCCTTCTAGGGACAGCAAATGAATTTCCATGCATCAGGGTCCCACGGCAACCTCCAAGTCAAAGAATTCTCAGCCTTTTGGTAAATCCAGCTTCTAGTACCAATGGTGGTAACCCCACACTGTTATGGTTCACCCACTTTAGGCATTTGTTGATTTTTCTTTGAAAATTGGACTTCTCAAGTGATGTCTTGTGTAGATAATGATGATTTCACTGCTCCTTTTTCATCTTCCACCTAGTGAGTGCTAAGTACTTTCCATGCTCATTTCTAATGCTCCAAGTGCATTTCTCTAACATTCACATCATGACCATCTAAATTGGGATAATTCTGAGAGTGAAATGGAGTGCTATGAATAATTGTGCTGGAACAATATGCATAAACTGGCTGTTCAAGGCAAATCAGGATACATGGTTATGCTACCTATAAGACATGTGTGTAAAATAAAAAGACTGAAAGAAAAGCTGGGAGCAATGAACATTTAAGTCATCCCTATTGTAGTCTCACTAAGCCAACAATAGAATTTCTTGACATGAAGTGAATTTGGGTGATATGTGGAAGGGATTTTTAAAAAAGCAGATCTAATGTACAGATATTTTTAGACTACTTGGAAATAAAATTAAGCCAATTGGACAGACTTTATTGAGTTAAAAAATACCTAATATGCCTTTCAATCCAGGAATTCCACTTCTAAGTAAATTGTCCAATGAAATAATTATGAACATGTGTAAATATTTGGCCACAAAAAGTTCATCTAGAAGTGCTTAAGGAAAGAGAGGGAAGCCTAATTTTCAAAAACAGTGAGTTGGATTATATACATTGTCATATCCATATAATAAAATTATATACAACATTAAATATAGTACTATAGATTTAATAATTACAAGCATGGGAAGATGTTCTCACTATATAAACATTTTGAAGCAAGTTATGATGTGCTATATTAGTTTGGGTCCTGTTTCATTTATTCTTATCTTCTGAACTATTTATTATTAAAGTATATCTTATTTTTAGTAAAAATAAATTTGTCTCTCTTCAAGGAGAAAAAACAAGAATGATTCCTGATAAAATGCCAACATGAGGCTAAAATAATGACTGATTTGAAATTTTCTTCCTTTGGCTTGTCCATATTTTATAAGTGAAAATATTTTGTAAATATCAATAAAATTTATAATAATTTTAACATTATGTAGACTGAATTGCAAATGTCAGCAAACCTAAGGATGACATTCTGCCTTCTCATCAAAGGGCAGACTTGCGGATATGTAGGGTAGGTAAATTCTACCTCCATCTTTATAACAACTGTCATTCATGAAATTGACTCCATTCTCAAAAACAACACTTCAAAGGCTGATGGAATTAAATAAACTATCTGGATGCTCATTTTGATTTTCAAGCTTTCTCCTGTGGTCAAGGACCTGACATGTGTCATATTATATGGCCAAATCATAAAACAGTTTATAACATATTAAAGATTTTAAAGCTTTCTAATATTTTAGAAAAGTAGTCCCTAAGGGTCACTCTGGGGACATTCATGTAGTAAATAGAACTCAAATGGAAAAAAGAATATGGGCAATTAATGGCATCCTTTCAGAAAGGGATGTTAAATGATGTCAGATACACAGTTCTCCCATGGTTTAATTACACTGGCAAATTGGTTTTAATAATAAAGGGGTAGATCCTTGGCCATGAGTAATTAAACCATATTGTGAGATCTAATGAAAAACTGAATTATCATATCATTAAATTTTGAAATAGGTTGTAGAATTGTTGTAACAATATAAAATGTGAAGAAAAAAATAGCCTATTCTTATGAACTAGAAGGTACCTCTTNATCCATTTTTAACTAGTAACTCTACAACCAATTGAATTATACTACAAACATGATTTAAATGTCATAATAACCAAAGTGGTTAGGTTGATCATTGTTCTACTTCATCACTTAGTCATAAACAAAATAAGAATTGCATCTATGAAGCAAACTGTGTCCATTGACAGATGAATGGAGAAAGAAGATGTGGTGTATACACACACACACACACAGGAATACTATTCAGCCATGAAAAGAATGAAATAATGCCGTTTTCAGCAACATGGACAGACCCAGAGATTATCACACTAAATGAAGTAAGCCAGAGAAAGACAAACATCCTATGATATCACTTATATGTTGAATCTAAAAAATGATACAAATGAACTTATTCTGAGCAAAGAGAAACAGAGTCACAGACACAGGAAACAAACTCAAGGTTACTAAAGGGGAAAGAGGAGGAGTGATAAATTAGGAATTTGGGATTAGCAAATACATACTGGTGCTGGTAGTTTAGTTGCCAAATAGTGTCCGACTCTTTGCAACCCCATGGACTGTAGCCTGCCAGGCTCCTCTGTCCCTGGGATTTTCCTGGCAAGACTACTGGAATGGGTTGCCATTTCCTTCTCCAGGGGACCAAACTGGGGTCTTCTGCACTGCAGGAGGATTCGTTACTGTCTGAGCCACCAGGGAGGCCCAGTGCTGGTATACATGAAAGAAATATTAATAACAGTATTGACTTCAGGAAAATGTTCAAGTTAGCAGTAAAGCCCAGAACCTCCTCTATTTCAAATTTTCAATCTAGCTCCCTCTGCTGGAGGAACTCACTTCCTTTAAGACTACCTGTCTTGGTAAGCCATGACTTCACTACTAACACTCCTTCTAGGGACAGCAAATGAATTTCCATGCATCAGGGTCCCACGGCAACCTCCAAGTCAAAGAATTCTCAGCCTTTTGGTAAATCCAGCTTCTAGTACCAATGGTGGTAACCCCACACTGTTATGGTTCACCCACTTTAGGCATTTGTTGATTTTTCTTTGAAAATTGGACTTCTCAAGTGATGTCTTGTGTAGATAATGATGATTTCACTGCTCCTTTTTCATCTTCCACCTAGTGAGTGCTAAGTACTTTCCATGCTCATTTCTAATGCTCCAAGTGCATTTCTCTAACATTCACATCATGACCATCTAAATTGGGATAATTCTGAGAGTGAAATGGAGTGCTATGAATAATTGTGCTGGAACAATATGCATAAACTGGCTGTTCAAGGCAAATCAGGATACATGGTTATGCTACCTATAAGACATGTGTGTAAAATAAAAAGACTGAAAGAAAAGCTGGGAGCAATGAACATTTAAGTCATCCCTATTGTAGTCTCACTAAGCCAACAATAGAATTTCTTGACATGAAGTGAATTTGGGTGATATGTGGAAGGGATTTTTAAAAAAGCAGATCTAATGTACAGATATTTTTAGACTACTTGGAAATAAAATTAAGCCAATTGGACAGACTTTATTGAGTTAAAAAATACCTAATATGCCTTTCAATCCAGGAATTCCACTTCTAAGTAAATTGTCCAATGAAATAATTATGAACATGTGTAAATATTTGGCCACAAAAAGTTCATCTAGAAGTGCTTAAGGAAAGAGAGGGAAGCCTAATTTTCAAAAACAGTGAGTTGGATTATATACATTGTCATATCCATATAATAAAATTATATACAACATTAAATATAGTACTATAGATTTAATAATTACAAGCATGGGAAGATGTTCTCACTATATAAACATTTTGAAGCAAGTTATGATGTGCTATATTAGTTTGGGTCCTGTTTCATTTATTCTTATCTTCTGAACTATTTATTATTAAAGTATATCTTATTTTTAGTAAAAATAAATTTGTCTCTCTTCAAGGAGAAAAAACAAGAATGATTCCTGATAAAATGCCAACATGAGGCTAAAATAATGACTGATTTGAAATTTTCTTCCTTTGGCTTGTCCATATTTTATAAGTGAAAATATTTTGTAAATATCAATAAAATTTATAATAATTTTAACATTATGTAGACTGAATTGCAAATGTCAGCAAACCTAAGGATGACATTCTGCCTTCTCATCAAAGGGCAGACTTGCGGATATGTAGGGTAGGTAAATTCTACCTCCATCTTTATAACAACTGTCATTCATGAAATTGACTCCATTCTCAAAAACAACACTTCAAAGGCTGATGGAATTAAATAAACTATCTGGATGCTCATTTTGATTTTCAAGCTTTCTCCTGTGGTCAAGGACCTGACATGTGTCATATTATATGGCCAAATCATAAAACAGTTTATAACATATTAAAGATTTTAAAGCTTTCTAATATTTTAGAAAAGTAGTCCCTAAGGGTCACTCTGGGGACATTCATGTAGTAAATAGAACTCAAATGGAAAAAAGAATATGGGCAATTAATGGCATCCTTTCAGAAAGGGATGTTAAATGATGTCAGATACACAGTTCTCCCATGGTTTAATTACACTGGCAAATTGGTTTTAATAATAAAGGGGTAGATCCTTGGCCATGAGTAATTAAACCATATTGTGAGATCTAATGAAAAACTGAATTATCATATCATTAAATTTTGAAATAGGTTGTAGAATTGTTGTAACAATATAAAATGTGAAGAAAAAAATAGCCTATTCTTATGAACTAGAAGGTACCTCTT
>SJYW01009112.1:1280810-1295361 GCA_006410735.1 Raphicerus campestris
TGGTGTTGGAGAAGACTCTTGAGAGTCCTTTGGACTGCAAGGAGATCCAACCAGTCCATTCTGAAGGAGATCAGCCCTGGGATTTCTTTGGAAGGAATGATGCTAAAGCTGAAACTCCAGTACTTTGGCCACCTCATGCGAAGAGTTGACTCATTGGAAAAGACTCTGATGCTGGGAGGGATTGGGGGCAGGAGGAGAAGGGGATGACAGAGGATGAGATGACTGGATGGCATCACCCACTCAATGGATGTGAGTCTGAGTGAACTCCGGGAGTTGGTGATGGACAGGGAGGCCTGGCGTGCTGCGATTCATGGGGCACAAAGAGTCTGACATGACTGAGCGACTGAACTGAACTGAACTGAAAAGAAGTGTTGTGATCTCCTTCTCTGGCAGGGCTGAAAACACCAGTATCTTTCTCCATAACCTTGCCTCAACATGCTTAGCCCTAATCTATTCTGCTTTCAATTGTGTAGTAGCTGTTCTCCAGTAATTTTCAGGTGGTCTTACCTGACACTGATGAATAGCCCAGCCTTCAGCCATAGACTCATCAGTGACCCCAACATGGTCTCCTGGGTACCCTTCACTCCCTCATTTCTGCTGTCCTTGTTCCAGCCATTGCAGTATTCCGACTCTGATCTCATCTCCTCAGCTCAGTGGAATCATCATGTTCAACACATACTCTTAACTCTCTGTAAACACAGTAAGGAAATTATCTCCAAGCAGAATGGGTGTTTGTAAGGTTCATCTAAAAAAAATTTTCTTCCCTGAGTTAACTGCCTAAAAACGAATGTAATGGACTGAAATGAATAGAGTAGAGTGAATAGAACAGATGGCAGCATATCTCTAATAAAGCTAGATACTGTGTGAAACTTTTATTTAAGTTAAATATATCTATATGTACACTGGATATCAAAGTAAAAAATATTGCTTACTGTGATTCACATTCTAAAGAAATTTTGAAGTCATTGAATCATAACAACGCCCATGAACTTGATTTGTTTTAAAGACAGAATTGAAAAAATCTTAGATACTGTCAATTCAGAATATTTTTTGAAGATTAATATTTTAAAAATCAAATATTTATCCATTCTTTCAACAAAAATATTACAAAGTACTTAGATAATTTGACTTATTCTATTCTAAGTGTAAAAGAAAGGATTATTGTATAAGAGAATAAACCTCCCACTTTCTTCCTTTAACATCTTTCAGTAATTCTCTAGCATTTACCCTTGTGCCTCTTCAATTTTAATGTGCATCTCAATCACCTGGGGATCTTATTAAAATGCAGATTCCGATTCTGTGAATCTACAGTTAGAGTTTGAGGTTCCACCTTTCTAACAAGCTCCTGGTTGGTGCCAATACATCACTCAGAACCCAGAGCAGAGGCCAGGACACTTTTTTGGTGAAGAGCCAAATAGTAAATACTTGAGATTTTAAGTCACATGCAGCTCTTTCTCTTCCTCCTCTTCCCACAGCAGTTTTTTGAAAATGTAAGACCTTTCTTAGCTCATTGACCATACAAAGTATGGTGCTGGCCTACAGACACTGATCTGGAGCAGCCTGACTGATAGAAATTAAATGCAAGCCACCTATGTCATTTTAAATTTTCAAGTAGCTATTTTTTTTAAGTAA
Source organism: Raphicerus campestris (assembly GCA_006410735.1). Classification (NCBI taxonomy): domain Eukaryota; kingdom Metazoa; phylum Chordata; class Mammalia; order Artiodactyla; family Bovidae; genus Raphicerus; species Raphicerus campestris. Next base: position 1,282,443 of record SJYW01009112.1, read on the forward strand.
AAAGAAATAGGTGAAGCTAATTTTAATCTTTCTTCTTTAATTCAAAATGTCCAAAATAATAGGTTTTAACATATAATCATATAATAATAACATACAATACTATAAAAATTATTGATTAGAGATTTTTTTCAGACTGAAAATTAATGAGGATTTTATACTTAGAGCATTTTCATTTGGCCTCATCACATTTCTACTTCTCAGTATAACCACCTGTGGCTACTGGCTACTGTATTGGACAGTGAGGTTCTAGAAGAAAAAGTTCAAAATTCTTCTTCCTTTGGTACATGATGCCCTTTTTTAAAATTGAAGTACAGTTGATTTCCAGCATCATGTTAGTTTCAGGTATACAGTGCAGCAATTCAGTTATACATGTACATAAAATGATATCCTTTTTGACCCTCTGCTGTTTACCTTTCTAGCTTCATGTGCTACCTCTCAACCACGTATACTTGACATTCTAGTCACACTGTACTAATTCCTTTCCTTGAATATATTGTTCCCTCTATTTGAAATGCCTTCATCGCACCTGTCTCCTACCTGAAAACTTTACTCACCCTTACCCTGCTGCTGCTGCTGCTGCTGCTAAGTCACTGCGGTGGTGTCTGACACTGTGCGACCCCATAGACAGCAGCCCACCAGCCTCCCCTGTCCCTGGGATTCTCCAGGCAAGAATATTGGAGTGGGTTGCCCTTTCCTTCTCCAATGCATGAAAGTTAAAAGTGAAAGTGAAGTTGCTCGGTTGTGTTCAACTCTTCAGGACCCCATGGACTGCAGCCTACCAGGCTAAACTGATGCAATTACAATAGGATTAAATGCTTGAAGAAGGCAGTAGAAATTTATGAAAAATAATTGTATAATACTACATCAATGAATACTGATGTTATTATTTCATAGACTATTTTAAAATAAAATTGAAAATTTGATAGGCCAAATATTACATACCTTAGTACTAATATTAAGGTATTGCTATAATATTAATATTGAGGTTCTATATGGAGGCAAAAAGATGGATTTTATTCCTTTAATAAAATAGAATCCTTTTTCAAAAAGCATGTAAAATGTATTGATTTAATACTTTAGCATCTTTAGATATGCTTGATGTCATTGCCTATATTTGACAGTCATGGAAGTTAAGACTTTCAGAAGGTTAAATGACTTTTTGATGGGCTCTTTAAGGGGGAAGATCCCCTGGAGAAGGAAATGGCACCCCACTCCAATGTTGCTGCCTGGAAAATCCTATGCACAGAGGAGCCCAGCAGGCTACAGTTCATGTGGTCACAAAAGAGTTGGACCCAACTTAGCAACTAAATAACAAAACTCTGAGATAGTCAAACTGTGCTTACTCAGTAGATGAAGACAAGTCAACTAACTTGTAAGGTATGAAGTGCGATATATTTCAAACAAATTTCAAATAAGTCTTCTCCAAAGACTCTACTAATCTGAGTTTAATAATGATTTTTTTCGTCCCTGAATGTGTAAGAAAGTTATAAACAGCACAGACCCCAGTTTCTTCATCTATAAAAAGGATCGTAACAATAGCAGTGATACCCCATGATCATAGTAATAACCAAATAATGTTTTCTTACTCAAAATTTCCCCCTAAGATTTTGTTTCTATGACCTGAGTACATTTTTAACAAAGATCTTCATGAACAGTCTTACCTCAGAGGTTCAGGCCTGAACAGAGAACTGTGTCCAGAATAGATCAAAGGGCTTCCCAGGAGGTGCTAGTGGTAAAGAATCCACCTGCCAATGCAGGAGACATAGGTGACATAAATTCAGTCTCTGGATTGGGAAGATCCCCTACAGTAAATACTGGCAACCGCTCTAGTATTCTTGACTGGAGAATTCCAAGGACAGAGAAGCCTGGTGAGCTACAGTCCACAGAAAGTGGACACAGAATGTCAGACACAACTGTGAACACACATCCATAGATCAAAGGAGGCGCATTGTGAGCGATGGTTTGGAAATCTTTTTAATCCTGTAGCTTTGGTTAATATCAGTGATGCTGACACCTGGCTGAACATTAGTATCCCCAGGGCGCTTCTAAAGGTATCAATGCCCAGACAAGGATATCAAAATCGCTGGGAGTGTAAACTAGACATGGGTAATTTTTCAAAGATCCTGCCTCCCCCAACCTCAAGTGATTCTAGTGTGCAGTTGGGTTGAAAATTACTGGGTCCATCAACATCGGGTTTTTCATTTGCAAAATAGAACTATCTTTGCTCACAAATATAAGAATTAAAAGAGACAATGTATATAAAGCACTGGGCACATTTTAGATATTTGATAAAAATTATTTCTTATCTTCATGCTCCTTCAGTTAATTCCCTTGCATTCTACTAATTTCTTGGGCACTAGAACTGTTTTCTTCTCTAATAGTATCTTTTCAGTGGGTTTATTTATTTGTTGCTTATAGTTGAAATGGATCCACAGCTTTCGACAGTGATTCAACCTCGACTCATGTGAAGAATACTTTATATTTCTCCACCAGCAACATCAGAACTTTCCTAAGCAGAGACAGGCTGTTAAGAATTCCCTCCCTCCCCTGTAGGTGGTCAACCTACCCCCAAACTCCCAGAAAGATTCCCCTTAAAAATACTGTGATTTTAGTGATTCCAGCACCAGTATCTATCTCTCTCTTTTTTTTAGTATCTCTTTAAAAGCACAGATCCCTGGGTCCTGCCCTTAACCTACTGAAATAATCTCAGGAGTTACAGCTGCCTTTTTAACAGCCTATCAGGTGGTTCTTACGTGTACTAATGTTTGGGAAACGTTGGCAAGGAGAAAAGCGACAACTGTAAACACAGCCATCAGATAATTCAGGTTAATCTCCTACATACTACAGTTTACTCCAAGACCAGGGAGGAATGTAATGCCATGCTTTTTTTTTTTTTAACATCCAACTTCTCTCTACTTTCTAAAAGATTTCTTGACCTTCAAATTGTTTTTTGCTCCCATAATGTCTCTTAAAGTGAAAGTAAAAGCCTGCTCAGTCGTGTTCAACTCTTTGTGACCCCTATACAGTCCACGGAATTCTCCAGGCCAGAATACTGAAGTGGATGGATAGCCGTTCCCTTCTCCAGCAGACCTGACCAACTGAGGAATCGAACCAGGGTCTCCTTCATTTCAGACAGATTCTTTTTTTTTTTTTTAATACTTTATTCTATTTTACAGTACTGTATTGGTTTTGCCATACATCGACATGAATCAGCCACAGGTGTACATGATCTCCCCATTAGGGAATCCCACAACGTATCTTAAATATCATCCAACTCAGTAGTTTGTTTTATAAGAAAAGTTGTGACTTTCCCAAAGTTACCAACTTGGTGGCACCATATGCCCATAGGGAACAGCTGTCAACAAGTCTTTCAAAAGACAAAGACCTTTGTGTTGGTGGCTCCATTAAGGTGCAGCTCTACACTGGCCAGAATTTGTGCACACACAGTTCTTCCACCTCTCCCAGCCCTGCCCCTTTAGCAGTTTCTTCTCCTTTTCTCTAAAGTTTGGAAGCATATCCCATTGCACAAAGTCAAGGCATGGTCAGTAGTCAAGGACAGCATCACATGAACAGCAGATTTTAAGTATATAATTGAGCAAAAAATATTTCTACCTGGGCTGTAACAGATTTAGAAATGATTTACTTAGAGAGACCTGAGATTGTTAGGGCAAAAGTGCCTTGCACACAGGTAAATGATTGTCAGAGGCTTGGGGACTGCTAAATCCCAGTCCTACCTTAGTGACACATCGTCCCAGCTATTGACTTCGAAATGCATGAGAAAAGTCAGCACAGAGCCTTATTTGTGCACAAATTCAGAAGAACCAACTCAACAAGAGATGGAAACCAAGAGCAGAGCTATCATTAGAATAATCCCCTTCACACTCATGGCTTTGGAATTTGTAAATGTACAGATACAAGGAGCATTACCCATATTTACTTAACTTGGCTTCCTACTATTATTGCTTTCATTTTTATTATGAAGTGTTGTTACATTTCTGAAGCTTGATTCATTAAGTAATTGCCAGCCTTCTATCTGGGTCATTGGTCATATTTATTGCAAAAGAAAAATACAAATCATTATTCAAAAACAAATTCCACATATTTTCCACGTCCTAAACTTTTCAACCTCTCTTATTTTGTGCAGGGTTGATTCGTTCCAAGGAATAGCACATTCCCCAGAGATAATCAGACTGAAGCAGGAGAGGAAAGGGTTGGTCTTTAATAGAGAGGACCACAGAGTTTTTGCCTGTCCTTAATATTAGGCTTTGTTTCTGAACATTATTAAGAGGTTTTCAAAAGAAGCTTGTGGTTAGGTTGGTTAAAATTACTCTAACTCCCAAATTCTGGGGAGCATTCACTCACTCTCACACACACACACACACATACACACACACACACACACACACGCACACACACACACTTTTCTTTCCTCTTCTTGTTCACAGAATAAGGGCATTGTTTCCCTCAATTCATTTCACTGTTGAAGAAACTATAAATGAAACATGGCAGGATGAATGGATCACATCATTAACTTAAACTGCCCCATACATGAGAAGAATACACAGTTTGCAAAATAATGGGATGTTTGCAGCGTATGTGTAGAAAGTGTTCTCGTTTACAAACAATGTATACAGCTCTAACCCCGTTTTTTCAGCCTTCTCATTGTTTTTTTCATTCCATTCTTTCCCCACTACAGTCATTGTAGAGTCTAGATAATCCTTTTTTAGTTGAGTTCCCTGGATTGCCCTCTAAGCTATTTTTAAAAGCCTATAGAACATAAACAATTAAAAATTTTTAAAAGCCAAAAGCTACAGGAGGCCCCTACATGAATGCACAGGAAAGGCCCTTTCACCTTGTTAACCACCTTTTCCTAGGAAAGCCAGTGCGTCTGGGGAGGAAGAGGAGAAGCAGGCAGCGTTTACCAAGGGTTTGCTGCCATGCACTGTGTCAGGTGCTTTACTAGAGACCTTGATTTCCCCCATGACAACCTTGTAAAATCAAAATTATTATCCCCACTTAACAGATAAAGAGCAGAGAATCAGAGAGGTGAAATGACTTGTTTGAGATTATAAAACAATAAATGGAAAGGCTCAATCCAAAGCTAGGCTGGTTTAACTGACTTTAAAGGCTATGTTTGTTCTTCCTGTACTGTTCAAAGATGAATATCTGTGTCTTTGTGAAGATACCATAGATTGTTTCCATGGAATACAGGATTTTTGTTTCTTTGCTTGTTTGAATTTGAGGCGGGGGCGGGTGGGGGGGATTAAATCCTGTGGGTTGAGTTGCTGTCAGGAGAGAGTTAGAACCTTGAGACTACGGAGTCCTCAAGCCCAGAATGATCTCCATCTAAAAGTTATTTGTGATAATCAGTTAACTATCGAGTCCCTGATGCTGGGAAAGACTGAGGGCAGGAGAAGGGCGCGACAGAGGATGAGATAGTTGGATGGCATCACCCACTCAATGGATATGAGTTTGCGCCAACTCCGGGTGATAGTGAAGGAGCAGGAAGCCTGGCTCATGGGGTCGCAAAGACTTGGACATGACTTAGTGACTGTATTCTTATCAAGTCCAACTGCTCCCATCTGTGAAGCAGAAAACAAGGCAAACCCAACTAAGACATGTAGAGCTGATTAGACATTTGGACGTATATGATTGGCAAAGGGGGCGTGGCTTGAGCCTCTGAGAGACGGTACGGAATGTGCTGCCTGAACTCCTCTCTGAAGGTACCGTGGTCTCTTTGTATTCCTCAGGGACCCACTCACATGCAGATTTTTCACTGCGAAATTGGATGTTTCCTCACCTTGTTAAGTGCTTCCTTGGTGGCTCAGATGCTAAAGCTCTGCCTGCAGTGCAGGAGACCCGGGTTCGATCCCTGGGTCAGGAAGATCCCTTGGAGAAGGAAATGGCAATCCACTCAAGTACTCTTGCTTGGAAAATTCCATGGACGGAGGAGCCTAGTGGGCTACAGTCCACGGGGTCGCAAAGAGTCAGACACGACTGAGTGACTTCACTTTCACCTTGTTGCCTTTCAGAAAGCCAGTGACACCAGATAGTAGAATATCATCACCCTGACAAACAGGAGCCTCATTGGATCATGGGGCCAAAAAAGGAAGCATGGGAGCCACTTCTGAGTGAGAAGCAAGGACATCCTTAGTCACAGGCTGTTCTTGCTTTTTGCTTTAACCATGTGATAAACCCATGTCATAAAAGAGAACAACTAAATAAGGGAACACTATGTCCTTCGCACCATGGTGGTTTCCCAGAATCCTTACAACACCCAAGGCAAGTACAATGGAAAGAGCATGAACTCTGGAATTGGAGTGATCTGGTTTTGCATTTCAGATAAACAATTAGCTAGTTAAATTAACCTCTCTGAGTCCCTGTGTCCTCACCTATAGAACAGGGATAATAGTACCAATCTTAACACATTGTTTTGAGGATTAGAGACAATAGCAGTGAAATGTCTAGACGAAACTCAGGAAAGGGTCCTGCCATTATAGGGTGGTTATTTTAGCCTAAAAATGGCCCAAGCATAAAATGGCAGAGTTTGAAGGAGTCTTGGAGGTCTATTCCAACAACTTTCCATTGTAGAAATATCTTCTCTCTCACATCTTTGATAGATAACAATTTGAATACTTTCTGCCCTGGTAGGTAATCTGGGCCCACTGTCGGATCTATAGAGCAAAAATGGTGGGTTATTGATCACATATTTGTAGAACTGGAAAACTATGAAATGAGTTTATTCAAATGGATTTTTTTTAATTCAAGAAGCATAATGAGTTTTGAACAAGGTAGAATAAATGAGTTAGTGAAGTTCAGGGATGATCACTTAGGACATGAAGTACATTAAATAACTCAGAAGGAAAATGCTTTTACATTCACAAAGTAGCACATTTATGCCACAATTAAACTCTTGTGTTTAACTGTCCTGGTGAAACTTTTGTTCATGGCTTGGGGTAATAAACTTATAATTTCCCTCTTATAGTTATTGAAGAAATGAGTTCTAAATATGGAAAGATTTGATTAAAGATTGTCTTTGCTATTTAATTTACAAAATATTATGTTGTACCATTCCTGTGCTCAAATTCTACTCAACATACCCATTCAAAACTAGAAAATGTGTGTGGAAAAAAGGGAAACTTCCTACATTGTTGGTAGGATTGTAAATTGGTATAGTCATTACGGAAAACAGTATGGAAGATCCTTTAAAAACTAAAAATAGAGCTACCATGCTGTGCTGTTCTTAGTTGCTCAGTCATGTCCTATTCTTTGGAACTCCAGGGACTGTAGATTTCCAGGCTCTTCTGTCCTTGGGGATTCTCCAGGCATGAATACTGGAGTGGGTTGCCATGCACTTCTCTAGGTGATCTTCCCAACCCAGGGATCAAATCCAGGTCTCCCGCAGTACAGGTGGATATGGTATTGGCCATGTCACCAGGGAAGCCCACATGATCCTGCAACCCCACACCTGGGCTTATATCCAGAGGAAATAATAATTTGAAAGGATACGTGCACCCTAATGTTCATTGCAGCACTATTTACAACAGCCAGGACATGGAAGCAATTTGTATGTCCATTGATGGATAAATCGATAAAGAAGGTATGACACACATTTACAATGGAATATTACTCAGCCATAAAAAAGAACAAAATAGTGCCATTTGCCACAACATGGATGGACCTAGAGATTGTCATACTGAGTGAAGTAAGACACGAAAATACAAATATCAAACTGCCTACATGTTGAATCTAAAAAAAAAAAAGTTCAAATAAGCTTATTTACAAAACAAAACAGGGTCACAGATATGGAAAACAACCATGGCTATGAGGGGCTGGGGAGAAGGGATAAATTGGGAAATTGGAACTGCAAGTATATATTACTATATATAAAGCAGACAATAAGAATCTGCTGTACAGAACAGGTACTTCCCTTATAGCTCAGTTGGTAAAGAATCTACCTGCCATGCAGGAGACCCTGGTTCAATTCCTAGGTCAGGAAGATCTGCTGGAGAAGGGACAGGCTACCCATTCCAGTACTCTTGGGCTTCCCTGTGGCTCAGCTGATAAAGAATCTGCCTGGAATGTAGGAGACCTGGGTTCAATTCCTGGATTGGGAAGATACCCTGGAGAACGGAAAGGCTACCCAGTATTCTGTTCTGGAGAATTCCATAGACTACATAGTCCATGGGGTCACAAAGAACAGGGAACTCTACTCATTACTCTGCAATGGCCTATATGCGAAAAGAATCTTTTAAAAAAAGAGTGGATATATGCATAGATATAACTGATTCACTTTGCCATATACCCTAAACTAACACAACATAGTAAATCAACTATGTTATTGCTATTTAGTTGTTAAGTTTTGTCCAACTCTCTTGCAACCCCATGGACTGTACTCTACCAGTTTTCTCTGTCCATGGGATTTTCCAGGCAAGAATACTGGAATGGGTTGCCATTTCCTTTTCTAGGGATCTTCCTGACCTGGAGATTGAACCTGCATCTCCTACATTGGCAGGCAGATTCTTTACCATTGAGCCACCAGAGAAGCAACCATACTCCAAAAAAAAAAAATTTTTTTTTTTAGAAAATTACCTTTCAGCACTACCTGGCCTATAGTCAAAAAACAAACCTCAGTAGACATTCAGGGCTAGTACAACTCAATCAGATTCCTGTGTTCAAATGAAAACACCATGCCAGAGAGCTGAGTGAGGAGTACAGACAGTCACACGCATCCCACAACCAAAATGGGTCCGTTTCCAAGCTTAATAAATGTGATCTCTGAAACCCAACTTACCATGGGAAAAATGTTTTTGAATTTACATGAAAGCCACCAAATGATAAAATGTTAATCATTCAGTTGTGCCTGACTCTTTACGACTCCATGGACTGTAGCCCACCAGGCTCATCTGTCCATGGAATTCTCCAGGCAAGAATACTGGAGTCGGTTGCAATGCCCTTCTCCAACCAAATGACAACTGGACTACATATGTCAGAAACAGGTGGAAACTGGACCACCTGTAGATAAACTGTGGACCAATTACAATTTTGGGGAAATAATGAATTTAACTTTAGATGTGTCCAACTAAGTTTAGCTGAGTCCCTTCCTGTTCACCTGAAACTACCACAGCATTGTTACTCAGCTGTACTAAGATACAAAATAAAAAGATTATAGTTTGGAGGAGGGAAAAAGAAACTTAGGGACTTCCCTGGCGGTCTAGTGGTTAAGAATCTGCCTTGCAATGCAGGGAACATTGTTTCAATACCTGGCTGGGGAACTAAGATCTGACACTCAACAGAACAACTAACTCCAAGGGCCACAACTTACTGAGCCTACAGGCCACAGCTAGAGTCCATGTGGCAACTAAGGTCCATGCAGCCTGAAAAATAAATATTTTAGAAACTGGAAGTCGCTCAGTCATGTCCAGCTCTTTTGTGACCAGGTGGACTGTAGCCAACCAGGCTCCTCTGTTCATGGGATTTACCAGGCAAGAATACTGGAATAGGTTGCCATTTCCTTCTCCATATTTTAGAAAAGAAACTTTAAGAAGTTTAGGTGCATCCATACTTGAGAAAGAGACTGAAGTAGCCATCCTTAGAGGGAAAAAAGAATGCAGTGACTCCTCAAGTCACTGCAACAGCCTTAATTTGTGCTTTGCTTGCAAATATGACAAAGAAGTGTCTAGGAAGTTAACTAGGTAAATTTTTTATTTTCAGCTGGTCCAGGGAATAACTATATCAATTGACAAAGTAAACATAGCTTTGAAAATTTACCCTTTACTTACTATCAAAACTCTGGTAACAATTATGTACTCTTTGGCAACAGACAATATGCCAACAAATTTCACATAGGATATGTGTCTATTCTTCACCAAAACTAAATCAAATATAAGTCTCTCCATACATCTCATGGAAACCTACATTACCATATGTAAGATAGCCAATGAGAATTTGCTGTATGGCTCAGGAAACTCAAACAGGGTCACTGTATCAACCTAGAGGGGTGGGGTGGGGAGGGAGATGGGAGGAAATTTCAAAAGGGAGGGGATATATGTATACCTATGGCTGATTCATATTGAGGTTTGACAGAAAACAGCAAAATTCTGTAAAGCAATTATCCTTCAATAAAAAAATAAATTAATTTAAAAATTTAAATCTCTTTGCTTAATAAGAGAAAAAAACATGGTATAGAATTTGGTCAAAGTCTCAGCTTTTTCTCAAACATTCAGCTTTACTCATTAGTTTGATTTTAATTTTGGTTTGGGGTATAATTTATACACAGTAAAGTATATAAATCTTTAGTGGGCAGTTTAAGAAATTTTTACTTATATATATATATACACATTCAGTAACCATCAGCCAGATCAAGATATGAAAACTTTCATCCCCTCAGAAAGATCGCTCATGTCCCTCCCCAGTTAAAGAAGTTCTGCCCAGTTCTATAATGTAACTTGGCTTTTCTCCACGCTTTTCATATATTCTTTTGTTTGAAAAATAAATCAGTAAATATATGCTGATGAAAACTTCATTCAATAATTCATTATCAGCTCAAATTCAGTGCTAATCACTAGGAATATAAACATGAAAACTGATTTACTCTTGCCTTCAAGTTTTTTCAGTCTTTTTGACTTCAGAAGTCCCATGCAGGGTATTTTCAATATTTAAAGCACATCTTTTCAAGGTGTTCAATCATCATGAAATGCAAATCAAAGCCACCATGCGATATCACCTCATATTTGCTAGAATAACTATTATCGAAAAGACTAAAGATAACAAATATTAGTGAGGATGTAGAGAGAAGAGAACACTTACGCACTGTTGATGGGCATATGGAATGGTGCAGTCACTATGGAAAACAAAGCACAGGTTCCTCAAAAACTTAAAAATAAAACGTTTATATAATATAGCAAGTTCATTTCTTGGTATGCAGCCAAAAGAAACAAAATCAGTATCTTGAAGAGCTATCCACACTCGAGTTCATTGCAGCATCATTCAAAATAGCCAAGACATGGAAACAACCTAGATGTCCATTGGCAAATGAACGGGCAAAGAAAATGTGTTAGGAACTTCCCTGGTGGCGCAGTGGATAAGAATTCACCTGCCAGTTCAGGGGACACAGGTTCGATCCCGTTCCGGGAGGATCCCATATGCCTTGGAGCAACTAGACAGGCGCTCCACAGTAAGACAAGGCACCCCTGCTCACTGCAACTAGAGAAAGCCTGCACAAAGCCACAAACACCCAGGACAGCCAAAAAAAGAATAAATTTATAAAAGGAAAATGTGTCAGATATATATTACAAAGTAATATTATTCAGCCATAACAAAAGAAAGATACACTGCCATTTGTAATAACATGGATGAAACTGGAGGGCATTATGTTGACATAAGTCAGGCTGAGAAAGACAAATGCCATATAGTATCACTTCTATATGAAATGTTAAAAAAGAAATTGTTGAACTCATAAAAACAAACTAGAATGGTGGCTGCCAAGAACTGGAGTTTTGGAGAAATGGAGATTTGTTGGTTAAAAGATAAAAATTTTTTATTGTAGGATGAATAAGTTCTGAGGATCCAATGTACAATATAGTGACTATAGTTAATAATATATACTGTATATTTTAAAGTTACTAGTCTACTATTTAGTATAATAATTATAGTTAACAATATTGTATTATATACTTGAAATTTGCTAAGAGTAAAGCTTCAGTATTATCCCTACCCACAAAAATGATAAATAACAATGTGAGGTGATGGATGTGATAGTTAACTTGATTGTAGTGTTTCTCAGTGTATGCGTATGTCAAATCATCATGGTGTTGACTTCAAATATATACAAGTTTATTTGTCAATTATATCTCAGTAAAGCTGGGGGTAGGGTAAGGTAATATTTTTCAGTAATGCAAAAAAGTCGTGGATCAAGTATCCCACAGTAGATACTAACGAGATCAACCACTGGAAATGTTTCTATCTACCCCACAAACCACTTTATCTATCCCAAACAATAGCTACCTTTCTAAAAAAATTTTTAGATTTATTTTTATTGAGGTAACACTGGTGTATAAAGTTTCATGTGCACAACATGTTCATTTCTGTACACCCTATAGCATGCTCAGCACCAAAAATTTTGTCTCTGTCCATCAACATAGAGTTGATCCCCTTAACCCATTTCACCATCCCTACCCCACCTTACCCCTTTCCCTCTGGTAACCACTACTCTCTCCTCTGTATCTATATGTTTGTTTTTGTTTAGTTTGCTTTGCTCACTTCTTTGTTGTCTTTTGTTTGCTTTTATAGTCCACATAGGAATAATATCATATGGCATTTGTCTTTCTCCATCTAACTTATTTCCCTTAGCATAAAACCCTCAAGGTCCATCCATATTGTCTCAAATGGCAAGAATTCTCTTTTATAGATGAGTAATATTCCATTCAGTTCAGTTCAGTCGCTCAGTCATGTCTGACTTTGCGAACCCATGAATTGCAGAACACCAGGCCTCCCTGTCCATCACCAATTCCCGGAGTTCACACAAACTCACGCCCATCAAGTCAGTGATGCCATCCAGCCATCTCATCCTCTATTGTCCCCTTCTCCTCCTACCCCCAATCCCTCCCAGCATCAGAGTCTTTTCCAATGAGTCAACTCTTCGCATGAGGTGGCCAAAGTACTGGAGTTTCAGCTTTAGCATCATTCCTTCCAATGAACACCCAGGACTGATCTCCTTTAGAATGGACTGGTTGGATCTCCTTGCAGTCCAAGGGACTCTCAAGAGTCTTCTCCAACACCACAGTTCAAAAGCATCAATTCTTTGGTGCTCAGCTTTCTTTACGGTCCAACTGTCACTTCCATTCATGACCACTGGAAAAACCATAACCTTGACTAGATGGACCTTTGTTGGCAAAGTAATGTCTCTGTTTTTGAATAT
>SJYW01009112.1:1335889-1361296 GCA_006410735.1 Raphicerus campestris
ATTTTCTTGAAGAGATCTCTAGTCTTTCCCATTCTGTTCTTTTCCTCTATTTCTTTGCATTGATTGCTGAAGAAGGCTTTCTTATCTCTTCTTGCTATTCTTTGGAACTCTGAATTCAGCTGCTTATATCTTTCCTTTCTCCTTTGCTTTTCGCCTCTCTTGTTTTCACAGCTATTTGTAAGACCTCCCCAGACAGCCATTTTGCTTTTTTGCATTTCTTTTCCTTGGGGATGGTCTTGATCCCTGTCTCCCATACAATGTCACGAACCTCATTCCATAGTTCATCAGGCACTCTATCTATCAGATCTAGGCCCTTAAATCTATTTCTCACTTCCACTGTATAATCATAAGGGATTTGATTTAGGTCATACAGATTACCCACCTCAAGATAGAGAAGACCAATCACTAGGGATGCAAACATGATGGGAAAGGACCTGGGAACTGGGTGCCTTGCCTACTTATCATCAATTTCTTGATCTCTTCCACCCAAACCATGACCCAACTCTAAGATTTTTCTTTGAAGTAGGATTCCAGCACTCTAGAAAAAAGTCTGTTCAATATCAAGTTATACAGAGAGTTCTGTAACCTCCCCTAAAGTTACAGAAATCCCCCTGAGAGAAGTTTCAGTGTTGGGGATGTTTCTGTTCAATGGACTCATCAGAACAGCAATCACAGTCATCATGGCTGTAAATACCCAAAACTGCTGTGCATACTCACAATGGCCAAGGCAGTGAAGTAGCCTAAGTGTCTATCAACAGATGAGTGAATAAAGAAGATGTGCTGATATACACAATGGAATATTACTGAACCATGAAAAATGATGAAACAGTGTTATTTGCAGCAACATGGACAGACCTAGAGATTATCATACTGAGTGAAAGAAGCCAGCTAGAGAAAGATATGCCGTCTGATATCACTTATATGTGGTTTCTAAAAACGAATACAAACAGATTAAATACAAACCAAAAGAGACCCTCAAACATAGGAAACAATCATATTGTTACCAAAGGGGAGGGAGGAGAGGGATAAATTAGGAGTTGGGGATTAAAATACAGATGCTACTGTATGCTAATTTGGACTTCCCAGGTGGTGCTAGTGGCAAAGAACCTGCCTATCAAGACACAAGACTTAAGAAACACATAATCTTATTCTTCCTATGTCTGGAAGATTCCCTAGAGTGTGTGTGTGTGTGTGTGTGTGTGTGTGTGTGTGCGCACTCAGTTGTGTCCAACTCCTTGCAACCCCTTGGACTGTGGCCCTCCAGGCTCCTCTGTCCGTGGAATTTTCCAGGCAAGAATAATACTCTCTGGAAGAAACGGCAACCACTCCACTGTTCATGGAAAATCCCATGGAGAGAGGAACCTGGCAGACTGCAGTCCATGGGGCCACAAAGAGTGGGACACAACAGCTGAGCATATGGTACATATATAAAATAGATGACCAACAAGGACCGACAGTATAGCAAGAGGAACTATACTCAATCTTGCAATACCCTATAATGGATGAGAAAGTTTAAAAAAAGAAGAACAAATATATATTTATATAACTGAATCACTTTGCTGTACACCTGAAACTAACTCAGCATTGTAAATCAACTACATTTCAATTTAAAAGTTTTAATTGCTATGCAGGACATGGACAATTGAGGCACCGGCATTTTATCAAAACAATGTCATTTTGTAAAAGCATGAAATTGATGCTGGTGTAAGCACTACCAAGTGCAAAGTTCATGAGCTGAAGCTGAGGGAACTAGATTTAGATAAAGGATCTGCGTTTCATTTTTAAAGCATTATCATTTTCCTGAGGAGTCACTGGCTAAGTTTCTTGCCTCCACAGAAAAACGTAATGGTAGGTCCATATTATTANTTGGAATAGACTTCAATAGATACAGTTGAGGCAATGGAAAAGGATTCAGTCAATCCAAGACTACATCTTAACTGTTACTCTCATAAACCTCTGTATAGATACTTGATTAAACTCAACTTTGTTATATTTTGGGTGCATTGGGTGTATTATTTTCTTCTAAATGAACACTCATTTTGAAACCCCTCAAATTATCACAGGTGAATTTAAAAGCAAAAGATGCACTATTTAGACATCAGAAAACACAAGCACTGTGCTCCCTAGAAACCAGGGGAAAAGATAAAGCAGAGACTTAAAATACGCAGAAAACACTGGACATTTATTCACCACTTGTCTGAACACCCAGTTTCATCCAAACAGGATGCTTTATTAAAGAGAATCATAAGACTTTTTTTAATAGTAGAAAAGTAATATTCTAAAGAAAATTTCACAGAGAATTGTTAGAATCGCCACGGGAAGAAAGAGCCACCTCTAAGGACCATCGATGGAAACCTTTATTGGGCGGTCACTCTCAGGCAGAACTCCCGGGGGTGAACTAGCAAGGGAAGGGAGTCTGCGGGGTATGAGGGGTGGGGATGNAATCGCCACGGGAAGAAAGAGCCACCTCTAAGGACCATCGATGGAAACCTTTATTGGGCGGTCACTCTCAGGCAGAACTCCCGGGGGTGAACTAGCAAGGGAAGGGAGTCTGCGGGGTATGAGGGGTGGGGATGGGGTTTTATAGTCAGAGCTGGCGTTCAAGCCAGTTCCTCCCATATGAGGTAGGAAGCACGGGCTCTAGTGGCGATTGGTGTCCAAGGATTCCGTGTCGGCACTTGATTGGGCCAGGCCATGGGGTTGGTTCCTGGAAGTTTGGTCCGCTTCCGGTTCCTGTTTGGGCGGTGGCCAACCGCCGGGACCTTCCGGGCTGTGACACATCCGGCTAGGCTCGACCTCTCAAGAATAAGTGAAAAAAATGAAATATATAGGCTAACAGAGTGATATAATCTTTATTGCTTGGTAAACAGAATTTAAGAAATGAGATCTCATTAAAATAAGAACCCATGTTGAGGGTAAAAGCTAGGGCATATAATATCTTTGTTGTTGTTCAGTCACCAAGTCATGTTTGGCTCTTTGTGACCCTATGGACTGTAGCCCACCAGACTCCTCTCTCCATGGAATTTCCCAGGCAAGAATACTGGTTGCCATTCCCTACTCCAATCTAATGTCTACCACTCTCAATCTTAAGAAGTAGTTTTCATTGCCAGCCAGTCTCAAGAAGTTTGGAGATTTTATGCTTTCCTGTCAGGCCAAGAAGCTTACATCAATTTCAGGGCCAGTTCAGTGTTTTTTGCAATAGATTGGTCCATGAGAGTTTAAGCCCATTTGATAAAACAATGGATTTGCATGAAAATTTGTTTCTTTCAAGACAAGAATCACCCAGTCCTGGACCATTGCACTAACTACAATTGTCACACCAGTGTCATTATGTTGATACTTTTTCCTCCCAGGGGCACAATAATCCTTTTCCAGGCTTCTACCCAGCCCTGGGGGAATACCCAATGATGCCTTTCCATGTTTTTGTAAGAAAAATACTTTAACTACAGTTGGGAAATACTGTTGTCACCTTTCCATGGCAACTTCTGCTTTTCACCGTGTTCACTTGTTAGACAGTGTTGGAATGGCCACAGGTTTGGAGGAGAATTTGTCTAAAGTATTGGTTCCCAGTGACAAATGGGAGTGATTTTGCTCTTTGAGTGACATTTGGAAATGCCTAGAGACTTTTTTTGGTTATCGTTACTGGGCTCATATTACTGGCATCTAGAGAATAAAGCCCAGGGAAACTGATAAACATCCTACAGTACATGGGACAGGACCCCAAAACAAAGAACTACACGGTCCAAAATGTCAATACTGCCATGGCTGAGAAGTGAGAAACTCTGCATGAAAGGGAATTAATAAAAGTTCTATTTAGTCTGGATCTGGTGAATATTTTTATTTGGTTTGCAGCCCTTTCGTTCTTGTGTAGAAATAATGCCCGTAAGATCCACTGCACCTACTTACCCTGTATTGTGATTCAAAGGAGCAAGGCCAACGGCTGTTTTGCTCTACAAAAGGGGTAAGGTAAGGTGAAGTCACTCAGTCGTGTCCGACTCTTTGCGACCCCATGGACTGTAACCTACTAGGCTTCTCCGTCCATGGGATTCTCCAGGCAAGAATACTGGAGTGGACTGCCATTTCCTTCTCCAGGGGATCTTCCCAACCCAGGTATCAAATCCGGGTCTCCCGCATTGGAGGCAGACGCTTTAACCTCTGAGCCACCAGGGAAGCTATTACAAAAGGGGACATGTGTCTTAAAATGTTCTATGTCTATGGGTAGTAGAGAAAGAGCAAGGTTTAGAAGGAACCAAAGCTATTCTGCGAAACTCTTCTATTCATAAGACAAGTAAAATTAGAAATGAAGGATTAGGTTCCCATCAAAACTGAGTTAAAAAGAGACAATTCCTGTCAGGATATACTTAAAGAAGGAGCAAGTATGAATATGCACTCACTGTACATGTTTTTCTTTGTTGATGAGAATTGCACACAAGAGCTTACCAGAATCTCTATGTCTGTAGGCTACAGTTCTGTAGCAGTAATCTTAGGAGTTTTATGCATTTCGTCAACAACAAAAGATTCATTTGCATCAAGTGTGCTAGAGGAAAGACTGGACTCTTATCCAGCCTCTCTCAGAAAGCAATATTACAAAAATATTTTTCTGTGATGAGGTAATCAAAAAATATGAAGCCCAAAATATGTAGGAAAACAAGTATTACAGAAGTTCATAAGCAGATAGCTAATAAAAATAATGTTATACCTGTAAATTTTATGGCATTTTTCAAATTAAAGCTTTTTCTCATTCACAACAAATATGCAGCTTCATAATTAATTTTTTTCTTTTCAATTTTTCTTTTCTTAAAGGAGTCAATGTTATATCAGCTTTAGACACCACAAAGTCACTGAGGGTTATCTAGTGCATGTCGCCAAAGAATTAATGTTCATGAAAAAATCCTGTGTGTGTGTTTATATGTGTGTGTAAAATGTATATATCTAACATTTCCTTTTCCACCAAGATCACCCAAAGCAAGTGCGCATTGACTTTCAGACTCTCTTGGTAGCCTCTGACTGGTGTTCCCGAACTCAGGCTCCACTCCCTCACCTCTGGTCCATCATCTCATAATCTCGGTTCCTCCTGTGAACACACTACATGCCCATAAACAAAGAGAAATGGCTCCAAACTAGGAGATGGGGCTGTCCCCTTGGCAGCCAGCGGCCCTCTGTCCTGGCCTTATTGCAGGGCCATGTCACTTCCTTTGCCTCTATCTGCAGAGTCCTTGAAGGACACAAGAGTGATCTTTGTCTTCAGTACTAATCACGGTGGTGGTCCCCAAGCTCTGACCACAGTTCGGTGTATCTGCTACTGCTGCTAAGTCACTTCAGTCGTGTCTGACTCTGTGTGACCCATAGATGGCAGCCCACCAGGCTCCTCCGTCCTGGGATTCTCCAGGCAAGAACACTGGAGTGGGTTGCCATTTCCTTCTCCAGTGCATGAAAGTGAAAAGTGAAAGGGAAGTTGCTCAGTCGTGTCCGACTCATCACAACCCCGTGGACTGCAGCCCACCAGGCTCCTCCATCCACGGGATTTTCTAGGCAAGAGTGCTGGAGTGGGGGGCCAGTGCCTTCTCCATTGGTGTACCTACTTCATGCATTTTGTAGCCATAGAAAGCCATATCAAATCTTACAATCAAATCTTGCTTTCGATGGTGTCCTGCAACTTGATGGCTGCTTTTTGAAGAGTCAGCTGAGTTTTGCATTTCAGCCTTTGCCAGGCACAGGTGGCTCAAGGCTGGAATCTAGTCACAGAGAAACATGGGGCGTCCTGCTGACTGGCTGACCTGGGTGATTGTTTCTCTGTCACCCACAGGAGGGACGCCCTTGTGACTCAGACGGTAAAGAATCTGCCCGCAATGCGGGAGACCCGGGTTCAATCCCTGGGTTGAGAAGACCCCCTGGAGAAGGAAATGGCAACCCACTCCAATATTCTTACCTGGGAAATCCCATGGCCTGGGGAGCCTGGTGGGCTACAGTCCATGGCGTGGCAAAGAGTCAGATATCTGAGCTATAACACTTTCACTTCACACCCACAGGACATCCCTAAGGCAGTTCTCTCCTGCCTGCTGAGGATCACCACCCCACCTCTGTTCATCAGGCTACAGCTGTCCTGACAGTCTGTTACCCAGACGTGGCACTTGTCAGTACACCACGCAGGTTCAGGTGAGGAAACCAGCTCCCACACAGGCAGACAGGCCATGTGGGGAATGCCTGGGTGTTCAGGGTCATGTCAGAGAGAAGAGGAAATTAATGACTAAGAAGGAAGAAGGAAGAAGATTTTTCAAATAAGGGTGGGAAAGGGACTCTGTCTATGCAAATATTACAAGTAAAACGAAAGCTGTTGACACATAATTCTGTTATACAACTGCTTAAAAGACTGAATTTCCCCATAGAGGTAATTACCTACATGTGTACGTATGTGCGTATGGACACACACATGCACAGAGTTGCTCTTGCAGGAAAGAAACTGTGCTGTGGGCCAAATTACAACTAACAGCTGCAACATGAAAGAGCAATTAGTATATCCCAGAATTCTTACACTTTTAATTCCAAAGGTTGCTCATTTGTTTTGCTAATATGTCCCCACCTTGATTACAGGTTATTGATGAACATTAAAAGATGCCTAGATTTTTACAAGTATGTTTAGATTTCACAAGTCTTGAGTATTTAGTTGAAGAAACTCAGGCAACCAATGCTTTCAGATGCTAACACTTCCAATAAAGGCCTGAGGCTTTTCTTAGATTAACCAACAACAATTAGCAATTACAGTTCAAGGGTAAATGGAAAGTGAGTTCATTAATTGGTTCATTGCGCTGCTCAACTACAGACATTCCTTTTTCAGGTATACTTCTAAGAGATGCATGATTTTAAAAGTCTGGAAATTTTCAAATATCTGTGGGAAAACACAAGCCCAGCATTTTTTTTTCTTCCCCAGAAAAAGTCAGCTTTTGATTTTGCTAGCAAAATCCTATTTTTCGTGACACATTTATTTGTAACATTGATTCTCTTCAAATCTTCTTGAGTTTCTGAAATTTATAGCAATGAGCATTTATTATCCAGCATCAATGAGACCGATAAAAATTGCAATAACTGGAGAGAATATAGTTTACTCTCTTTGAACTTTATTGTTGGTTTGTTTGTCCCTCTTTCAATGTGACATTTTAACAACTGTGAGAAATATAGATTATAGAGGCTTGGCCGAAACAGCAAATGTTTTCTCAACTAATCCCCTGAGAATTAAGCCATTTAATTTTAGTGTACAGAAAAAGTGATAAATGACTTGGGATTACACCTCAAAGGTGTAAACCCTATGCAGACGGGTTGCAAGAGGATTGTAAGAGAGTAAATCTGAACTGCAAATATGAAAGATTGTTTGGGCATTGACCTTTCATACAGGCTAAGAAGCCACATATGCCTAAATGTCCATTTCAAACCTTGAGTTGGAGGCAGTGAATCAATTCACGTCAAAGCAAAATGAAATCTGATTTTAAAAATCAAATTATTCCAGTGATTTGGTTAAAGGTTACTAGTCAGATACGTTGAATAGCTGTGTTAAATATTATTCATCTCATGATAGGAACCAACTTTAATCTCTGTTTATTATATATGAACTATTGTAGCCAAGGACCAATGAGCACCCAAGGCCAAGAGCACTTCTTGTGAACAGACATGGTTAGCTGTTTTTTTTTAGACTTGGAACACCAAATACAATAAAACTCCAACATCCATATGCATTCAACTTATACCAGGCAGCTCTCAGGGAAATTCTATGTACGGTACAAATATCCTTAGCAAAATGTACTGTATGCATTATCGCCTTTCATAAATGCACTCCAAAACCCAAGTTAATATCATCTTATTATTGGAATATATAGGTTTCTTTAAAAAAAGAAAAAAAGGAAACCACCCAGTTTCAGCTGTGCTCAAAGCTGAGTTTCAGTTCAGTTCAGTTGCTCAGTGGTGTCCGACTCTTTGCAACCCCATGAATTGCAGCACGTCAGGCCTCCCCGTCCATCAGGGCCAAGTTTTAAGGTTCTACTCACATGGAAAAAGTCACAAGTTTTATTCATGTAATATCTCATCAGCTCTCCCATCTTTATGCCATACCAGCATTTACAGAAACACTTGTGGTTTCTTTAAAAGATTATGCTCATAGAATGTAAAATATAATTCACTTAAAGATAATTACATAATCAAAATCCTTTCATCTAAGGACACTCTGTCCAGTTTTTAAAATGCTGAGAAGTCTGATTGTAGGTTTCACAGAATGTGACATTAAACTACAAACTCTCCTTCTTTTTATCTCCCTTATAACGCACAGTCCGATAAATTTTTGAATTCGTTAAGCCACTCTATTCCTTTCATTTTCCCACAATTAAGTTGTAAAATAATTGCCAGGATCATTAAACGTCCATATAAAACTTTCTGTATTCAAAGGGTTTTGCAATCATTTATTTTACAAAGTACATTGTTCTGTAAATCAAGTTTTATCATGTCCAATGTTAGTCTAAGAACCATGTTCTACATGATCAGATTAACAGGTGGTGTATCAGTTTTAGAGGCAAAGGTTGCTCTTTATTTGATATGTGTACCCGTTATTTATGTGTGTCCTTTTGACCTTTGTGCAGCCTAAGCTATGTGTTGCCTTCATTTTATCAAGTGCCAGAAGAATCCTAGTGCAAACTGAGAGAGGTGTTTTGAGTGTCATGCAGACAGTGCGTGGAGAACCCTCAAGGGGTCTGAGATCTATAGACGTTCAGGGCACTCAAGTTTTAGTATTTGCCACGCTCGCTCCTCTCTGTTAGAAACTGGTCAGTCTTTATTAAAGTATGAACTCAACCCCAGTGACAATAGATGTGCTCTGTGCTGGACAAGTATCCACAGGGGAGATGCTGATATTTCCAGGTGAGATATACTAAACTTACTAAAATGCCAGAACTTCCTTGTTGGTCTAAAGGTATAGCTCACTAACTCTGCAGAAAAGAGTACAAGATCAATGAATTCCTTCTTATTGTCTCCTATAACTAGAGAGTCTTCTTACTGATTGCTGCCACATGGGTCTCTAAACTTTTTCCTCTCAGGACTGACATTTGCTCTCCATTAGCTTCCCCAGAGAGAGTCAAGGCAGACCCAGCCCTCACCTTTCCCAGACCCTGCCTAGCCTGGTAAGAATGTAGCTGCTGCAGAGTTGGGTCCATCTTGAACCCACTGCGAATGGTAGGAGAAATAAAAGCAAGAATGCGATCTAATGCCATTGTTCCCTTGAACCACAACAGAAGGCGCTGCTAGACTCTGGTCTTCACAACAAGGGTGTCCCTGAAAATAAAATGCTCTTTTCCTTCTAGACAGTTGCTTCAGATCCCCTGATCCCTGCTGTAGCTCATTCCTCAAGCCCATCTGTCCCTCCCCTGAGAAACCCAACACCCCTTCTTCCATCAGAAAGAGGAGAACTGCTCCTCAGTCCTTCCGGCACCCAGCAAAATCAAGCAGCACCTGCAGCCCTGACTGAAACATCAGCACGGTCTCTTTGATGAGATGGGAGTGAGGAGGGAGAGATGGACCTTCCCACTGTGGCAAACGTGAATGTGGAGTATTCACATCCTGTTCAGTCTCCTCACCAGATCTCCTTACCAGAAATGTCAACTAAAAAGAGGTCAGCACACCTCAGCAAGGGGAATGATAATATTTTTCTTGGAAAAAGCACAGTCTAAGGTCACACTGAGGTAAGGCTATCGGTCTTATTAATCTGGCTTTGGTCTTGCCCTTTTCAGTAAAATGAGCCTGCACTGTTATGAAGTACTTAATCTCAAAAAAAAAAAAAAAAAGTACTTAGGCACTTTCCTATCTCCTTCATCCCCCTAAATAGTTAATTATGCCAGATATATAGGTAGGCTAGTAAGTAGTTGGGTGGGTAGTAGACAGACAAAAAGATCCTTTTTTTCTGCCTTTCTGGGAAACCATTCTTTGCCTATTCTGTCAGTAGATTTTGTTGGGTAGACCAGTTGGATTACTCTTTCTTAACACAATGATTGACCCACTGCCTTATTCCTCCTATCCCCTCCTTGCCCTCTCTGTTTCCCTCTCCACCTTCCCTTCTCTGCCCCTTTTTTCCCTCCTCCTCCCCTCCTATCTCCTCCCCATTTCCTCCTCTTCTCCTTCTTCTTGTTTCTCTTCCTCTCCTCTCTACTGACATTTCAGGTACATAGGATTATATAAGTCTGAGCTTCCGGGGTCTTTCTTCCAAGATTAAACAGAAAGTCGGCTTGGGAATGAAGCAAGCACAGGTGACAACACAAACAAAAACCAGAGAGAAAGGGGCAGACAGGTAGGCAGTTAATAATTGATTGACTCTCTTGATCCTGCCATTGAGAAGTCTAATTCTCCTTATTGCGATGCCTAATCTAACCCTGAGTTCTGACTCTTGAGAGACTTGTTCCTGGAAAAGATCAGATGCAGATGCCAATGGTGGCAAGAGTGCAGTTTGTGTTTTCTGCTCCATTGGCATTTCCTTCCTTCCTTTTTCTTTTCTCTTCTTTCTTCCTCTTTTTTACAATGACTGTCTTTCATTTGTGTCATAAAACAACTCATATACAAGAGTAATTGAGACAGAGAGAATATAGAAACAAGCAATTCAATGGAATATCCATCCTTCTGAATCCACAAAACTTCCTAAATATGATTCCAGCAGTTGGGTACTTACCTGCCTTATCTCTAGACAGCAGGTTCCAGGGGCCACAGCTAGATCTTGTTCAATGTTGCAGTTCCCAAAGCCAGCAACATACCAAATGGTATGTCATCATAGTCATCTCTCATTGTGGGTTTGTGAACTCTACAACTTAAAGCCACACAAGACATTTATAATATCATGGGAAAAACAAAAAGCATGTGGAAAAGGGCACATGCACCTTTCAAAACAGCATAGCATCTTTGCCCAAATTGATAGTTTTAGAAAAAAAAGAGTGAAGGAGAAAATCAAAAGAGGAGATTTGCCCCTAGACCTTTCCAATGCTGTTAAGACCAGCCCCGGAGAAAGCAATGACAACCCACTGTAGTACTCTTGCCTGGAAAATCCCATGGACACAGGAGCCTGGTGGGCTGCATTCCATGGAGTTGCAAAGAGTCAGACACAACTGAATNAAAAGCATGTGGAAAAGGGCACATGCACCTTTCAAAACAGCATAGCATCTTTGCCCAAATTGATAGTTTTAGAAAAAAAAAGAGTGAAGGAGAAAATCGAAAGAGGAGATTTGCCCCTAGACCTTTCCAATGCTGTTAAGACCAGCCCCGGAGAAAGCAATGACAACCCACTCTAGTACTCTTGCCTGGAAAATCCCATGGACACAGGAGCCTGGTGGGCTGCATTCCATGGAGTCGCAAAGAGTCAGACACAACTGAATNTTCCAATGCTGTTAAGACCAGCCCCGGAGAAAGCAATGACAACCCACTGTAGTACTCTTGCCTGGAAAATCCCATGGACACAGGAGCCTGGTGGGCTGCATTCCATGGAGTTGCAAAGAGTCAGACACAACTGAATGACTTCCCTTTCACTTTACACTTTCATGCATTGGAGAAGGAAATGGCAACCCACTCCAGTGTTCTTGCCTGGAGAATCCCAGGGACAGGGGAGCCTGGTGGGCTGCCATCTTTGGGGTCACATAGAGTTGGACACGACTGAAATGACTTAGCAGCAGCAGCAAGACCAGCCCCATCCAACAGAAATATAATTCAAGCCACCCATGAATTTTTAAGTGCTCTAATAGCCATGTTAAGAAAAAGAAAACAGGTGAAATTGTTTAATGGTGTATTTTATTTAACTCAGTATATCTAAGATACCACCATTTCAATATGTAAATAATGAAAAACATCACTGAGTTACTATACATTCTTTATTTGTACTGTCTTCAAAATTATGGTGTGTATTTTACAATCACTGAGTATCTCAGGTTAGACTAGTTCCCTTTCAAGTGTTCTCTAGGGCTGGAGAGCACAAATCTGGATGATTAAAACTCCCAGAATATGTGTAGTGGAGTAATCGGTCCTTTGATGACCCAATGTGACTGCTGCTGAGTGTCTGATGGCATCTTGGAGACTCACTTTCAATATGCTCACTGGTTCTCTCAGCTGGAGACAAGGAGTTTCAGGGTGAGCGACAAGATGGAGCTACTGCTCCAACTTCCAGGAGCCCAGACTGAGGGTTCAGGACATTTCAGCTCAATGTTTCAACACTATTCTCTTTTCCTTCCCAAAGAATCTGGTCTCATCCAACCACCAAGAGTTCTCCACTCTTCACTATCATTTCTCAAGAGGAAATTCTAAGAAATATAAACAAATGAGCTATTTCTGGAGCCCAAGTGAAACAAGAAATCAAAAATAAAAAGATGCAACAAGATCTTACTGTATAGCACAGGGAACTATATTCAGTATCCTGTGATAAAACATAATGGAAAAGAATATTAAAAAAAAAAAAAAAGAATATACATATATGGCTTCCCAGGTGGCGCTAGTGGTAAAGAACCCACCTGCCAATTCAGGAGACACAAGAGACACAGGTTCGATCCCTGGTTCAGGAAGATCCCCTGCTGGAGGGCTTGGCAACCCATTCCAGTATTCTTGCCTAGAGAATCCACGAACAGAGGAGCCTGGCAGGCTACAGTCCATAGGTTTGCAAAGAGTTAGACATGATCAATGGGACAGCACACAAAAATATGTATATATCACTTTGCTGTGCAGCAGAAATTAACACAGCATTGTAAATCAACTACACATCAAAAAAAGAAAAAGCCTAGAAGGATGAACTTTCAATGGTCCTTGACTGTCTTGTTACAAAGTTGTTTGAAAACTAGCTAGACTTAGGAGACAACATAATTTCCAGTGGAGAAACATGATGTCACTGTCAAATGGAAGAATTTGGTTCTCTTGTCAGAAATTTCATCATTTTCAGGACTTCCCTGGTGGTACAGTGGTTAAGAATCTGCCTTCTAATACAGATGACAGGGATTCAATCCTAGGTCAGGCAATTAAGACCCCACATGCTGCAAGACAACTGAGCCCGCATACCACAATGCAGGCTAGTTAGCAGAGAGAAGTCCTTGCACTGCAATAAAGAGCCTGTGGGCCTGATGCAGCTAAAACTAAATAAATCCCTTCATTTTCACTTAGTGCCACAGGCTGGAATCAAGACAGGGGGAGAAACTTTTCCTGGCCTCTATATAGATGGCTGGTATTGGGGGGCCAAAACCAGTGACAATCAGAGATATTTTAGATACCTTTAAAAAAATCTTCAGGCCAAGGTTAGAGTCCCCATTTGAAAGATTTCCAGAAAATCACATTTCCAAAAAACATTCACATCATTGCTTAGTCACTCAGTCATGTCCAACAATTCATAACCTCAGGGACTGTAGCCCACCAGGCTCCTCTGTCCATGGGATTCTCCAGGCAAGAATAATGGAGTTAGTTGCCATTCCCTTCTTCAGAGGATCTTCCCAACCCTGGGATCGAACCCAGGTCTCCTGAATTGCCAGCAGATGTGAGCCACCAGGGAAGCCCTCACATCATTTAACAGCCTCATTTTTTTCCAGGTGCAGAAAGGGAAGCCGCCCTGCAATCTGATTTCTTCCAAAGTGCACCATCAACAGAGCAGGTAGGAACAGAGCCCTGCCAGGGCCTCAGATAAGGGCCAGACCTTGTGCCGGCATCTAAGCCCAAACCCAGATCTCTCTTCCAGGTAAGAGGCTATTTTCATGAAGAAACAAGACGCAGACATCTTACTCTGAATTCATCACTCTCAGGTGGAGTCAAACCTGGTTGACCAGGAGATGGAAGAAGAGAGGGACTCAAAGGCAGAGAAGCTGAAGCTAATGTTTCCCATCACAGAGGGAGAGCTCTGAACCCTGGAACGAACCCTGAGTGCTGGGTGCTCTCTCCCTCTGGCCACACGCAAGGCCACATTTAAATCATTACAAATTGATGAGAATGTGTTATTTAAAAAAGAAAAAAAACCTCTAGAGAAGGAGATAATATTCCTCAGTAAATTTTTCCCTGATTTACTGTGTCCTTAAGAAGACAGTCCTCAACTCTGTGTGATTTAAATCCCTACCACTGTGGTTTCCAGCCCTTCTGTGCTTTTAACCCATGGTCACTGGGTTCCTATTAAGTGCCAAGCCCGCATGGAGGGTCTCCAAAGATGAAAGAGGCAAACTCTGGGCTTGCAGTTTGCCCGGGACAGATAAGCCTCCCACATAAACAACCGCAATCCAAGGTAGAAAGTGCTAAGTGCAGTAAGATAATGTCCTGAGACCCATCAGAGAACAGAACTCTTTGTCCCCGGGAAGAATGGAGAACAGCTGACTTCCCTCGTTCTTGTTTGTCCTGGGTAATTGCTCTCTTCCTCACTCCTTATTTGCTCTTTTACATCATTTCTTCGGGCTGTCAATATTTTGAGACAGATGGGAGACACCGTGTGAGGTGGGCACAGGTCCGATCTGATAGTGGAATGCTCTGTTTGGGGGTGAGTGTGGCTACCAGACACTGGCCAGCTGCCCAGGCCGCCACCCCACCTGTTCCAGAACTTTCCTTCTCTCTCTTGCCAATTTTGTGTCCCACCTGCTATATTCAAACTGAGACCAGAGTTCAAATCAAATACTAAATGAAGTGTTTTTGAGCTCAGTTGATGTTAAATAACATCTCTCTCCTCTCCCACCGACTCTGACCTCACAGGGGCACCTTGAAGGGTTATTTGTCACACAACACACTAATGTTCTCACATTATCTGGTGTGCTTTCTGGCCTCCCTAGTGGGTTATAGACCTTGAGAGCAGACTCTTCATTGTTTTTTATCCTTTTCTTTCTTGCTGCCAAACTATGTGACTCTTAATTAAAATTTTTTTTAAATTTTAAAGCTGTTTTTATTAGAAGAAATCAGAAATAAGACTGAGAAATTAACTGACTTATTGCGGTTCATGTGGCAACCAGTGGTGGAACAGGGACCTGAACTCAGCGTTTCTACATCCCCTTGTCTTTCTTCCAGGCGATGTTTCCTTTGGGCTCATCTAATCGCCCCCACAATGCTGTGTGCTCCTGAGGGCAGAGACTATGACTGATTTAGCTCAAGAAATCAGTCTAATTCTTGTTAAGTGGTTGATTGCACTGCTTGGATGTAGATTTCACGAGGCTAGTCTTTACATCATTTTATTGACCCTACCATGTCCCTCTGGTTGAGCGTACATCCATGTGTGCATATGTGTGCATTTTAATCTGTGTGGAGAACAAAATCAAACAGACAGGGGAGCTGGAGGTGGTGGGGAGAAAAACAAAAAGGTAAATCCGGTGCAAATATCTGCTCCAGGTATAAATCCAGGAATACTTACTGTCATGTCCTAAACATGTGAATGTTATTTCTGTGACACACAGAATTTCTGTGAGTTATTCAGTTGTCTCTGACTGAAATCCCTTGGACTCTGGCCTGTCAGGCTTCTCTCTCCATGGAATTCTCCAGGCAGGAATACTGGAGAATTCCTGTTGAAACTTGACACAATTGTTCTAAAACATGGAGGGGCAGGGGGGTGTCTTGAAATTGAAAGTACAAAATTTAAAAATCAACAATCTGGAACTAAAACTTCAGCAATTGTTTCTGCAATTTCTGAGAACTGGAAAATGTGTTAAATTTTTAATTTAGCCCAAGAATTTATATGGCTTCATTCTTATTGATAGACTACTGTAGATAGGTTTATATATACATAACNTTTCACTTATTTGTGGGTTTGTGGTTCTTTTTGGGGGGGAAGGGAGTTTGTTGCTTGTTTGTTTGTTTAGCTGCACCACACAGCTTGAAGATTCTTAGTTTCCCAACCATGGATTGAACTCTGGCCTGGTAGTGAAATCACAGAGTCTTAACCACTGGCCCTCCAGGGAATTCCCTGTTTGACCCCTTTCTACCCAGATTTCACCATGATGCATTTCAGTTAAAAGGTTGGTCCAAGGGTTTACCACCAACATGCTGGACCATAGTCTCTTCATCAAAGGCTTGCTTGGCACTTATTGGCCAAGAGTCATTAGAGAAAGTGCCAAGAGATTCAAATTATTGACACTTTTCTTGCACAAGTCAAGACCTCAGACGTAGCAATAGAAATCATACTCAACCTTTCAAAAGAGGCAAATGGATAACATACCTTGTTAAGTTTAGAGTTGGGGGAAAAGATTACAACTAACACATCTTGCCAACTGGGTCTTATCAGACCTTCCCCGCGTGTATATATTCTTTTATTTGAGAACTGGGCATGGACTGATAGGGGACAGCAATGATTGCACACTGGGTTCTTAGGAGAAAAAAGGTGAATACTTACAACTACATAGTAACTATGTCAATATAATAGTACTCTGTTTCCTAAGAGTATTTTCCAAACTATAGGTCTTATTCTTAGGGTCTCAAGGAAGAAAATTAAATGAGAGCCTCACTATGGTACTATTCTCCAGGCCCATGCCTCAGAAATGCTTTCTCAGCAAAACGTTGCTATAACCCCATCCCTCTGACATTTTCAGTGCTAAATAACCCCCACTCCTTGGAAAGAATCCAAGCCAGAACAACCCCCCACCAAATCCCACTTTGCAGTAAATTACAATGTACTTTATTGTAACTGTACTGATTACAGTAGAAACACAAGATTCCATTTATATTCAATGCAGTCTTCAGCAAGTAGAGGAAGAAAACAGGTTTTGCCCTAAAAAAAGATATTGAATCAAATTCTGGAACATTATTAGGGCTCAGCTATGTTCTCCATTCTCTTCACATCCCTGAACACATAGAATGACTCATTCTCACCTGGTGAAATTGAACATGACCACTTGACTTGTTTTGGCCAAGCAAGTGTGAAGCAAAAGTGAGGAGGATAACTTCTGAGTAAAGCATGAAGAGTTAAGACAAGATTCTCTGTGCTTGTTTCCCTCACCATAAGGCTTGATCACACAAATGCTGAGATGCAGATGGTCCAAGATCAAAGGGCCAGGAAGGTTAAGCCACTGCCTGTAGAGTTATCTGAACCTAAAATGGAAATAGTGTGACAGAGACAGTTTGTATTCTTTGTCACCATAGCATAACCTAATCTATGTAGATAACATAGGTTAACCTAACCTACATGGATAACTGGACCTTGGGTAGCAGAATTTGCTTTTGTAGACTCCAGATTAGTCATCAATAAAATGCCAAAGCTTTCAAGGTTATCTAATTTCTGGAGAGGAGCTTATATCATGTTTCATTCAATAAACATCAGAATCTAGTGTTTCCATTAATTGTATCATTAGAATACAGCAAAATCCCTTGTCATGGTTTATCATTTTCACTCTAATTAGTGTTCTGTGTTGTGATAAGATCAAGCCTTTGCCTGGTGTGACTGCAATTATGAAGTAAGTTTAAGATTGCATGCTACATGCATCGCTCAATCATGTCTGACTCTTTGTGACCCATTGGACTGTAGTCTGCCAGGCTCCTCTGACCATGGGACTTTCCAGGCAAGAATGCTGAAGTGGATTACCATTTCCTTCTGCAAGAGATCTTTCCGACCCAGGGATCAAACCTGACTCTCCTGTGTCTCTTGCACTGTAGACGGATTCTTCACCTGCTGAGCCATCGGTTAAGGTTACAATTAATTTAAGTCACTGTGCTTCCTCAACATAATCAACTTGGCCTCTGAATCATATAAACCAAAACTGTAAAAATTTCTGCAAAAATGCATTGGGCTAATTACATAAGAACTTATTTCAGATCTATCATAATATTTCAAGGATCTGGAGAAGATATTCTACAAATAGAAAAGTGGATTATCTTAATATTGTGTGTGCTTCTGTGGTTCTAAATAAAATTAAGACATCTGAAAAGAATTGTACTAGATATTAAAATTTTAGATTTCTGGGTTAATTTTTTCCAGAAAATTCTTTATCTTTGATAACTCTGAAAATAAGCAAATGATAAGGTGATCCTTTTGTGTCATCCAAAGGCCACCAAATAGGATTTTGTGGTAATTCACACAAATAGCACTTAGAGATCATTTTCTATGTGTTCAACAGTGTTTGCTCTAGCGAGCCAGTGATGAAAAAGATGTGGTCCCTGCCCTCTTCTAATTTATAGTCTAGCAACCTCTGCTTTAAGAGATGTATACTGCTACTTTCTCTCCAAGCTTTGGGTTGTGAAAATAACATTGCCTAATAGTAATATGCATGTGTGCCTGCTAAGTCATTTCAGTCATGTCTGACTCTTTGGGACCTTATGGACCATAGTCCACCAGGCTCCTCTGTCCATGGGATTCTCCAGGCAAAAATACTGGAATGAGTTGCCATGCCCTCTTCCAGGGGATCTTCCCCACCCAGGGATCAAACCTGAGTCTCTTATGTCTCCTGCACTGGCAGGTGGGTTTTTACCACTAGTGCCTCCTGGGAAGCCCAACAGTAATTTAATAAAGCCTAAATTATCTGGGAAAGTTCAAGTATCTGGAATCCAGCTGAGAATCAGGAAGGCACTAATAGGAGTCTTTAAGAAGTCATACATTTCACACATTAAAAAGAAAAAAATTTACTNAGGCTCCTCTGTCCATGGGATTCTCCAGGCAAAAATACTGGAATGAGTTGCCATGCCCTCTTCCAGGGGATCTTCCCCACCCAGGGATCAAACCTGAGTCTCTTATGTCTCCTGCACTGGCAGGTAGGTTTTTACCACTAGTGCCTCCTGGGAAGCCCAACAGTAATTTAATAAAGCCTAATTTATCTGGGAAAGTTCAAGTATCTGGAATCCAGCTGAGAATCAGGAAAGCACTAATAGGAGTCTTTAAGAAGTCATACATTTCACACATTAAAAAAAAAAAAAAATTTACTGAGTATTTCTACTGTGCTATTCACTTTGCTATATGGTATATACTGAAACCCCATGATGGGATACTAGTATTGTCTCCATTTTATGCAAAGAGGATTACAATTTCACCTTGGTTAGGGTGGAGCCAAGATTTGAATCCAGATCTGCCCAATCCCAGAGCTCAATGTCTGAACCACAACCCCACACAGTGCTTCTCAAAGACTAAACACTAAAACTCTTGGTCTTCACTTATAGACTAATCCCCAGGGCTTTGTGTTCGTTACTACTGCTGTGTAACAAACCACTCCAATTTTCATAATTCGGGATTAGGAGAGAACACAGCAGGAACTGTTTGACTCTGCTGCTTGATGTTTGAGGCCTCAGTTGGGAAAATTCAACAGCAAGGGTGGGAAGGGGGTGGGGGAGTGAAGGAAGAGTAGGCTTTGGGAGGAGTATTCAGCAACTGAAGGCTATGATCTTCTAGAGGTGTGTTCACTTATGTGCCAGGAAGTTAAGGCTTCTCAACTGGGACCTCCGTTGGCGCTGACAACTACGCCCCCTCCATGTGGCATTTCTGAGTAGCTTAGGTTTCCTCTTAGCAAGGAAGTCAGATCTCTTACTTAATGACTCAAGCCTTCAAAAGTGAGTGACAAGACAAAACGTGCCTTGCCTTTCATGACTTGGTCTTAGAAGACACATAGTGCCGTGTCTGCCATATTCATCACAAACCTCACCAGATATATGGGAATACATGTAGGGGATAGGATTGGGGGTCGAGGCCATAGTGCAGAAGGGAATGTGGAATGACAGATAGTTGGCAGCCATCTTGGAGGACTGCAATCTGCCACAAGCCCTCACCTAAAGGTTAATTGTTCCTCTGTCCTGTCCAAATCCACCTTGGGAATATCCAACCATATCCCAAGTCCACAGAACAAAGTAAGCAGCATGTAGACATTGCCTAGCTTCAACAATGACCAACAATTTGTCAATCCAAACAATAAATGTAAAGGATGGTAAATAAGGCAGGAATTAAAACTAGGAGCATCAGTTTTACCATAAGACAGAAATAGAAAAATTATGGAGAGGAGATAAGAAAAAGTCAGTAACTACAGGCTGCAAAGCATTTAATTCAGGGCCTATATCTCCACAGAACTCAACAAGCCCATAGGTTCTTACATTGAAAATAACAAAGTTTTCTAATAATGACCTACCCTAAGCATCTAGAGAAGCTTAAATTCTATCTAGTATATTACACGAAGGAAGGCTGAAAAATTTGAGTGATATATTTTACAAAGATTGCATTTTAAAGAGGGAGTTTGGGAGTAAACACACTTATATCTCATGAAACAATTAATTCCTCAGTACTCATTTCTTGATTATTACTATTCTCATGGAAAATACACAGTCCTGGATGGTTTTGTTCAGATGAGAGAAAAAAAAAAACCCACTGAAGTTTACATTTTCTAGAGCTAATGCCCAAATTCCACCCATAATTACCAAGCTGGCACATGCTGCAAATTCACAAGCTATGTGCCAATGCATGTACACATTTGCAGACAAGCACCTGTTCTGAATATTTAATTTTGATCCTTATCTCCTAAAACTATTTTAACAAAATAAATAAAGCTCTCCTATGGCCTGAGCTTTAAAACCAGCAAAACTGATGGAGTAATTGGAGACAGTTCCAAAGTCCATGTACTATTCACCATAAGGAAGACAGGCATTCATCCCCATTGGGTTTTCCCCCTGCAAATTTGCCTGCCTTATAAAAATCTGCTTAGATGCATATAAAATGCTAGTTTACATTTCTAAAGCACACGCCAGCTGACATCTGAGAAGAGTCAAGGATAGGTTAAACAGTCTGAACAGATCACACGCAGTATTGGCATTAGACTGAAGACAATATCATATTATAGGATCATTTATTTTAAAAGGGCATTTGGGGACTTTCCCGGTGGTCCAGTAGTCAAGACTCTGCTCTACCAATGCAGGGGGCACAGTTTTGATCTTCAGTCAGGGAAGTTCCATATGCCTTGAGCCACGTCTCAAATACGTAAAATAAAAAATAAAAGGAATTTTGACATTACTTTTAAGTGCTGATTCTTTTAATCCTTGAACACTATAAAGAATATTTTAAAAGAAGTCTCTTTTCCCATAGCTCCAACATATCCACAACTTCAATTTTTAGTTCTCAATGATTTTTTTTAAAAAAAATGTTTCTCATTAAGCAATGGAATTTGGAGCTATTTTATAATGTCACTGAACAGAATAGCCTCTTGAATGAGCTGCAACATAAAATTCTTTAGACCAGGACTAAATGATGGGATGTGAAAACCAGATCAATAAACAGGAAAATAAAAGAGCAGAGAGAGACTGGCAAAGCAAACAAAACAGTAGTGGTGTTGGTTTCTTTGACTGTTTAAGAAAAGTTGCATGAACTTTAAAAATCTCTGTCTCTCTTACGCTTTTTACCTCCATCCAAGCCTCTGAGCTTTTCTTTTCTTTGTTTATTAAATATCACTAACATAAAAGTATAATTGCTTCTTTGTGTTAGTCGCTAGAGCCTGCGGGTTGGGAGTGGCTGTGGGCAACTGCGTGGCTGCTGATGGAGGCCAGCTAATGGTTAAGGAAGAGAGAGAAGGCTGCAGGCTTGTGCATGGATTCCAGAATTTCTAGAAACCAGGCAGCCAGAGACACATCCAGACATAGGGGAAAAAATAAGAAGAGAGGGAAACCCTCATTAAATCAGTTTGTGATTAAAAAATAAAAGTTATGGTGTTTTCACAGCTTAACAGGCATATTGCAAGACAAAAACCATAAAAGAAGCTAAAGTGGAAGATTTCTTTCGACTATTAGACAGTTTTTATCAACAAATGATTGACATATTTTGGCAATGCTAAGAATCAGGCCATTAACCTCTGCATATCTTTTTTGTTGTTAAATTGCAATTATGCTTTGTCTTCATAAGCAGAATGGCACATTTTGTTTACAATTATTATTGCGATTTTGAATATATTCTGACTCCAAGAGATGGTAATGAACAGGGAGGCCTGGCGTGCTGCGATTCATTGGGTCACAAAGAGTCCGACACGACTGAGTGACTGAACTGACTAACTGACTGATGCTTTGTCTTCATAAGCAGAATGGCACATTAAACCTTATTAAAATGTGAAGATCATATCTTCTGAAAAGGTAGAAAATTTTCAAGTGTTAGCTTTATCATTAAGGAATAGAAATAGAATGATTCAAACAAGACAAAATGTAAGTTGAAGTAAGATAGTAAAACAAGTCAGAATATATTCAAAATCACAATAATTGTAAACAAAATGAACTATGCAATAGAAACACAAAAATTGCAAAGCTGTTTGCTTCTTTCTTTTAAAGGTCTATACTCTTCACAAGAGATACATCAATTAGATAAACACATGAGAAAAGATAAAAAGAAGAGAAACTACACAGACAAATACTGACCAAAACTATAACAACAGTGAGCGCCATGAAATTAACATAAGACAAAACAGACTTTAAATCAGAAAGCATTATCAAAGATAAAAAGGGTCTTTACTACATAAAGATTTTTTTTAAATACTGAGTATCACATAAGTCTATATTTGTGTATACTTTACAACTTATAAATTTTTAAAGTAAAATTAATAAATAGCAAAAATTGATCTACCCATCATCATGTTAATAGTAAGAACTTTCAACATATCTATCTCATTTACTGACAGATCAAGCAGACAAAAACTTTTAAAGAAACAGATTTCAACGGCAAAATCAATGTGCTTGAATTAATAGGCAGAATTCCAGAGAACAGAAAGGAGAGATAAGAAGGCCTTCTTAAATGAACAATGCAAAGAAATAGAGGGAAACAATAGAATGGAAAATACTAGAGATCACTTCAAGAAAACTGGAGAAATCAAGGAAATATTTCATGAAGGAATGGGCAAGATAAAGTACAGAAATGATAAGTACCTAACAGAAGCAAAAGAGATTAAGAGGTGGTAAGAATATAGAGAGGAGGTATATAAAAAAGGTCTTAATGACCTGAATAACCATGATGGTGAGATGTCTCACCTAAAGCCAGATGTCCTTGAGTGTGAAGTCAACTGGGCATTACAAAGCATTACTATGAAAAAAGCTAGTGGAGGTAATTGAATTCATTCTGAGCTATTTCAAATCCTAAAGGTGATGCTGTTAAAGTGCTGCTCTCAATATGAATCAGCAAATTAGAAAAACTCAGTAGTGGCCACAGGACCGGAAAAGCCCAATTTTTATTCAATTCCAAAGAAAGGCAGTGTCAAGCAATGCTCAGACTACTGTACAACTGTGCTCATTTCACATGCTAGCAAGGTTATGCTCAAAATTCTGCAAGCTAGGCTGTGGCAGTATGTGAACCAAGAACTTTCCAAATGTACAAGCTGGGTTTTAAAGAGACAGAGGAACCAGAGATCAAATTGCCAACATTTATTGGAACATGGAGAAAGCAAGATAATTCCAGAAGAAACGTCTACTTCCGCTTCACTGACTACACTAAATCCTTTGTGTGAATCATGACAAATAGTGGAAAATTCTTATGGAGATGGGAATAGCAGACTACCTTACCTGTGTCTTGAAAAACCTAAATGCAGGTCAAGAAGCAATAGTTAGAACCTGACTTGAAACAACTGACTGGTTCCAAATTAGGGAAGGACTACAACAAGGCTATATATTGTCACCCTGCTTATTTAACTTATATGCAAAGTACATCATGCAAAATGCCAGCTGGATGAATCACAAGCTGGAATCAAGATTGCTAGGAGAAATATCAACAGATATGCAAATGACTCCACTGTAAAGGCAGAAAATTAAGAGAAACTAAAAAGCCTCTTGATAAGGGTGCAAAAGGAGAGTGAAAAAGCTGGTTTGAAGCTCAACATTTAAAAAACAAAGATAATGGCATCCAGTCCCATCACTTCATGGCAAGTAGAAGGGGGAAAAGTGGAAGCAGTGACGGATTTTATTTTCTTGGGCTCCAAAATCACCATAGACGGTGACTGCAGCCACTAAATTAAAAGGTACTTGCTTCTCGGAAGGAAAGTTATGACAAATCTAGACAACATATTAAAAAGCAGAGACATCACTTTGCTGAAAAACATCTGTGTAGTCAAAGCCATGGTTTTTTCAGTAATCATGGTTTTTTCAGTATGTATGTGAGAGTTGGACCACAAAGAAGGCTGAGCACCAAAGAATTAATGCTTTTGAATTGTGGTGCTAGAGAAGACTCTTGGATTGCAAATAGATCAAATCAGTCAATCCTAAAGGAAATCAACCCTCAATGTTCATTGGAAGGACTGTTGCTGAAGCTGAAGCTCCACTCTGGCCGCCTAATGTGAAAAGCCGGCTCATTGGGAAAGACCCTGATGTTGGGAAAGATTGAAGGATAAAGGAGAAGGGGGCTGCAGAGGATGAGATGGTTTGATAGTATCACCAACTCAATGGACAAGAAACTGAGCAAACTCTGGGAGATAATGGAGGATAGAGGTTCGTGACATTGTATGGGAGACAGGGATCAAGACCATCCCCATGGAAAAGAAATGCAAAAAAGCAAAATGGCTGTCTGGGGAGGCCTTACAAATAGCTGTGAAAAGAAGAGAGGCAAAAAGCAAAGAGGAAAAGGAAAGATATAAGCATCTGAATGCAGAGTTCCAAAGAATAGCAAGAAGAGATAAGAAAGCCTTCTTCAGCAATCAATGCAAAGAAACAGAGGAAAACAACAGAATGGGAAAGACTAGAGAGCTCTTCAAGAAAATCAGAGATACCAAGGGAACATTTCATGCAAAGATGGGCTCGATAAAGGACAGAAATGGTATGGACTTAACAGAAGCAGAAGATATTAAGAAGTGGCAAGAATACACGGAAGAACTATACAAAAAAGATCTTCACAACCCAGATAATCATGATGATATGATCACTAATCTAGAGCCAGACATCTTGGAAAGTGAAGTCAAATGGGCCTTAGAAAGCATCACTATGAACAAAGCTATGGAGGTGATGGAATTCCAGTTGAGCTATTTCAAATCCTGAAAGATGATGCTGTGAAAGTGCTGCACTCAATATTCCAGCAAATTTGGAAAACTCAGCAGTGGCCACAGGACTAGAAATGGTCAGTTTTCGTTCCAATTCCAAAGAAAGGCAATGCCAAAGAATGCTCAAACTACCGCACAATTGCACTCATCTCACATGCTAGTAAAGTAATGCTCAAAATTCTCTAAGCCAGGCTTCAGTAATACGTGAACTGTGAACTTCCTGATGTTCAAGCTGGTTTTATAAAAGGCAGAGGAACCAGAGATCAAATTGCCAACATCCTCTGGATCATGGAAAAAGCAAGAGAGTTCCAGAAAAACATCTATTTCTGCTTGATTGACTATGCCAAAGCCTTTGACAGTGTGGATCACAATAAACTGTGGAAAATTCTAAAAGAGATGGGAATACCAGACCACATAACCTGCCTCTTGAGAAATCAGTATCCAGGTCAGGAAGCAACAGTTAGAACTGGACATGGAACAACAGACTGGTTCCAAATAGGAAAAGGAGTAC
>SJYW01009112.1:1373517-1406013 GCA_006410735.1 Raphicerus campestris
CCAGTTTGATTCCTGGGTCGGGAAGATCTGCTGGAAAAGGGATAGGCCACAATGCAGGATCTGTCTTGTTCAGTAACAATAGCCACAAAAGTCCAGCATGGACTGGACACACAAGGCCAAGCAACCACAGGCCTTTCCATCTGGGCAGTATTTTTGCTAGAGAGTTGAGTCTCCACCTACCCCTCAACACTTGTCAAAGTCTGGGGAAATCTAACAGTAACAATCTTGCCATTTGTTCTGGAAGACCCTGCTGAGATAGAAATCATAAGAGAATATAAATCCTATGAGGTAAACAGCTGTGTTGCTGCTAATCAAAAAGAATGGGAATTCCACAATTAAGTTCCAATATGGAGAACAGGGAGAATATCATCCAGTGTATGAGCTTGGACTTCAGACCTGGGTTAGAATTTCCACCTCTAGTTGTATGACCTTAGACAAGTTATTGATGCTTTCTTGAAGCGGTTCCCTTGTGTACAAAATAAAGGTGAAAAATATCTACCTCACAGGGTAAGATGAGGTTTCATGAGAACTTAAGCATCGGATGAGTGGCAGCAATTATTCACGAGAGGAAAAAGTAGGTCTGGCTTTTTCCTCAGCTTTCTGGCTGAAGACGACAGGCCTGAACAGGGAGCCATTGCAGGGGAGACAGTGTCTACTAAAAGCACCATAAGCATTCAAGTCTCTCCTGAGAAGTCATGAGGAAGTGGGGTACATGGACAAAGAAGTGGGACACAGAGGACTTGTTTCTCCCTTTTGTGGGTGGAGTCTCAGACTAGGCCTAAGAGAGAGAAAATGCTCTTTATTCAAAGCAAAGGCAGTTTAGTCCTAGGAAAATCTAACCACGTAGGGTCGCTGGTGAAGTAACTGGTCAAATAGCCTGGGCCTGTTTTGAGTCTTGGCTGAGGGTGAAAAGCAAATTGCTTCCCATGACATACCTCCTATTTCCCAAGCGGGGCCTACCTACTGAACACCACACATAAATCCCAGATGAAAGCAGTGCACCGGTTTCCCAGTAATGTAACTTTCCCAAACGCTGCACACACAGATTTATAGTAACACTGGGCAGCCATGCAAAAGGTTGCATTGTGTTCAGTAGTATTGCTTCTAATTTCAGGAGGATTTCGGGTGAGGACCTTTGAAGTGGGTGCTTGACTCATGCATCTGTAAATTCCTCATTTTCCACAGTTATTAAAACACCCGTCAGTGCCAGGTTATGCCATTGTTCATTCACTCCTTTGGCACGCCAGCGTGGGGGTGGATGCCAACCACACAGCAGCCACAGAGGCACAGACAAACAGTAGGTGAGGCGGGCAGGCGTCATGGAGGCTAGGGACTGCATGCCAAAGGGACACACGCTTGGGGGCAGTCATATTGTCACGACTTAGAAGTCCTCTAACTCCGTGTGGCTGTTGAAAGATCCCCCTGGCCTTATGCGACATGGATGGACCTAGAGATTGTCATACTAAGTGAAGTGAGTCAGACAGAGAAAGACACGCATCATATAATATCATTTACATATGGAATCTTGCAGGAAGTGGCAACCCACTCCAGTATGCTTGCTTGGAAAACTCCAAGGGCAGAGAAGCCTGGGGGACTATAGTCCACTGGGTCCCAAAACAGTTGGACATGACTGAGCTACTGAACAACAACAGTCTGCAGAAGACACACACAAAAAATGATACAAATAAACGTATTTACAAAACAGAAACAGACTCACAGACATAGGAAACAGAGCTACCAAAAGGAAACCATGGAGATGGGAGAAATTAGGAGTTTGATATTAACAGATTCATACTACTATGTATCACTTAAAAGAGATAACCAACAAGAACCTACTGTATAGCAGAGAGATCTATATGCAGTATCTTGTAACAACATATAAAGGGAAAAATCTAAAAAAGAATATGTATATATATGTATAATTGAATTACATTGCTGCTACTGCTAAGTCACTTCAGTCGTGTCCGACTCTGTACAACCCCATAGACGGCAGCCCACCAGGCTTCCCTGTCCCTGGGATTCTCCAGGCAAGAACACTGGAGTGGGTTGCCATTTCCTTCTCCAATGCATGAAAGTGAAAAGTGAAAGTGAAGTCGCTCAGTCATGTCCGACCCTCAGCGACCCGATGCACTGCAGCCTTCCAGGCTCCTCCATCCATGGGCTTTTCTAGGCAAGAGTACTGGAGTGGGGTGCCACTGCCTTCTCTGGAATTATGTTGCCATACACTTGAAATTAACACAATGTGGTAAATCAANGATGCACTGCAGCCTTCCAGGCTCCTCCATCCATGGGCTTTTCTAGGCAAGAGTACTGGAGTGGGGTGCCACTGCCTTCTCTGGAATTATGTTGCCATACACTTGAAATTAACACAATGTGGTAAATCAACTATACCTCAATTTTAAAAATCCCCTGAGATCTGGAAGAGTACACGAAAACAAGCTGAGTTCATCAAGAGATGACTTTCTTCACCTAGTAAGTCTTCAATTTTTAGAAATTGTCAAAGCATTCTGCACACTAAAATTGGCAAACATTTGACTGTTCCGCACCTAGTATTTCTGCCCTGGCCCCATTCCATGGGTCAGAGAGGGAGTATCTAGTAGGGTCTCCCTGGGTCATAGCCAGAAGGCATATTTCTATTTAAGGGATCAGCCCTGGCCACAGAAATAGGTGTTAGAAGCAGAACGACATGTTTGCCTTAATTAGTTCTTTTCTTTGGAATGAAACACACTGTATGTAAGCTACTCTGTTCTTCCATACCCCAGACTGCCACTGCTAATTATCATTATAATATTTAATAGCAATTTCCCCAGCAGAGAATTCAAAATTCTTCAGTACATTATCTCCTTTCTCTTCAAAATACCTTTATGAAATAACTGGAGGAAAGCTATTTTTATTATCTCATTCTAACAAAATTTATTTGACTGAGGAGGCAAAAACCTAGATATTTGAATAGAGCATGGCCAGAAACTAATCAAACTAATTTTTAGGTGAAGCTTGTGAAATCAGCTTCATTATGTCTATAGTGATACCTGCTACCTCCCTCACCATCAAGTTTCTGATCATTTACCCAAAACTAACTGTCCTGGCCTGAACCACAGATGTGACTGAATAGAAACATCATCCATTCTAAGAATGGTTACCTGCCACCAAAAAGTGCCTGTTAATAGGCAGATGGTGTGCCCCTTTAAAAAAGGCAGTCGAAAGACATCTGAATTGTCTAATACAGGGTTAATTAACAGCATTACAGACATTTTTCTGTTGGCCTCTTAGCACGTGGAATCTTAGTTCCCCAACCAGGGATCAAATCCATGCCCCGTGTATTGGATGCACGGAACCGCTGGACGGCCAGGGAAGCCCCAGTACCGACACTTTTGATAATCTTTTGATGTGGAGGGTTGTCCAGTGCATTTCANAGGGATCAAATCCATGCCCCGTGTATTGGATGCACGGAACCGCTGGACGGCCAGGGAAGCCCCAGTACCGACACTTTTGATAATCTTTTGATGTGGAGGGTTGTCCAGTGCATTTCAGATGCTGAGCAGCACCTCCGGCTCTACCTACTAGATGCCAGTAGCATCTTCCCCAGTTGAGACAACTGAAAATATCCCCAGACATTCCCCAGCGTTCCTTCCGCGGGGAAGAAAGGGAGACAAAACCATCCGCCATTGAGAAACGCTGCCCTAACCAACCAAAAGCAAGGAACGATGGAGCACCACCCTCAGCCTGACATTATAGTAACCGGATGCTGGAGGCTAATAAATAACATGTTCTTGTTTTCATGAGACTGGAGGTAAAGACAGAGCTTACTGCCAGTATACTGGAGGTTGAGAATGAGAGTCTATGCAAAGGAGGGAAGGTGGGAGGGACAAACTAGGGGTATGAGATTAACAGGTACAGACTACTGTGTGTGAAATAGACAGGCAATGAGGATATACTGCATAGCACAGGAATTATAGCCATTAACTTAAACAACCTATAATATAGTATAATCTGCAAAAATGCTGAATTACTATGCTGCTGCTACTGCTGCTGCTGCTGCTAAGTCACTTCAGTCGTGTTCGACTCTGTGCAACCCCATAGATGACAGCCCACCAGGCTCCCCCCTCCCTGGGATTCTCCAGGCAAGAATACTGGAGTGGGTTGCCATTATGCTGTACACCTCAAACTAATATAATATTATAAATCAACTATACTTCAACAAATAAAATAATAGTAATAAAAACAGTCTATGTGAAGGGAATTCTGAGATGGGAAATCACAGTTGTTCAGAACAAACTTTATGCACAGTGTAGGCTATGAGTTAGACTTGAAAATGTGCAGCCCTTGAAACATTAATTGATGAAAGATTTTAGGCCATAGCTGAAGGGAAAAGATTATAAACAAGGATCTGAATGCCAAAAGGAGCACAGGAAAGACAGACTGCCATCTGACAGGTGCTAGGGACTGGTCTCCTTCTGCTGAATCAATGTCAAATGGAAGGGGAGTGTCAAACACTGGTCAGATCTCTGCCCTGTCTTATTAGTTGTACTTGCTTAGAAGATATAGAGGACAGGCTTTCAAACTGGCTGATGAAAGGAACCTAGAAGTAATTGTCAGTACAGTGGATGGCAAGATCAATCTTCAAAAAGATCTTCAGCACTTGAAGCAATGGGTTGAATTTCATAAAATGTTATTTAACTGTGCCAAATGTAAGATGCATGCTTGCATCAAAAAAAAAAAAAAAAAACCTAACTGCAGAAATAGAGTATGGAGGTAACAAAGTGTAGCAAAACAAATGTAAAAAAGAAAAAAGATTACAGATTTTGTGAGCAGTGTCTTCAATGAAAGTCAACTATAAAATATTAATGCCTCCTTCCTGATATGCTAAAAAAAAATGTAATGAAATTCTAGTTTCCATTAAAAGAAGTATAATATCTAGAATGAGGGAGGTCACAGTCCCCTTTTGAATATGTGTTTAGAAAGCACAGGTGGATTACTATGTTTACCTTTTTAAAGGTTATAGACAAACTGGAACATATTCAAAGAATAGCAAGCCCAGTACAAAAGAAGCATGAAATCAGACCATATGAAGAATTTGAATTTTTAATCAGGAGACAAGATAAACCTGCAAACATGATAGCTATTTTTGCATATTTAGGGACAGAATTAGAATCAGTAGGCAGAAGTTATAAGGAATTAAATTTTGGATCAAATATAAAAAATAACTTTCCTATGCTTGAGATTGCCCAAAGATGTTTTCTCAAGAGGAAGTGGGTTACCACACTGAGAAAGTTCACCAACATAAGCAAGATGAGCACTGAACATGAAACTTAGTATCTCTATAAACCTCCATTATCTGTCTATAATTAGAGGTAAGAACAAAGAGTTTTATGAGATAATGAATGGCAAGAGATTTACATCTAGAAAGTACCTCAATGAATTGCATCTATTACTTTTCATTTGTTCTGGACAATCGACTCCCCACGCTCATCTATCAGAGAGCAGCAGACAGACCAACTAATGAATAGAGTTTCCAACACAATATCTTTAACTATCACTGGAAAGAGACAGGATCTAAAACATGTGGTTATAGAAAT
Organism: Raphicerus campestris; assembly: GCA_006410735.1. Classification (NCBI taxonomy): domain Eukaryota; kingdom Metazoa; phylum Chordata; class Mammalia; order Artiodactyla; family Bovidae; genus Raphicerus; species Raphicerus campestris. The sequence goes on from SJYW01009112.1 coordinate 1,379,094, forward strand.
TATAAACCTAGAACTCCAGTTTCTTAATTGCAGAGGTTAGGAAAGCGATGACGTGGCATTTCTGCTTTCATGATATTTCAACCATGCAGTATAACCACCTTCTCACATTTCCCAGTTTAATGTTTTTCTTAAGGGCCTTTGTAACCATTTATCTTCATCCTCAGTGCAAGTGACCCAGCTGCTCTCAGACTAGAGTAACTGAGAAGAGGACATGTCCCCTGCACCCCTGGGGTAACATTGTAATCCCACCAATGTTGCACCGCAAACCAGGGAGTGTTCCCTCCAGCTGACTCATGTGAGCATGCGCCCTGCAGCCCACACAGGGAGAATGCTGTCCTGTTGCCCCTCTCCAACTCTATCCTGGTTTTGTGTAGCTTTACAGCAGCTGTCAGCTATGTTAACATCCTAGCAGATGTCCTGAATAGTTCCTTACTCAATATCTGATATAGGTCTAACCATAAAAAGAGTAAAATGCTACTCAGAATCTCAGAATATCCATGGCAAAATGAATGCAATTTGTCTTTGGTGTACAGTCTGCAAGAAATTACACTGCTGGTTAACAGCAGAATTCTTCCTTTGGCTGAAGGATTGCCAGGCTGCAATGTAGAACTGGCCTGCGATGCTAGGCTTTCTTCTTGACATCTGGAGGAGCACTCTTCTGTATCTTCACCTGACTTGGGTAAAGCCCCCATCCCACCCTTGCTTGCTGCCTGCCTCCTTGATGTACATTCTATTCCAGTCCAGAACTGGGACTAGGGTTAGGGCAGCGAGGCACCTAGAGCACAAATATCTCAGACTCTCTAGCTTGAGAGAGTCTGCACTCATATCTCAGACTCTCTAGCTTGAATGTCCTACTTCCCTCTCACTCAAAGAATGAATTCATACGCTACCTCCTTTTGAAAGTCTTCTGTGGTATACACTGTCATATGTGAAACAGATAGTGGGAAGCTGCTAAAATAACACAAGTAGCCCAGGCTAGTACTCAGTAATATCCTAGAGAGGTGGGATGGATGGAGGGAAGGGAGGGAAGGGACACGTGTCTAAGCGTGACTGATTCACATTATTGTAGAGCAGAAGCCAACACAAAGTTGTAAAGCAATTGTCTACCAATTAAGAAATAAGTACAATTTTTTTTAAGTTAAAAAAAAAGTCTTTCCTTGGTCCATCTAGTTAGAGACTACCTCTAATCTACCCCACCCCCACTCTGCCTGCCCAAATTCCCACTAAAATCTACTTGAAGATCACTTAAGTCACATAAAACTGTTTACCTTGATTTATAATTATTTAAATATTAAAGTTAGTTGTGACAGAGGCTATTAATGTCCAACCCCTGTATCCACATTCCCTTCACTTAGTAGCAGAACCTTGATAAAACAGCTGGATACATCAATCCAGCCTCTCCTGAAGCTTGTGAACTTTCTCTGAAGCTCATTATAACCATCAGTTATCATGTAGTATAGAGTATATAAGGTAGTATAGAATGCCTGGAAAAATCTCAAGAAAAGAGAATGGCTACACTCTTCTCCTTCTTCCTATATCTTTGTGTATGGAAAACAAGCGTGATGTCTGGAATTCCAGCAGCCAACTTGAACCACATGGTCAATGATCTCATTCTAAGCAGCTGATGAGGAAAGTTCGAAGATCCTGAAACACTAGTATACTGTGGAGTCTGTATATCAGCTCTGGACTGCCTCCTTCAAAACTTTTTTTACAAGGAAGAGAGAGAAACTTACACATCCTTTAAGCCACTGACACATGCACCAAACTTAATTTTAACTAATAAAGATTTTTATACCAAAAGGGCACTGCTGCTTTAGCTAACCTATAGGATTCATTTCAAGGACATGGTTGGATGACATGCAATGACAAAACTATTGCAGACTGGAAAGTTGGCAATCCTGGTAAAACAGTAGCCAGCAGAACATAGGAAGGGACAAACAAAGGGTTGTGACGTTTATGAAAATAATAGGACATTTTTAGAGTGTTAGTATGTGTTGGCTAATNTTACAGACTGGAAAGTTGGCAATCCTGGTAAAAGAGTAGCCAGCAGAACATAGGAAGGGACAAACAAAGGGTTGTGACGTTCATGAAAATAATAGGACATTTTTAGACTGTTAGTGTGTGTTGGCTAATTCTAAACACTGCCAGTAATATTCTACAAAAAAGACGAACCCAGATTAGAGCTAGCCAATCTGCCATCAGGGTGGGGAGACAACTTTGTTAAGAGCCTATAGCCAGCAGACTAAGTCTTACTTGGAGTCTTTTCAGACTGAAGAAGCCGTGTACTTCTTACTTCAAAGTGAAGCTATTATAAGCCATGGCCAGAAGCAGAAGCAAAAGTAGCCTTCAGGGGAGATAAACCCATGGCCTCTTGATTTTGTCAGGTACAGTGTACTTCCTTTAGGAGTTTTCTGTCAAATGTGGAAGCAGTTAATTAGCAAGACCTTTCACGCCTTTTATTCCAAATAGTCTCAGTTTGGGAGAGGGGTAGTTGGCAAAGAACAGAGGGCTGTATGAAATAAAAGAGAGTCTTCAGGCTCANTCAAATGTGGAAGCAGTTAATTAGCAAGACCTTTCACGCCTTTTATTCCAAATAGTCTCAGTTTGGGAGAGGGGTAGTTGGCAAAGAACAGAGGGCTGTATGAAATAAAAGAGAGTCTTCGGGCTCAAAAACCTTGTTAAGACAAGGTATCTGATTCTGGGTTACCCACTCACAGAACAGAAGAGCAGCAAGTAAATTGGAAACCCCTTGGGTTTGTAGGATTTGTATTGCCCATAAAACCCTAAGCTAGCCAGCGGTATCATGATATTAATCTCTTAAATAATCCCTGAGTCCTCAAGCTTACCCCCAAAAAGAGGTGAAATAGGAATGCAGCCCCTAAGAAAAAGCCCACTCTCGAATGCCCACCTTAGAAAGACCATATAAAAGAGTCGACCAGTAAGAGCATCCCAGAGAGCGAGCCCGTGGCATTGAGGACAACGACTACGGAAATCACTCAACTGCCTGGGCTAGCGTCTTCACTATTCTCAACCAACGTGATTTAGACATTGCTCTGGGGAATTCCCTGGTAGTCCAGTGCAGGGTGCCCTGATTCAATCCTGGTCTGGGTAACTAAGATNAAGATCCCACAGGTCATGCATGTGGCCAAAAGAAAAAAAAAAAAAAAAGGCGGGGTGGGGGGGTGGAAATTGCTATAGCCCAGAGTCTTCACATTCTTTATGTTTCTAATCTACTGTTGAATATTGGGCATGGCAGATGGGTAGTAACTTTTTGTCAGACCATGATGATCCCCCCTGATATCTAAGGGGGCTGACTACACAGGGAGAAATCCTTAACCTTGAACTGGAGGCTCTAAGTGCATTGCATTTCAGAGTATCTCCTTTGAGGAAGAACAGAAAGGAGTGATGCNGTGGCCAAAAAAAAAAAAAAAAGGCAGGGTTGGGGGGTGGGAATTGCTATAGCCCAGAGTCTTCACATTCTTTATGTTTTTAATCTACTGTTGAATATTGGGCATGGCAGATGGGTAGTAACTTTTTGTCAGACCATGATGATCCCCTCTGATATCTAAGGGAGCTGACTACACAGGGAGAAATCCTTAACCTTGAACTGGAGGCTGTTAAGTGCATTGCATTTCAGAGTATCTCCTTTGAGGAAGAACAGAAAGAAGTGATGCATACTTCAGGAGTCAGTGGGGGTAGATTGGCAGACACTGACAGTTTCCTATTCACCCTTTCTTCTTGTAACAGAACCCTAGGCTTTATTTAGGTAGATGTGTTGCCTATTGAAAAGACTGTGGGAAAACACTCAAAGTTTTTTATTAGAATTATGCTTTAGGAAGATTATGACCAACCTAAACAGCATATTAAAAAGTAGAGACATTACTTTGCCAACAAAGGTCCGTCTAGTCAAGGCTATGGTTTTTCCAGTGGTCATGTATGGTTGTGAGAGTTGGACTATAAAGAAAGCTGAGCGCAGAAGAATTGATGCTTTTGAACTGTGGTATTGGGAGAAGACTCTTGAGAGTCCCTTGGACTGCAAGGAAATTCAACCAGTCCACCCTAAAGGAAATCAGTCCTGGGTGTTCATTGGAAGAACTGATGTTGAGGCTGAAACTCCAATACTTTGGCCATCTGAAGCAAAGAGCTAACTCACTGGAAAAGACTCTGATGCTGGGAAAGATTGAGGGCAGGAGGAGAAGGTGACAACAGAGGATGAGATGATTGGATGGCATCATTGACTCGATGGACATGGGTTTGGGTGGACTCTGGGAGTTGGTGATGGACAGGGAGGCCTGGCCTGCTGCAGTTCATGGGAACACAGAGTTGGACACGACTGAGTGACTGAACTGAACTGAACTTGGGAAGATTTATCTAGCAACAGGAGATAGTATTCATTAAAGGAGAGAAAGACTGAAAGAATGGATTTTTGCTAGAAGGCTACTGCAATATTCAAAGAAGAATTAATGAAACCTACATAAAGCTGGATGCAAGGGAAATAGAAGTGAAGGGGACAAAGAAATACAAAGGTAGTTATGTTTCAACTTGGTGATGAGACATGGGGAGCAGAGCAAGGTAAAATGTTAGATATGGCTTCATGGTCCCATTTTAGTGTCAAGGAAATGGTCATACCAAGAACAGAAACACAGAAGACAGGAGGAAGAGCAGATAGGTAACAAACAAGATAAGCTCCAATCTGAATACGTAAATGTGCATTGCTGGCAAGATATTCACATTGGTGTCATTACCAAATTAGATGTGAGCACCCCCACCTTCGGGGTCCTAGCTGAACCAGATCCTCCTGGCTTGGTCAGGGAGTTCTTTCCCCCTTTAGATCCTTGGGTCAAGAAAATCCCCTGGAGGAGGAAATGGCAACACACTCTAGCATTCATGCTTGGAGAATCCCACGGACAGAGAAGCCTGGTGGGCCACAGTCCATGTGATCACAAAGAGTGGGACAGGACTGAGAGACTGACACTTCAGCCTACTTTGCTGTCCATCTTGAATCTAGCTGGTTTAGTCTAATTTTGGCTTTGTAGCCTCCATCCTGTGGCTTGTATGGTTAACGACAGTTTCTGTGCCTGGGGCTGGGCTGCATGGCGTAGGTAACAGTATCTGACACTTGAAGCATCAGATTTGAAGTCAGTGAGGATGGAGAGAGGTAAACTACAAACTGGAAAATCCTCTGCCAAGGATAATAAATGAAACAGAGAAGAAGGAAAGATCATTGGGAGAAAGTTAGTTGGTATAAAGANTCTGTGCCTGGGGCTGGGCTGCATGGCGTAGTTAACAGTATCTGACACTTGAAGCATCAGATTTGAAGTCAGTGAGGATGGAGAGAGGTAAACTACAAACTGGAAAATCCTCTGCCAAGGATAATAAATGAAACAGAGAAGAAGGAAAGATCATTGGGAGAAAGTTAGTTGGTAGAAAGAATAGGAAACCAAGAATTGGCTTACTTGATTGGAAAATGGCTTTTCAAAGTCATTTGAATAGAATTCGTATCCTACTGTTGTGTGAAAATTATATAAATCTTCATCATGTTGAATTGGTTCATAATGCTTTTCAGGTCTACTATTTTCTTCTACTTCTCTATACACTCATTCTATTCATTTCTGAGAGTCTGATATTAAAGTTCCAACAAAAAATCTTAATTTATCTGCCTAAAACAAACAATTGCAATATATAGTGGAACCATATGTATCCTTGTCCTGTATTTTCCAAGTGTCCGGTAAGGATGTTATCATATTTTCATGATTTAAAAAATGAAAAAGAAAGATTTTTTAAAAAGAGATGATTAATTTAAAATGAGGCAGTTAGGGTGGGCCCTAATTCAGTCTGACTCATGTCCTTATGGGCTTCCCTGGTGGCTCAGAGGTTAAAGCATCTACCTTTGATGTGGGAGATCAGGGTTCGATCCCTGGGTCGGGAAGACCCCCTGGAGAAGGAAATGGCAATCCACTCCAATATTCTTGCCTGGAGAATCCATGGACAGAGAAGCCTAGTAGGTTACAGTCCATGGGGTCGCAAAGAGTCGGACACGACTTAGTGACTTCACCGCACCTCATGTCCTTATAAGAAAAGGAAATTTGAACACAAGGAGACACCAAGGCAGCACAGGCGTAGAGGAAAGAGTGTGAGAAGAGGCAGCAAGGGAACAGCCATCTGCAAGCCAACAAGAGACCTCTGAGAACTCAACCCTTGGTCTTCAACTTCTAGCTTCAAGACGGTGAGGGAAATAAGTTTCTTTTGTTCAGGGTACCCAGTCTGTTGTATTTTGTGACATCTACCCTAGAAGACAAATACATTTGGAAACTTATAAGAAAAGAAAGCTCTTAAGGTCCACACTAGACCTGCAGAACCAGAAACACTGGGGATGAGGGCCAGCAATCTGTGTTCTAACAGATTCAGAATCTCCAGGTGATTCTGATGCACAGCTAAACTTGAGAACCACTGGTCTAGAATATTCTAAGCTCAAGAAGAGAGGAGGCTAAAATTAATATTTTTTTCTTTTATTCTGAGGTATCACATTCTTTATATAGAATTATTTGGAACTAGAGATTATCATACCAAGGGAAGTAAGTCAGACAGAAAGATAAAGATCGTATGATATCACTTATTTATGTAATCTAGAAAAAAATGATATAAATGAACTGATCTACAAAATAGGAACAGATTCACAGACTGAAAATGAACTAAGGGTTATCAAAGGGGGAAATAGGGGAGAAATAAATTAAGACCTTGGGATTAACAGTTTCACACTATTATATGTAAAACAGATAAACACGGTCTTAACTGTATAGCACAGGGAACTCTATTCAATATCTTATTATAACCTATAGTGGAAAACAATCTGAAAAATAATATATATACATATATATATATATAGGAAGATCCCCTGGAGAAGGGAATGGCAACCCACTCCAGTATTCTTGCCTGGAGAATCCCAAGGGCAGAGGATCCTGAGGCCTGGTGGGCTACAGTCCATGGGGTCACAAAGAAGACACAAAGTCAGAATTGGACATGACTGAGCATCTAACACACATATACACTTTGCTGTATACCTGAAAATATTGCAACATTGTAAAGCAGCTATACTTCAGTTTTTAAAAAGAAGGAATTATTTAAATAAGCAAAAACAGGTAGTAACAATGTCAAGTACTCAGCCTTAGTTTTCATTAAAACTAATTCAGCTAGTAATATCAGTAACAACTAAAGTATTCATTATATGTGTGGTTATTGGTTTCTATACTAGAGACCAGTGGTTTCCAAATTTTAGGATGCCAAAAAAAACAAGGAGCTTAACAAAAATGCAGCTTCCAAAACTTGGATCCTTCTAGTCAGTGTGGAATTTAGAACTTTATCTTAAGGAACATCAGGTAATCTTGATACAGGCATCAAGAAACCACCAATTGTGTTTCTTTTATTCAGTCAAGAAGTAAAAAGACTAGAAATGAGTTGAGGTGGCTAAAGATATCAAAGAAATGTGAATGGCTTAGAAGAAATCCTCAAAATGTTGTTTTAATTAATTCTTGGTCTTCTCAAACAAACCTTTTCTCAGATAATCATGATTGCAGAGGTTCTGAAAGATCAGACATTTACCCTGGGAATAGTGACTTCAGAGGCTGCAATTTCAGGTAACAGGTTCTGACTAATGTTCCTCAAACTCTCCCACCATTTTTGGATGTCACAATTTCCAGTTCCAGTTACATCTGAAGAAGCCACATCAAGGCAGGTCTCTACTGGTAACATCAAACAAATTTGATGTTTTTGGATCTCAATCTTAGGCCACTTCCTGTTCTCCAAATAAGGAGAGTCAGTCAAGTTTCTTAGCTTTCTAATGGAATAAAACAAAACTTCACTCGTCCGTCCAACTGCCACCCTGTCAGATAACAAAAAGGAGAAATGCTCCTTTTTACAACAAACCCAAGTTTTAAACATGTGCTCAAATATAGAAATAAGGTATGCAATACTTTTAAGTAAAAGAAAGTCATTTATATTGAAAATGCTTTAAAATAATTGTTTAACAAAAATTAAAGAAACAAAATAATCATTTACTCCCTGCTGCAACCCCATGAACTGCAGTGTGCCAGGCCTCTTTGTCCTCCACCATCTCTCAGTCAGTCTGCTCAAATTTGTGTCCATTGAGTCAGCCTTCTAACCATCTCATCTTCTGCCACCCTCCTCTCCTTTTGCCTTCAGTCTTTCCCAGCTTCAAGGTCTTTTCCAATGAGTTGGCTCTTCGCATCAGGTGGCCAAAGTATTGGCGCTTCAGCTTCAGCATCAGTCTTCCCAATGAATATTCAGGGTTAATTTCCCTTAGGATTGACTGTTTTAATTGACCCATATGGCAATAAGTAAGTAAATAGGTTAAAAAACGAGTAAGTGGATTAGGACATTTTACTGGTCATGCTGCTCCTGCTAAGTTGCTTCAGTCGTGTCCACTCTGTGCAACCGCAGAGATGGCAGCTCACCAGATTCCCCTTTCCCTGGGATTCTTCAGGCAAGAACACCGGAGTGGGTTGCCATTTCCTTCTCCAGTGCATGAAAGTGAAAAGTGAAAGTGAAGTCGCTCAGTCGTGTCCGACGCTTAGTGACCCCATGGACTGCAGGCTACCAGGCTCCTCCGTCCATGGGATTTTCCAGGCAAGAGTACTGGAGTGGGTTGCCACTGCCTTCTCCATTTACTGGTCATAGTTCTATCCTATTTTTTCTCCTAAACTGTGAACTCCAGTTAGCAGTCTTTACTTCAGTTTTTCAGCTCTTACAGTAAAAATATTTTCAGATCAGTTCAGTCACTCAGTCGTGTCCGACTCTTTGTGACCCCGTGAATCACAGCACGCCAGGCCTCCCTATCCATCACCATTGCCTGGAGTTCACTCAGACTCACATTCATCAAGTCCGTGATGCCATCCAGCCATCTCATCCTCTGTCATCCCCTTCTCCTCCTGCCCCCAATCCCTCCCAGCATCAGAGTCTTTTCCAATGAGTCAACTCTTCACATGAGGTGGCCAAAGTACTGGAGTTTCAGCTTTAGCATCATTCCTNCTCTCATGGACAGAAATGGCCCTGAGAACCAACCCCAACACAGAACATTATCTTGTGGAAGAAAATGGATGGAAGAAAACTTCTGGACAAGGCCAAGGAGAAAAAGTATAGTAAATTTAAAATAAAGCTGTTAAAGGAAAAGAGCAGAAAGAATAAGGTTGAATGGGTATGTTTACAAAAGGTCTATAAATGAATAATGAGTTAACTAAAAAAGCAAGTCTAATTGTGTTTTGATTAAGCTATTTATTTAACTCATTACATCAGTCAATAAATATGTATTAAGCTACTACAATCAGGTTCTGTGAGAGATAGTGCATAAGATAGACACAGACCAGGCCCTCGTGGGGCTTATAGTTTTGAGAGAAAAGAACATTAGAAAATAAATGTCCAAGTGTACATCTAATGTTATTGAAGAAAAGTACAAGATGCAATGAGAGCTCACAGTGGAGTAATGGATTGGGAGTGAGCAAGGAAGAGCTCCCTGAGGAAGTGACATTTAGAGAAACCAGAAAAGTGAAGAGGAAGTAATAGGGTATGGAGGGGGCAGGGGAGGGACTCATGGACAGGCTCTAAGAAGGAGCAGCTTGGTGTGTTCTAGAAATTACATCAAGGTCCAAATGTCTGTGAAGGAGTGACCAAGAGAGAAGCATTTGGGAGCAAGAAAAGCAGGAGAGGCAGATGGTCAGGGCCTGTAGGATTCAAGGAGAGTCGGAGTTTTGCGTTGGAGATATTGGGAAGGCATTCCAGGTTTCAGCAGGAAGAATGACTTCAAATATGAGCAGCAGAGCTGCTGTGCGAAGATAAGATTGTGAAGGACACGGGGAGATGGGGAAAACCCATTAAATGACATTCAGGGGAGAGGTTAAGTTTATTTGGACAGGGAAAATAACTCTGAACCAGTTAATAGCAGATAAAAGTGTAATTCCAATCATGTGCTCCCTTACTTTAAAACCATTCAGTGGTTTTCCATCACACTAGACTAAAAACCCAAACTCCTTACCATGGGCTACAGGACCTCAAATGATCTGGCCTCTACATCTCTCTGTCTTTACCATGGCTACTCACCCCTCGGCTCACCATGCTGTAGCCCACCAATATGTTTATTTTCTTAAACTTTCCAAGTTCTTTCATTTTTATCTGCTGCTTTCTTTAACTAAAGCATCCCATTCTCCCCATATAGCCTTAAGACTAGTTCCTCACAATTCACATCTCAGCTTTCATCTCTGTTTACAAAATTATCACTGTGTCCCTTGTCTAAAATTCATCCTAATCATCTCTTGAGGGCAGGAGAAGGGGGCGACAGAGAATGAGATGGTTGGATGGCATCATTGACTCAATGGACATGAATTTGAGCAAACTCCAGGAGATAGTGAGAACAGGGAACCCTGACGTGCTGCTGTCCATGAGGTCACAAAAAGTCAGACACAACTGAGTNTGAGATGGTTGGATGGCATCATTGACTCAATGGACATGAATTTGAGCAAACTCCAGGAGATAGTGAGAACAGGGAACCCTGACGTGCTGCTGTCCATGAGGTCACAAAAAGTCAGACACAACTGAGTGAATGAACAACAACAAATCATCTCCAGTATTTTCTATTTCCTTCACTCATTCAAAAATATTTTTCCAAGCATCCTCTACGTATGAAGTACTGGAAGATACATCATTGAACAAAACAGGAAAACGAAGATGCCTGCCTTTAGCAGGGATTCCAGTGGAGGGTAATGGTGAAAACAAAATACGCAAATTCAATATGTAAATCGTGGACTTCCCAGGTGGCTCAGTGGTTAAAAAAATAAAATTAAAACTCTGCCTACCAATGCAGGAGACACTCCAATATTTTTGCATGGACAGAGGGGCTTGGCAGGCTATAGTCTACAGGGTTGCAAAGAGTCAGACACAACTTAGCGAGTGAGCATGCATGCAATACGTAAGTCATAAGTGAATATAGAGTATGTCAGAAGGTCAGCAATTATGTTAGAAGGTCAAAGAAGCTATACAAAGAAAAAAGAAGAGGAATGAGAAGTGAACAGGGCAGGATGGAGTGGGCTATAAGTTTTTAAAAGAGAGTCAAGGTGGGACCTCATTACTTAGAAGATACTGAGAAAAGGTGAAGAAAATGAGAGTTAACCCATGAAGACTTTAAAGTTCATTTTCTTTATAGCTTTTATTACAATTTTTATCATATTTGCTTCCTTGCTTTGTCCCATCAGGGCAAAGACCATTATCTGTCTTGTTCATTCTTATATTCCTAGACCTTGGTACACATATTTTATGTAATGAGTCAACACATGAAAAGAAGCAAATGTCTAGAGTGCCATCCCATCCACCTGCATTCTGATCAAGCAAAATCAAGATGGCTGATCGGAGCCAGTGGTGACAGGTTTCCAGGATGTCCAGTACTTCTTTNCATGAAAAGAAGCAAATGTCTAGAGTGCCATCCCATCCACCTGCATTCTGATCAAGCAAAATCAAGATGGCTGATCGGAGCCAGTGGTGACAGGTTTCCAGGATGTCCTGTACTTCTTTGTCAGTTAATCGTGTTGGCTAAGGTTTTTGTCAGCCCACTAAACACTGTTCCCATTTTTCTGGTAACAAATTCTTTCTTGTGAGACTCTTTGCTCTCCCACACCCGGTGAGCACCTCCCCAGGGGAAACAAATTTCCACACCTTCTGTGGCTGCACAATGGATCCTGGGATGGAGATCTGACCTAAGATCAAACCCGGGCTGTTATGGGTTGTTGAGCTATACCAACAATGTACGATGGGGCCAATTTTACCCTCAAGGAGTAAGATCCTGCCTAAGAATAAGTCTATGCAGAGATTATTATTATTTAGTCTCTAAGTCATGTCCAACTCTTTTGTGACCCCATAGATAGCTTGCCAGGCCCCTCTGTCCATAAGATTTCCCAGGCAAAAATACTGGAATGGGTTGCCAGTCCCTTCTTCAGGGTATCTTCCCAACCCAAGGACTGAACCCATGTCTCCTCCTTGCAGGTGAATTCTTTACCACTGAGCCACCACAGAAGCCTGAAGAATAAGTCTACACAGAGAAAGCAGTGATAAAAGAGGAGAAAGAAAAGTGGCTTTCTAATGCATGATAAGAACTCCTAGATCCATTCATTCTCAAAGCCAAATATACTCTTTGAACCTCCCAGTTAAGTGGGACCCAAAAAAAAGAAGTCTTAATTTTAAGATATTTTGTTGTTACCTACAACTTCCTGAAGCTGAAGCTCCAATACTTTGGCCACCTGATGTGAAGAACTGACTCATTGGAAAAGACTCTGATGCTGGGAAAGATTGAAGGCAGGAGAAGAAGGGGACAACAGAGGATGAGATGGTTGGATGGCATCACTTACTCAATGGACATGAGTGTGAGCAAGTTCTGGGAGTTGGTGGAGGGCAGAGAAGCCTGGCATGCTGCACTCCATAGGGTCACAAAGAGTAGGACACAGCTGAGCAAAAGAACAACTTCCTTCAAGTCTATATTAGTATATCCATCAGACAGAAGTTTAGGAGGTATAATTAGAAAACGGAGAGGGAAATTTGTTTCTTCTTTAAACCCTCCATCTACGAGTTGAACTAGTGTTGAGTTTGTATCTAATAGCCTGGTGATAATGGAACCGTGAGAATGAAGATCTGTTCATTAAATTCATAAAATATTGACTGAGCATACACTATACCCCAGGTTCTGTGCCAGGAGGTGAATATAGAATGTTGTCATGGCAGCCAGATCCTTGTCCTTGTTTGGGGAATATAAATAGTAATAAATTTTATGTGAGGTAATACAATGGAGAAGCTCAGGGTGAAATGCATGTTCAAAGCAGGGACTCCAGCCTGGTCATCAGGGGTGAATAACATGGGGTACACAGGGCAACTCTCAGAGCAAGGGCTGTTTAAGGCCAGACCTAAACTATGACTAGGGTTATGTCAGAAGGAAAGGAATCTTAGAGAGAAATGAATCTCAAAGACCTAGAGCCAGGAATATCTTGTGTCAGAAGTGTTCTTTTGTGATAATACCAGAAGTCTTGAAAATGTCTTCATGGAATCACCTGTCACATGACCTTATCAAGGTCACACATCCAAACTTCAGCATTCACACTTCAGTGCCCCTTCCCTCACAATTTTATCCTACATTCTATCTTTTGCCATTTCTTTATTAAACAGATACAATAAGAATGTATCATAATTATTGATAACATTATTTAATAGTCATTATAAGACAATACATATGATCACATTTCTATCAAATAGCTGCAAATGTCTTAACATTCAACTGTGTTTAGAACTTTATTGAATAATTTCGATCTAATCCTCCCAAAGATGAGGTTTCAGCTGCACGGCATGTAGTTTAAACTTGATAAAGATTGTGCCTTATACCCTCCATAGAACATGATAATCATAGATTCTTATAATAAGTTTCTGTAGAGATGAAGTGGTTGTTTTTGTATAACGAGATCATATATCTTCCAGCTGGAATAAAATGAGATTCTGAAAACAAAGTTATCGTGTTGTTAAATGGAACATAGAAAAGACATTTCTCCTCTTCAGAACATTTGTTATGAATTTAAACAGAAAATATTTTTATGGGAACAGCAATAATAACTTATGAAGAATTCTATTCCATGAAGTCTTTTTTTTTTTAATGAATCAATATTATGGATTACAAAGAACATTCTTCTCACTTGATATGTTAATGTTCCATAAAACACTTTTGACTTGAAATACTGCATCACAATGTTCATTTCGCTGGGTGAACATCAAATCATGTTAATTTTGTGCAAACCACACATCTTTTTTGTAATGGAAGATCATTATTTCTCACTTGCTAAAAAGATATGTTCAAGAACAAAAAAGAAAAGCTTCCCAAATACTACAAACATTCTGTGGTCCTTAAAGCGAGCAAATCACCAACCAAATTGGCAAACATTAATATTGCTGTCTGCTTTTCATAGAGAGAAGTGTTTTGTTTCTGTTGGACACATTTTCAGGAAATGAGGTAATGCTCAATTTTCCCCTAGGAAAGTGAGCCTGGGGCATGCTCAGAACTAGCTTGATGGGTCCATTGTTTGAAGGTAGAGGGAGGTAGTGGGTGGTATGATGAAACCAAGATAAGACTGAACTCAAAGGCAATGAGCAGGAATGTTCAAAGTCAGTGACGTCAATTAGATTTTACAGAAGAAATGACTGTTGCTTGTGGCTTCAGGATTAATAAATCATTATGGATCCTACAGGTCTTCCTTCTCTTCCCTTTATTTGACTCTTCCTATAAAAGGTAACCTCCCCTGGGTAACCTGCACTCCAGTATTCTTGCCTGAAAAATCCCATGGACAGAGAAGCCTGGAGGGTTATAGTCCATGGGGTTGCAGAAAGTCGGACACGACTGAACAGCTGAGCGTGCATGGGTAACCTGGAGTTGCTCTCCTCTCCAAAAATGACAGGCAGGGAGTGANCATGGACAGAGAAGCCTGGAGGGTTATAGTCCATGGGGTTGCAGAAAGTCGGACACGACTGAACAGCTGAGCGTGCATGGGTAACCTGGAGGTGCTCTCCTCTCCAAAAATGACAGGCAGGGAGTGAAAGAAATTCAGATGCAATATTCTCTACATTGGTTATAAAACATGAACTGAATGTCCTTCAGTATCTACTGTTTGAAGGCCATCAAAAAAACATATTAAGTGAATTGACAGATTGTCTCCATTTATGCCCATATATCATATTATATGTTCACGATCACAAGCAATTTCACCTGAGACTAAAGCTCTCCTTCCTTCCCTGAAGTTGTAATTCTTAAAGTGTAACGGGGAGGAATTACATTCCTTGAAAGTCCTACCCATTTTCTATATATCAAGACTTAGAAGTTACTAAAAATCTGGGCTTTGAGAACTTCCTGAACTTTACCCTCATACCTGACAGAAAGAATAGCCCCCAAAGGGACTAATTCACAAGCAGGAAGAGTTTAAGCCCTGGGAGAAATTTGACTTAATGAAATCACTCCAGCATGCCAGAAATGCTTTGGAAAATATTTTATTATTTTTATTGCTTGCATAGCGGCCAATTATTTTGTAATTACTAATTAGTTCGCTCTCCCTCAGCTTCATCTCCCTGCTCTGCCATGATTGATGAGATGCACTTTATCCATTTTCCATAGAGAAACCACCTTCTAGAAGATTTTGCAGAAGTGCTCACTTATCTCTGTAACAATGGGCTGATTTTTTACAAATTAAAACACCTTAGGGGTTTTCCTGGTGGCTCAGAGGTAAAGAATCCATCTGTTAATTCAGGAGACATAGGTTCGATCCCTGAGTGGAGAAGATCCCCTGGAGAAGGAAGTGGCTACAAATTTCGGTATTCTTGCCTGGAGAATTGCACGGACAGAAGAGCCTGGTGGGCTACAGCTCATGGGGTCGCACCGAGTCAGACACAACTCAGTGACTAAAACAACAAGAACAACAATTCCTCTGACACTGGGGAGATGACAGCCAGGGCCCAGGTGCAGGGCAGCTCTCCATCTGGAATCCCTCTGAGTCAACACTACTAATAACTGATACTAACAGAACACTTGGACAGTTTACCAAATGTTTCCATGAGTTTTATCTTTTTTAAACTTGCCAATGGTCTTCTGAAAGAGATAACCGCAGACCCGGCAATATTCATTCTTTCAATCATTCGTTCATGCCTCTCAGATTTGGAGGAGGAAAATGAGACATTAAGGAGAAGCCTTGTAAGAACCCAGATCTAGTTTCAAGTTGAGAGACATGAAGCAGTGATTTCTATAGCAGGTGGTCTCAACAATACCACCCTCCAAAAGGGAATTCAAATTCATTCAGTGTTTGACGTAACCTTGGGTGTCCCTGGTGGCTCAGATGGTAAAGAACCCGCCTGCAATGCAGGAGACTTGGATTTGATCCTCGGGTTGGGAAGATCCCTTGGAGAAGAGAATAGCTAACCAACTCCAGTGTTCTCACCTGGAGAATTCTATGGACAGAGGTGCCTTAGGGGAGCCACAGTCTATGGGGTCATAAAGAGTTGAACATGACTGAGCAACCAACACTTCACTTTGGCCCAAGTGATGGCCAAATCATTATCGTCTTTTACTTAGACTCTGCAATTCTGGCTGGATGTTTCTCCCTGCCTCTCTCTATCCTTTCAGCAGGTACTGCCACTGTGATCTTTTTTATCATTTATCAGACCATTTCAATTCCCTACTGAGAACCTTTCTCTAGCTTCTTCTTACTGCACATAGAATTAATCTAAATTCCTCCCTATGGCTGCCAAAGCCCTCCGAGATCCATCTCCCTAGCCTCAGATATGCAGATGACACCACCCTTATGACAGAAAGTGAAGAGGAACTAAAAAGCCTCTTGATGAAAGTAAGAGGAGAGTGAAAAAGTTGGCTTAAAGCTCAACATTCAGAAAACAAAGATCATGGCATCTGGTCCCATCACTTCATGGGAAATAAATGGGGAAACAGTGGAAATAGTGTCAAACNTGAAGAACCTAGGTTAAAAACCAAAGTCTCTTTTGTGTGTTAGGACCCCGAAGGCAGGCCATGCCTCATGGAAAATAGCTTTCCCCTTACCTAATGACTCAGAGCCTCCTGATCTTTGACACAGCCCCACTATAGTAGTGTGTGAAGAAAAGTGGTCGGTCAGTCGCCTCGGCCTGGCAACTTCCAGACCTATCTTGCGGGGAGCTGCCTCAAAAGGGAGGCTGGAAAAACAGACATAGCCTTGGGAAAGCTCAAAGAATTACTTTCTCTGTTCCGCCACCCCTGATTGATAAGTAACCTGTGACATTTCAAGCCTGAACTCCTTGAGGAAAAACAGATTGTTCTCTGAAGTAGTCATACGTGCCCTGAACCGGGACGCACCGCCCCCGGAGGGAGTAAGATAGAATCCTGCTTATGACGCCAGCCAAATGATTTGTCTTGGGGTCTGGTGATAACAACTGTATGTTTATGACTCTGTTTGATGTTTAATCTGCATTTTTCTTTGTCTGGTAGTGTATAAAAACTGCTCTGTAACTAGCATCGGGGTTCACTCCTCCCGAGGAGACTGAACCCCGGCGCGCCGGCCTAATAAATCCTCTTGCCTATTGCATCGAATTCGAGTCACTGTGGTCTTTGGAGCGACAGATCCTGAGAAAAGGCCGCGAGGTCTTACAATCAGGCTACAGACTTAGTTAAAATATTACTGTGATTAAAAAAATAGTAGTATGGGCTTCAAATTCCTCTACTGCATTGCTCTATGTTCTGTAGCAGTAACAGAAATGATATTATTTAACAGGAATACTGCATAGTAGCTTCCCTATCAAGCTGTACAGGAAAATCACCTGGGTCATCTAAAAATGATATTGTATCTGCTCAAAACTACTGAATCAAATGAGGGTAAAAGAAACATAGGTAGAAATGTGTTTTTTACAAGCACTTTAGGTGAGTTTTATGTAGTCATGTACTATATTTATTCAGAATGGCTCTTGAGGAAAATGCTGATTCAGGGTTTTCATTTCTTTGTGGCTAAAAAGAGAAAGAATTTCCCTTTAAATATCATAATTATATGTTTTAATAGGAATTTAATAATAAATATGAGCTAATAGTTGCCTAACACAGAGCACTGTATAACATTTGCAGTGGGTTATTTGAGCAATGCTACAATGTCAAATTATCTTTATTGGTAATTTTGATTAGAAGACTTAGCTAGGCATAATTCAATAGAGAAACAGACTAGGGGATAAAAACTCAGCAAGGCTTATAATATACCTTTGGTGTTAGCTTGTCTTGACCTGTTTCAGAAATACTTTCCTACACACTAAAAAGGAATTTTCATGTCAGTGTCTAATCTACACAAATTCCTGGTCTATGGAAGGTGGATTTGACTTTGGAAGGCAAAAATACATCATTTAGCCACGAAAATTTTCAATTACCATGATTTTCTCTTCGTGAGTGTGCAGTTATCACATACACAGTGGACCATGAGCTAGGTTATTAAGTATAAACTTTTTTATTAATAGAAAGGACAAAAAGTATGTGAGTACAGGTCTCAAGGTCTTTAACTCACTAGGGGGCTAAGAGTCTAATCTGATACATTTATTAGGGGAAATTTATTAAGATGTGTTTTCACTCCATACTATCAACAGGTTATATTTTTAAATTAGAATAAAATGAATAAAAGATATACAAGTTTTTTATATAAGAAATTGCAGAATATTACTGGAAAAGAAATCATATATATCTAAATAAATGAATAGGTACTTATTTCATGTTTATATGTTTTAAGCATGGCATTTCTCCTCAAATTATTCTTCACCTTTAATGAAATATAAATCAACTTTCAGGTGGATTTTTGAAGAAATTAAGAAGTAAGTTAATTCTAAAATTCATACAGAAATGGAGATAGCCAAAGTCTGGAGGGAAAAGCTTAAAGAAAAAGAAAAAAGGGGAGAGGTCTAGGAGACTTGCATCACTCGACACCAAGATCTATGAAAAAACTGTCACAATTAAGACAGTGTGGTAATAAAAAAGTTCACTAAGGGAAGAGACTGCACAGTCCAGAAACATACACATGGATTTTTTTTTTTCTCATGGATAACTTTTACTTGGGATTCCCTGGTGGCTCAGACGGCAAAGCAGCTGCACTTGGACTGGACAAAGCATTTGGAGAACTCTACTGCAGCTGAGAACACTGACTCTGCTGTTCTGTGCTGAGTTGCTAAGTCATGTCGGACTCTTTGTGACCCCATGGACAGTAGCCTTCCAGGCGCATCTTGTCCATGGGGATTCTCCAGGTAATAAAACTGTAGTGGCTTGCCATGCCCTCTTTGAGGGTACTTCCCAACCCAGGGATTGAACCCAGGTCTCCCACATTGCTGGTGGATTCTTTACCATCTGAGTCACCAGGAAAGTCCAAGAATACTGGAATGGGTAGCCTATCCTTTCTCCAGTGGATCTTCCTGACCCAGGAATTGAACCAGAGTCTCCTGCATTGCAGGCTAAAATCAAGGGTATTTCTTTCTTTCCTCTTCTTTCACAGTTCAGAGCTGAACTGTGGTTTAAAGGCTTCTTTTTTGTCTTGACCTGTTCCCTTTACTTTTATATCTCTTTATCAGATGTTTCCTCAATAATCTCTTGTATTTGTTATCTTCTCCTGGCACTTAAGTCTCAGATGACCTAAACTGACACCAGGAGCTATAAAACCATATGTGTATATGCATTCACATACAAAATTATCATCGACACATACTATTTGTCATATAAGATTAATATTGTCCATGTCTGTATACTAAGTTGAACTATATTGAGGGATAGGACTGACTTCCCAGGTGTCACCAAGATTTGCCCAGCCAACGCAGAAGCCACAGGAAATGCCAGTTCAATCCCTGGGTTGGGAAGATCCCCTGGAAGAGGGCATGGTAATGCACTTCAGTATTCTTACATGGAGAATCCCATGAAACAAGGGGCCTGCCTGGGCTATAGTCCATAGGGTCACAAAGAGTTGGACACAACTGAAGTGACTTAGCACACACACACACATATTGAGGCAGATTAGGCCTATCTATTTATTTTTTTGTTTCAATCATTAAGATTAAATTTCATTAAAGAACGTTAAAGTTTATCAAAGGTATGTAATATCAATGATAATTATTATGTTTGAAATACATGTATGTAAAGAAATTTTAACTTGTGTTTAAAAAGTACTATAGGGATTCCCCTATACACCACCTTATGGCAGAAAGTAAAGAGGAACTAAAAAGCCTCTTGATGAAAGTGAAAGAGGAGAGTGAAAAAGTTGGCTTAAAACTCAACATTCAGAAAACCAAGATCATGGCATCNAACAAGAACAACAATTCCTCTGACACTGGGGAGATGACAGCCAGGGCCCAGGTGCAGGGCAGCTCTCCATCTGGAATCCCTCTGAGTCAACACTACTAATAACTGATACTAACAGAACACTTGGACAGTTTACCAAATGTTTCCATGAGTTTTATCTTTTTTAAACTTGCCAATGGTCTTCTGAAAGAGATAACCGCAGACCCGGCAATATTATTCTTTCAATCATTCGTTCATGCCTCTCAGATTTGGAGGAGGAAAATGAGACATTAAGGAGAAGCCTTGTAAGAACCCAGATCTAGTTTCAAGTTGAGAGACGTGAAGCAGTGATTTCTATAGCAGGTGGTCTCAATAATACCACCCTCCAAAAGGGAATTCAAATTCATTCAGTGTTTGACGTAACCTTGGGTGTCCCTGGTGGCTCAGATGGTAAAGAACCCGCCTGCAATGCAGGAGACTTGGATTTGATCCTCGGGTTGGGAAGATCCCTTGGAGAAGAGAATAGCTAACCAACTCCAGTGTTCTCACCTGGAGAATTCCATGGACAGAGGTGCCTTAGGGGAGCCACAGTCTATGGGGTCATAAAGAGTTGAACATGACTGAGCAACCAACACTTCACTTTGGCCCAAGTGATGGCCAAATCATTATCGTCTTTTACTTAGACTCTGCAATTCTGGCTGGATGTTTCTCCCTGCCTCTCTCTATCCTTTCAGCAGGTACTGCCACTGTGATCTTTTTTATCATTTATCAGACCATTTCAACTCCCTACTGAGAACCTTTCTCTAGCTTCTTCTTACTGCACATAGAATTAATCTAAATTCCTCCCTATGGCTGCCAAAGCCCTCCGAGATCCATCTCCCTAGCCTCAGATATGCAGATGACACCACCCTTATGACAGAAAGTGAAGAGGAACTAAAAAGCCTCTTGATGAAAGTAAGAGGAGAGTGAAAAAGTTGGCTTAAAGCTCAACATTCAGAAAACAAAGATCATGGCATCTGGTCCCATCACTTCATGGGAAATAAATGGGGAAACAGTGGAAATAGTGTCAGACTTCATTTTTGGGGCTCCAAAATCACTGCAGATGGTGACTGCAGCCATGAAATTAAAAGATGCTTAATCCTTAGAAGAAAAGTTATGACCAACCTAGATAGCATATTCAAAAGCAGAGACATTACTTTGCCGACTAAGGTCCGTCTAGTCAAGGCTATGGTTTTTCTAGTAGTCATGTATGGATGTGAAAGTTGGACTGTGAAGAAGGCTGAGTGCCAAAGAATCGATGCTTTTGAACTGTGGTGTTGGAGAAGACCTTTGAGAGTCCCTTGGACTGCAAGGAGATCCAACCAGTCCATTCTGAAGGAGATCAACCCTGGGATTTCTTTGGAAGGAATGATGCTGAAGCTGAAACTCCAGTACTTTGGCCACCTCATGCGAAGAGTTGACTCATTGGAAAAGACTCTGATGCTGGGAGGGATTGGGGGCAGGAGGAGAAGGGGACGACCGAGGATGAGATGGCTGGATGGCATCACTGACTCGATGGACATGAATCTGAGTGAACTCCGGGAGATGGTGATGGATGGGGAGGCCTGGTGTGCTGGGATTCATGTTGTCACAAAGAGTTGGACACGACTGAACAACTGAACTGAGATGAACTGAAGATCTCTTTAACGGCAGGTGGTGCCAACCTGTGTGGGTCCTCTCTATTCAGGAGACACCAAGCTCATCCCACTAGAGACCCTTTGCACATGCTCTTCGGTTTGCCTAGACCATTGGTCTCCAAGTCACATGTCACCTTCTGGGCTTTCCTTAATCAAAATAGCCTCTCCAGACGCAGACATAGAGAACAGACTCATGAACACAGCAGGAGAAGGAGAGGGTAGGATGAATTGAGAGGGTAGCATTGAAGCACGTACATTACCACTAGTAAAACAGAGAGCGGATGGGAATTTGCTATATGATGTAGAGATCTCAACCCGGAGCTCTATGACAACCTAGAGGGGTGGCATGAAGTGGAAGGTGGGAGGGAGGTTCAAGAGGGAGGGAACACGTGTGTACCTATGGCTGATTCATGTTGATGTATAGCAGAAACCAACACAACATAGTCAAGCAATCATCCTCCAATTAAAAATAAATTAATTTTTAAAAGCTGTGTAGTGGTGGACTCAAAGCTGCCTCAAAAACAAACAAACAAATAGCCTCTCTAATCACTCCCTATTACTGTATCACCTGGCTCTATTTCTTGATAGCTTAACTATTAATCATCTGACGGTTTTCTCTCCACATGCTGGCTTGAGGAGAGCTGTGTCCTTGACTCTCCTCACCTCACCCATCCTTTATCCTTAACATCTTGACTAGTATTCATTAACTCTCAAGAAACTATTTTGACCGAACTAATGAACATGTGATAGGCACTTTCTATATCTATGCTATAGATCTAGTTAGTTAATTGTATGGATAGGAATAATGTAGCGTATTAACTCCCTATTGATGGACAAATGAGGGTGCCATTTTGTGTTGTTATAAACCACATAGAAGCAAACAACTTTGTTCTCATACCCTTGTGTATTTGTGCAAATGTGTCTGTAAGATCAAATGGGGCTTCCCCAGGGGTTCAGAGGTAAAGAATCCACCTGCAAGGCAGGAGTCACAGGAGACAGAGGTTCCATCCCTGAGTCAGGAAGATTCCCTGGAAGAGGGCCTGGTAACCCACTCCAGTAATCTTGCCTGGAGAATCCTGTGGACACAGGAGCCTGGTAGGCTACAGCCCATAGCGTCACAGAGTCGGACTTGATTGAAGTGATTTAGCATGCACAAAGCAGGATGCAGATTTCGAATTTCAATAGCTACCAAGTTAGTAATAGGGTTATTCTTTTAATTTTTCTTTGGTGTATCAGGGCCAATCATATGGAGGGGTTTTTTGTTGTTTTTTCTAGATTTGTCATTTCCCCTACTACCTTCTTTTTTATAAAACCTCCTGTTAATACCTACAATGAATGAAATAGGGTTCTATCAAAATGAAAGATATATCAACTTTTATTTCATCTTGTGTCCAAAATTCCACAGTGACAATTGAGAATTTTTCAACATGATTCCATGCTCAAGGGTAGCGCATACTTACTAAATCCTGTGCAAAACTTAACTTACAAACACTTTTTTATGAGAAATCTGTAAGAAAATTTAGATATTTATTAAGTCTGCTGTGGCTCTAAATCTCAGTCTTCATTAAGCTTCCCAGTCAACACTTTACATATTTAAATCAGTTGGAAAGATTTAAAGTTGTAAATCTGATTATTCTTGCTTTTATGATTATCCGCCCCCCCGCCCCAAATGGACTGAAGAAGAAAAGAAACTGAACTACTTGAAGAATTAACAAAATTGACTCCATTATCTTGCCCAATTAACTCTTCTTGTTTCTGCAGCTGAGGAGATCACCTCAAGGGCCTTGTCAATCAGTTTTAAATCTCTCAGGTAAATCCAGATTCTCATTTAAAGTAGTCAAAAGAAAATTAAGCTTCCATATGGCTTCTGCTTGTCCTGCTGGGAGAGCTGACTTGCTCAGATTTCAATTTCTCCATCTCTTTTTATGAGAAGTGTTTTTAAATCTCAGAGTAGTGCAATCTTTTTGCGACTAGATTGATTTCATTTTGGAAGAAAGTTCTCTGTAACTTGACTGAGGTTGCCTGTTGGAGCCAAAACAACAATCACAACACCTTAACTCTTCTTCACCTTAATGTATTCCCTTGTGATCATGTGTTTGGCACACAATGGGTGAGCAACACTATTCTGAGCTGGCATTTGTGACATAAACATTATTGCTCACACCGCAAACGTGAAGTTAACCAAAATTCTAATCAACTGTTTGCTCCTTCCCTGGTGGCTCAGAGGTTAAAGCATCTGCCTGCAATGCGGGAGACCTAGGTTTGATCCCTGGTCGGAAAGATCCCCTGGAGAAGGAAATGGCAACCCCCTCTAGTATTCTTGCCTGGAGAATCTCATGGACAGAGTAGACTACACAGTCCATGGAGTCGCAAAGAGTCGGCACGACTGAGCAACTTAACTAACTAAAGAAGATAGAAATAAAGACAAAGGTTTCAGTACTCAATATTTGATTCCTATGTGAGACATATTTTTTTAATATTGAATTTTTTTAATTTCTCAGAAAAGTTTTACTCACAAGTGATTTAGTTGTAAATCATATTCTTAATAAATAATCTAATTATTCTTTAATCTTCCTTTGCTCTACCTGAGCCAAAAATGTGGTTGGTTGTTTATTTGTTGTTTTTCTAAATGTGTATATTCTGCACTAGCAGTCATCACCAAATTAACTAGTTCAAAATTGATTGGGCCTTACATGGCCACATGTCTTAAATTTTATTCTCTACTGTTGAGTGAAAACAAAAATACAAGTAAATCACAAGTCACCCCAAAACTGCCCCATTGGCAGGAAGAGTCATACTAGATAAATCCCAACATTCCAAAACTGTCTTGTGTTTAAAGACTTCCTTGTAGGATGTTGAGAATTTGCCACAACTGGGAAAGATGTGAGCTGAATTTCCTGTTGTAATTAAGATTAGCTGTTTATTCCTTAACAATACCAAAAAAATCAAAGAATGAGTTCCTTTGAATATAAAAATACCATCCTCCATTTATGAGAAAAGCCCAGAAATTGAATTTTTCTCTATTATTAAAGTTCTGACTGATATAAGAAAATGATCCTTCCCATGAGCTGCTGCTGCTGCTGCTGTTGCTAAGTCGCTTCAGTCGTGTCTGACTCTGTGCAACCCCATAGATGGCAGCCCACCAGGCTCCTCCATCCCTGGGATTCTCCAGGCAAGAATACTGGAGTGGGTTGCCATTTCCTTCTCCAATGCATGCATGCATGCTAAGTCACTCCAGTTGTGTCTGACTCTGTGTGACTCTATGGACAGCAGCCCACCAGACTCCTCTGTCCACCGGATTCTCTAGGCAAGAATACTGGAGTGAGTTGCCATTTCCTTCTCCCTCTCATGAGCTAGAGAAATCTTCTCATGATCTAGAAGAATTGTTTTGTTCATCTTGAAGGTAGACCAGATGCCTCTAAGATTCTTCCTTCACTTATTTATCCATCTATGATGTGAGTTTATGTCACCCAATAGGCATTTGCTAAGTATTTATTGTGTACAAACAACATACAAAATGTCTTGGGGTATTTAAAAAGAGAAGGTCTTTGAGAAACTTACTCTACCTGTTTTGGGGACAATTTTACTCCTGTACACACAGTGTGAGTGCATGCCACTTAAGTTTCCCCAGCCTTATCAGCTGTCCATGTTTCACCTAAAAGTTGTCAAACACTTTTCTTTTTTCTTTTGCCCCAAAGCCCTGACATCACTGAGTCCCAAGTCCTTACTAGCTGCCAGTATTATATCAGAGACAACTTTTACATTATTCTTGAGACCAGGTTGATTTTTTAGATAGGAAAATTATTGAGATCTTACCATTTGATCCTCACAACAGTACAGTGAGCCTAGGGACACTAATCTAATTATTTACTCATCTTCAGGAGCATTTTTTTCCTGAGCTTATAGTACTCACAGGGTTGAAAGTCTAATGAAAGACTGGCAGTTCTAACAAAGTGGGAACAACAGGAGCTTTAAGAACCATAGAAGGTATCTCTATTTCAGGGAAAGGTGGCATGAGCAGGGAGGCTTTGGGTGACACTGGCCCCAGGTACTGGAGTGGGTTGACATTTCCTTCTCCAGAGGTGGGAACAGGAGCATGCAATGATTGACTCCATGGAGAAGGGGGAGGAGAAAGAGTGAAAGTGCGATTCAGACAAAGGAAACAACAATTACTCAACAAATATTTATGTTAGACACTAGAAACCCAGTGGTGCCAATATAATGCATTAATGATGCTGGTGTCCAGGACTACAAAGGCAAACAACAGATTATAGCATAGCAACAGCTACTTCTGAACCCCATTCTGTGCCAGGTGATGTTCTAAGCACTTATTATACTACTTAATTTTCAGAACAGAGCTGAGGAAATACAGAGGACAAGTTGCTTGCTGTGACCACGTAGCAGTTAAAGAATAGACCCACTTACAAAAATTTTTTTAAAGAACAAAAACTGAAAAAAAAAAGTATCTGACCAGTGACCTGAGCATTAAGTCCCATGTGTGTTTACTTTTTCAGTACTATCTTTTCTTGTATTTGATAGGTTTATTTAAAACCTAATTTGTTGACAAGGGTGCTAAGATAATTCAATATGGGATAAGGTATCTTTTCAACAAACGGCACTGGGAAAAATGGATACCAACATGCCTAAAAATGGAGTTGGACCCCTATCTCATGCCATATACTAAAATTAACTCAAGAATATACCTAAATGTAATAGCTAAAACAATGAAATTCTGGAGGAAACAGAATAGAGCCACTTCCAATTCAGGCCAACTCTTAACCATGAAAAGATAGTAGTAGCCTCTCTTCTCAAACCAGACAGAAACCAAGAGTGTGTGCTCACGGTGACAGGGAAGGAATGGATAGTTCAGGGAAAGTTTTTATTAAATAATTAGTAAGATTTAACCAGAAAAGGAGAGGGGGCAAATGTGTGCCAAGGAAAGTAACTCAGCTTCTCAGACCACTGCACACACCATCAAGTTTATATAAAAGTGCAACCCTGAACTCTTACAGAAATGAAGCTGCAGAACATTTCAACTCTCATTCTAAGAACAAAGACAGTCAAAGGAAAGTTTTAAGAAAAACAGAATTAAATTTGTACCTTTAAGAGATTATTATAGCTGTTGAATAGAGGATACACTTGATGGAGACAAGAGTGAGTACAAGAAAACTACAGCTGACTTTTGAACAACATGGTATTAAGGGTGCACAGTAGAAGTTTCCTATATAACTTACACTTATCTGTATCTATGGGCTCCCCTGGTTGCTCAGCTTGTAAAGAAACTGTCTACAATGCAGGAGACCTGGGTTCGATCCCTGGGTTGGAAAGATCCCCTGGAGAAGGGAAAGTCTACCCACTCCAGTATTCTGGCCTGTATAGTCCATGGAATCCA
>SJYW01009112.1:1415498-1468357 GCA_006410735.1 Raphicerus campestris
TCAGGGAAAGTTTTTATTAAATAATTAGTAAGATTTAACCAGAAAAGGAGAGGGGGCAAATGTGTGCCAAGGAAAGTAACTCAGCTTCTCAGACCACTGCACACACCATCAAGTTTATATAAAAGTGCAACCCTGAACTCTTACAGAAATGAAGCTGCAGAACATTTCAACTCTCATTCTAAGAACAAAGACAGTCAAAGGAAAGTTTTAAGAAAAACAGAATTAAATTTGTACCTTTAAGAGATTATTATAGCTGTTGAATAGAGGATACACTTGATGGAGACAAGAGTGAGTACAAGAAAACTACAGCTGACTTTTGAACAACATGGTATTAAGGGTGCACAGTAGAAGTTTCCTATATAACTTACACTTATCTGT
Source organism: Raphicerus campestris (assembly GCA_006410735.1). Lineage (NCBI taxonomy): Eukaryota > Metazoa > Chordata > Mammalia > Artiodactyla > Bovidae > Raphicerus > Raphicerus campestris. The sequence continues at coordinate 1,415,877 of SJYW01009112.1, forward strand.
ATCTATGGGCTCCCCTGGTTGCTCAGCTTGTAAAGAAACTGTCTACAATGCAGGAGACCTGGGTTCGATCCCTGGGTTGGAAAGATCCCCTGGAGAAGGGAAAGTCTACCCACTCCAGTATTCTGGCCTGTATAGTCCATGGAATCCGAACAGTCAGACACAATTGAATGACTGAACGGCAGCAACAACAAAACAGAAAACCTAGGAGGTCACCCTGATAAAGGAAGCATAGGAAAAGAAGCAGGTTTTCAAAGACAGCATGTCATGATCACATGGTTCCACTTTGTTGTTCAGTAGCTCAGTCGTGTCCAACTCTTTTCAACCTAATAGACTGCAGCACGCCAGGCTCCCTGTCCTTCACCAACTCTCAGAGCTTGTTCAAAATCACGTCCATTGAGTTGATGTCATCCAACCATCTCGTCTTCTGTTGTCCCCTTTTCCTCTTGCCTTCAGTCTTTCTCAGCATCAGGGTCTTTTCCATGGTTCCATTAAGCTACAGTAAAGGGAGTGTGATATGTATGGGGGATGGGACTAGTAAGAAAAAGACAGGTCCCAATACATGAAAGGACTTATCTGTTAAGATAAAAAATATAAAGTCCCTCTGAAAGCTGTTGTGACTCTTTGCAACCCTATGAACTGCAGCACGCCAGGCCTCCCTGTCTATCACCAACTCCCGGAGTCCATCCAAACCCATCTCCATCAAGTCGGTGATACCATCCAACCATCTCGTCCTCTGTCGTCCCCTTCTCCTCCTGCCCTCAATCTTTCCCAGCATGAGGGTCTTTTCAAATGAGTCAGCTCTTCGCACCAGGTGGCCAAAGTATTGGAGTTTCAACTTCAATGTCAGTCCTTCCAATGAACACCCAGGACTAATCTCCTTTAGGATGGACTGGTTGGACCTCCTTGCAGTCCAAGGGACTCTCAAGAGTCTTCTCCAACACCACAGCTCAAAAGCATCAATTCTTCGGCACTCCGCCTTCTTCACAGTCCAACTCTCACATCCATACATGACTACTGGAAAANTTTTTTGGTGTCATATCTTTTTGGCTTTTATACAGTTCATGAGGATCTCACAGCAAGTATACTGGGACGGTTTGCCATTTCCTCTGCCAGTGGATCATGTTTTGTCAGAAACCTTTGCTACGATCCATCTGTCTTGGGTGGCCCTGCAAGGCATGGCTCATAACTTCACTGAGTTATGCAAGCCCCTTTGCCACTACAAGGCAGTGATCCATGAAAAGGGCTCTGTCCTTATGACCTAATAATTTCCCAAAGGCCCCACCTCTGTGTACCATCACCTTCGGTTCAGTTCAGTCGCTCAGACGTGTCCGACTCTGCGACCCCATGAATCGCAGCATGCCAGGCTTCCCTGTCCATCACCATCTCCCAGAGTTCACTCAGATTCACATCCATCAAGTCAGTGGTGCCATCCAGCCGTCTCATCCTCGGTCGTCCCCTTCTCCTCCTGCCCCCAATCCCTACCAGCATCAGAGTCTTTTCCAATGAGTCAACTCTTCACATGAGGTGGCCAAAGTACTGAAGTTTCAGCTTCAGCATCATTCCTTCCAAAGAAATCCCAGGGCTGATCTCCTTCAGAATGGACTGGCTGGATCTCCTTGCAGTCCAAGGGACTCTCAAGAGTCTTCTCCAACACCACACTTCAAAAGCATCAATTCTTCGGCCCTCAGCCTTCTTCACAGTCCAACTTTCACATCCATACATGACCACAGGAAAAACCATAGCCTTGACTAAAAGGACTTTAGTCGGCAAAGTAATGTCTCTGCTTTTGTATATACTATCTAGGTTGGCCATAACTTTTCTTCCAAGGAGTAAGCGTCTTTTAATTTCATGGCTGCAGTCACCATCTGCATTGATTTTGGAGCCCAAAAAAGTCTGACACTGTTTCCACTGTTTCCCCACCTATTTCCCATGAAGTGATGGGACCATCACCTTAGGGGGTTAGATTTCAACACATAGATTTGGGGCAGACAAATCCAAACCATAGCAGGTAACCTGAAATGCTTTAAAATGTTTAAAGCTGCACAGACATGGGCATACGATCTTTCAAGTTAACGCTGGCTCTCATTCACTACTAACAGGAGTAGAACTAATATGTGGGTGACTGACAAGATCAGATAATCAAAACATTATGTATACTTGGCCTAGAAATGTATTATTGAAGCATGTTTATATTTAAAATATGGATGTGTCTGATATTCTGACAATTTCGTTCAAATAAAATAATGATGCCCAACTGAAGATTCAGAAGGTGCTAAGATGGCCAGTTTCCTCTTTCTGACCCCTGCTCCACTTTTCTCTGTAAACCAGTCCATCCTGGGAACAAGCAACCCAATTGTCATGGTCCTTTGCCACCAAGGACACTTACCTTTTCTTTCATACTCCCTCTAATGGCTTCAATATATGGGTTTCAAAAAATAAGTAAATACAACCCTCAGTGAGGTACAAAATAATAGAGGAACTACATGGACGTTCACAGGTACCATCTTTACCTGTTTAAACTTGCTCCTGAAAACCAAATTAAGCCAAGTTTTACATAAGCTTCTAACAGATGGACAGCAGAATGTGCTTGCAGCAATAAAGTGAATATCCATCAGAAGAAAACCATTTAATTTCTGCAGTTAACCACGTCAGCCTCCTCACTCACTTCCCTCTCTCAGCCTTTGATCAGCAGGATAGTTCCTCATAAACAACTCTGTATCAAATGGAACAATATCTAAGATTTCAAGCTGAACTTACAGCCTGTCTCAAGCAAAGGTATGAAATTTACAGCAATAGACTTTTATTCTAAACCAACCCGAGGCTTCTTCTCTGGTTTATTGTCATATTTTTCCCTTTGTCTCATTTTTCTTAAAGCTAATTTTTATTTATTTTGATCTTGTACTATATGTGCCTTCACAAACTATCCTTAGAAAGTACTCTTTTATGATATGCATCTTTGCAAACTATCTTCATACAGCCTTTTAAGAACAGACAAAATAAAATAAATGATTCAAACCAAATAAATGAATAAGTCTGTCTTTATGTTCACTTTTCTTTTAAAAAATTCATCTTTCCCAGAGAATTCCCCAGTGGTTCAGTGGTTAGACTCTTCACTTTCCCTGCAGATCGTCACTGGGTTCAGTCTTGGTCGAGGAACTAAGATTCTCACAAGTGGCACAGCCAAAAAAAAAAGTTCACCTCTCCAAAGCATGAACCCTACATAGAGTTTTCAGCATACTTCTGTGCCTGCCCCACCCCTCCAAATACATACACATACCAAATGCATACATACATGTATATAATGTATGTGTATATACATATATGTATGTGTGTTACTATATGTACACGTGTGTGTGTGTGTGTGTGTGCTCAGTCACTAAGTTGTATTAGACTCTTTGTGACCCTATGTACTGTGGCCCACCAGGATCCTCTGTCCATGGGATTTCCCAAGCAAGAATACCAGAGGAGTGGGTTGCCATTTCCTGCTCCAGGCAATCTTCCCCACATGGGGATCAAGCCCATGGATCCTGCATCTCCTGCATTGGCAGGCAAGTTATTTAACACTGAGCCATTTGGGAAGCCTTACATATATATATATATATATACACATTTCACATACACATATGTACTTACATATATATGTAATTCCTTGTCTGAGTACTACATACTGTTCACCTTCACAAATGCTATCTCATTTAATCTGCTCAGAAAAATTAAAGAACTCACTTATTACATTGAAGGAGTAATTCATAGCCTGATTTGAACCCTAATCTATCTGATGCAAAATCGTATGGAATTGCCACCATTTTCACCACCTTTCTGATCTCTGTAGATTCAGCATCTAGCAGAATTGCAGCACTGTTGAGCTTCTTGTCATCCTGGATGCCCACTGCCACACCAGCTGCTATCAGCCCAGGCAATACCTCTTCAGCATGTCTCCTGGTCTTCATAAATCCTCTGTCTTCAGTTTTCAACTTTGTCCCACTATAGGCAGAGCAAAACACTTTGCTGAATAAAACTTACCTTTGATATCCTGTGGAGTGTTCCATTCCTAATCGAGACTATTTTCTAACTTACCACTATCAGTTTAAATTTAAGGAATAATTATCAAAAGTTTTATTCTAGACTTCAACTCTTGATTTTTTTCCTGAATTTTCCTATCTCTGTGAGATATCTCTACTTACTAATTTTACTCCTACGCTAAACTTCAAGTCTTATTTCCTAAAATTAGTCTTCCTTCAATTATTCTATTTCTATCAGTGAGGTACTATCTCCATTCACCCAGAATAACCATCTGAGATTCTTCTCTTATGTAAACAAAATGGAATTATAGAGCTTAACCGTCACTTCTCGCTTCAAAACACATTTTAGATTAACCCTGTATGCCACTGTACTCCACATGAGTCAGAAATACATTTCCAGAATACTGCTTAGCTATTAAAAGGAATGAAGTGCTGACACAGGCAACAAGGTCGATGTACCTTGGAAACATTCTACTAAGTGAAACAAGCCAGACACAAAATGTTACAAATCAGGCGATTCTATTTTATGAACTATTCAGAACTGACAAATCTGTAGAGACTAAGTACAGCCTGATGGTAGCCAAAGGCTGAAAAATGGGGGAAAGCGTCTTCTAAAAGGTAAGGACTTTGACTTAGAAATAAGGGAAATGTTTTGGAAATTCCGTGCCTGTCCAGTGGTTAGAACTCTATGTTTTCACTGCCAAAGGCACAGGTTTGATCTCTGTTCGGGGAACTAGGATCCCTTGAGCCACTCAGAGTGGCTAAAAAAAAAAAAGAAAAATGAAAATATTTCGGAGCTAGATAGAGGTGATAGTTGTACGACATTATGAATGCACTGAATGTCACTGAATTGTTCATTTTAAAATGGTTAATGTTATGCTATGTGACATTCAATTCAATAAGCTTTTTTTTTTTTTTAATAGATTCCTAGCAAATCATCAGCCTCCAATATCCCTTACTATTCCATTCTGTTCTGATCCCCTGCTGACTGTTTCATCTTCCTGGAACAGCTCTTTCATTAGGAACCCACTAGGTTTCCCTTTCTATCAAGGATAAACTCATCTGCTTTCAAAGATCAGGGTCCCCAAACTAATTTTCCATAAACATCACTACACACCATGCATGTCTCCTCAACAGGTTTCAAGTGCAACCACTCATTTCTCAGACCAGTAGTTTCAATGTCCACCTAAATTCTCTATCTTTAAGTTTCCTTTATCTTATTCCAGCTTCTCCATGGATCACTCACATCTCCCTTCTCTGAACTCCTTATGCATTCAGAGAGTTCTATAGAATGCAGTGTTTTCACGTGATATGTAAAATGTGTATTACCTAACTAGAGGCTAAGTTCCCTTTAAGGCTAAATATCATGTCAGAGACTTCATTGATTCTCATGCTGCCTACTTCACTTTTGGGAATCTAGGAAGTACCGAAGAAATGCTTCATTGATTACTCATTAACTACTGCTCGGGAAAGTTAATCATCCATTTCTCCCACTCCTTCTGCTAAGCTATAGTTTATCTTTTGTTTAAAATCACCCCCAATCTGCTCTGTGAAGCCTTCTCTTTCCATTCCTTATTTAGCAAGGAATAACCCCATTGACAGAAAACAAAGATCATGGCATCCAGTCCCATCACTTCATGGGAAATAGATGGGGAAACAGAGGAAACAGTGTCAGACTTTGTTTTTTGGGGCTCCAAAATCATTGCAGATGGTGACTGCAGCCATGAAATTAAAAGACGCTTACTCCTTGGAAGGAAAGTTATGACCAACCTAGATAGCATATTCAAAAGCAGAGACATTACTTTGCTGACTAAGGTCCTTCTAGTCAAGGCTATGGTTTTTCCAGTGGTCATGTACGGATGTGAGAGTTGGACTGTGAAGAAGGCTGAGCGCCAAAGAATTGATGGTTTTGAAGTGTGGTGTTGGAGAAGACTCTTGAGAGTCCCTTGGACTGCAAGGAGATCCAACCAGTCCATTCTGAAGGAGATCAACCCTGGGATTTCTTTGGAAGGAATGATGCTAAAGCTGAAACTCCAGTACTTTGGCCACCTCATGTGAAGAGTTGACTCATTGGAAAAGACTCTGATGCTGGGAGGGATTGGGGGCAGGAGGAGAAGGGGACGACAGAGGATGAGATGGCTGGATGGCATCACTGACTCGATGGATGTGAGTCTGAGTGAACTCCGAGATGGTGATGGACAGGGAGGCCTGGCATGCTGCGATTCATGGGGTCACAAAGAGTCGGACACGACTGAGCGACTGAACTGAACTGAACCCCATTGACGGAGGAGCCTGGTGCACTGCCATCCATGGGGTCGCTAAGAGTTGGACATGACTGAGCAACTTCACTTTCACTTTTCACTTTCATGCATTGGAGAAGGAAATAGCAACCCACTCCAGTGTTCTTGCCTGGAGAATCCCAGGGACAGCGGAGCCTGGTGGGCAGCCATCTATGGGATCGCAGAGAGTCGGACATGACTGAAGCAATTTAGCAGTAGCAACAGCGTCTCCAATTTAGGGAAAATTGACTACATGTCTCTAACAAAGAAACACAATTAAGACACAGGCCCAGGATCTATGAGATAGGATAAAAATGACAATTTACTTTAACCATCTTTCCTTTATAGGGAATTTCTGAAGTCACATCCCTTACATTCGCTGACCTCTATGGAAAGATCAGATATTCATAAGAGAGAAGATTGATCCATGTCTATAGAATAAGGTTTAGGAAAAACACTTCAAAATATATGCCCCTCTCAACTAAAAATAAATAAATAAATAATTGAAAATACTAAATCTTTTTCCAAGGACCTAGTCTTTTACAGCTCTGGTCACCCTCCTTTGTCCCACATATTTATCATGCAGCATAAGGTGGAAATCATTACTGTGCCAAAGCTTCTATAAGAGGGTATGGCTGGGTAAGAGGGGGAACGTATGGAAATCAGTTAGAGTTCAGAGAGTGAAGCTGGAATAAGGGGAGGACTTTACCTCTAGACTTGGGACATTTCAATACTTAAATTTTTTATAACCTCAACTAAGAATAGCTTCCTTTCTGAGAAGCAAGAGTGCTATACTCTCTAACAAAGGCAGAGGTAGATTTGGGGTAGGAGCAAGATATAAATATATCAACACTCAAGAGACAGAGATCCAAACGCAGTGGGAATCTGATAAGGGTTAAAATCAGCATAAGAAAAAGATCCCAATTATTTCTAATATCAAGGAGTTGCCATTTTCATAACATTATATCATCATGCTTATTTAATACATGCTGGTAAAGTCCATAAGCTTTCTTGTTTGATACATTTATATATGTATTTTTTCTCTCATGATTGAGGTTCTTTCTTAACGTATTTTTTATGTTATATTTTCATGAGCAGTTCCACTCTGGCTTCAGAACAACATTTTTCCACCCACGTAGGAAACCCTGCCAAGCCTTCAAGGTTTTGCAATATTCTTTGTAGTATTCCTTTTATCAGGGAATCAAGCAAATATTAATCTTTTTTCTGAAGAGAGAAGTATGCTTCCCTGGCAAGCACCTAAGTTACAGTGTGATATAATATGAATTATCAACACATTCTGTATGTTCGCCAAAGACTTCAATCAAGATACCATGGTAGCTGTTAGCTTCAATGAAAGGCGTTTGTGTGGAATTAAGAGCTGTATGTGGCTCAGAGCCCTTAAGCTTTTTCATGAACAAATACATAATTTAAGACTCTTGTTGTCTTTTTTCCCGGCTGGTTCATAACATCAATCACTTCATTTTTCACAAGCCCAGGACTCCTAAGAGTCAATGGTTCTTAGATATCCTGCAGTAGGACCTTTATTCAACACAGAATACCTTTGCCATAGAAAACTAGACAGGTGTGAAAGCAGAGATGACCTGGTCTCAATTCACTGACAAGATATTAACCCTAGGATCTAAAAAGTGCCTTTATTTCTTGAGGTTTAGATTCATTTAAAAACCACCATGGAGTGGTTTGAAAGGGAAAAAAGAAGACCATGGAAGAAATAGAAGGAAAAAAATCAAAGAAGGAATGCCAAGGAATTCAGTCTCTAGGACACACCTGAGGCTTGATATAGCACACCCAAGTGTGATTTCTCTCCCAAATCCTAGATGGAATTGCATTTGTGGAAATCCTGGCTCAGATGTGTCCTCCTGGAATGTCAATGTACCTTAAAATTTAGGACTGTTTAAGTTTTAAATACTACCAACATCAAATCGATACCAATTAGAAACTAGAAAAAAGGAAATGAGATTTATTGGAGAAAATCACAAGCGACACTAAGGACTAATGCAGCTCAAGGCTCACTAAGAAAAGGATTATTCCCCATGATTTAGATTAACAGATCCACTCTAAAAGCTTCCCAGTCCTTTAATTAAAAGAAGCACATTTGGAGGATAGAAGTATGCCTATGCATAATGAGTCATCCTAGAGCATATAATTTTAAGCCTATAACTCATTATCAATTTAAATCATATAGGCTCTGGAATGCAATGAAAGATGCTAACGCTGGCAAAGGAATGAAGCCTCACACTAGTAATTCTGTGTGTGTGTGTATGTGTGTGTGTGTGTGTGTGTGTGCGTGTGCTGTGTTTGTCCCACCCATGTATATAAAGGTATTGACAAATGGGGCCATACGGACCATTCATTTCTGAGGTTCCTTGCTTGATCATGCCACAGTGGCTATTTGATCAAGCTATTATAGGTATCCCTCTTTGCCAATGAGGAAATCTTGATGAATAATGAAAACTTTCTCAAGACCATACATAGAAACATATAGTTCCCCTGCAGAAAGTGAGCTCAGTTTTGGAAAGGAAGTCATCTGCATTCATCAGATCCACTTACCCATTCATTACAAAATAGTACTCAGATCCCACCAAATAGAGTATCAAACAAGTACTGGTCACATAGTCATTAAGTAACCTGCCTCTACCTACTCATAAGGAAACCTCTCTCTATAAATGGAAGAGTTGAAGAGTTAGGGAGTTACTGAGCACACAACATCAGTGCTCCTGACTGGTGGCAGCAGCCATGAAACCCCTTGTAAAAGAATTAATGGGAATATCTGAGAGTAACACTGTTTGTTCCCTTCCTGGCAACCAGTATCAATGATCATTGTTTCCCAGAGTTACATGTCCTTCCAGGAAAGGAAAGAGAAGCAGACTGGCATCTTACTCTACATGAAGATGATGTCTACCTGATACTATTTTAGATTTGTTTGAACATAGGAAATTTGTTTCATATAATACTTCTCAGCAGTCAGCAAGTTCATGCCATAACACTCTGTGCTCATTTGCTCAGCTGTTTCTGCCTCTTGTGACCCTAGGGACTGTAGCCCACCAGGCTCCTCTATCCATGGGATTTTTTTAGGCAAGAACACTGGAGAGGGTTGCCATTTCCTTCTCCAGGGATAAACTCTGGAGAGATCATAAATTCTACTTAGCAGGGGGTGGGGAATCTTTTTGATTTGTCTTTGGTCAGTCATAATGTGAATCAAAAGCAAACTCTATGAAAATTTAAAAAATATCAATAAGGTTTTCATTCTTCTCTTTTCAGTGTAAGAGAAAATCAAAGCATGTTCATAATCTCTTGCACATTAGGATCAAATATATTGCTATAACGGTTGTTTCTCTGTAAGGTCGGTTTTCCATAGTTCAGATTTTTGTAAGGTATAACATGACTATCACGTGAAGGTAAGAAGATAGACAATATGTAAAGAATCTACTTGCCTCCACTATATAGGCATTTAGTGGGGCAGTTGGATAATCATTTAACAAATTAATACTCCAATAAGTATAATTTACTGGATTTGAATTCAACCTGCTGGATTGATAACACTCTAGTAAAATGTTGCTAAACACAAATACAGATTTTAGCCCAAAATAACAAGAGATTGGGAAGGCTAAGAATGGGGAAAAAGGAGATAAGTTCTGGAGCACACAAAGGTAACTAATGAAACCAACTAGTTTTTCTCAGAGAGGTTCAAAATATACTAAAATCATAAAGAGCAGGATACCATGGAAAATGATAACTAAGAAAATATGATAAGATCTAAGCAATTAAAGTATAATTATTGAACACATGACCCTGTAATACCACTCATAAACATACATCCAAGAAAAATGAAAGCAGGGTCACACTAAAATTTGCACTTGAAAGTTCACAGTGTTACTATTTTCATTTAAAAAATAGTGGAAAAAAGACCAAATGTCCATCATCTGATAAACAAATGAACAAAATGTTTTATGTCCATGTAATGGAATATTATGCAACCATAAACGGAAATTGGAGGAGGAAATGGCAACTCACTCCAGTGTTTTTGCCTGAAGAATTCCATGGACAGAGGAGCCTGGCAGGTTATAGTCCATAGGGTCACAAAGAGTCGCACATGACTGAAGTGACATAACATAAACAGAAATGAAATACGGACACAGGCTAAAACATAGTTGAGCCTTGAAAACATTATGCTAGGTGAAAGAAGCCAGATACAAAAGGCCTCATATCATATGATTCCATTTATATGAAATACCCAGAGTAGGAGAATCCATAGAGAAAAAGCAGACTAATGTGTGCCTTCCAATGACTGATGCTAAAGCTGAAGCTCCCCAATACTTTGGCCACCTGATGTGAAGAGCCACCTCACTAAAAAAAGATCCTGATGCTGGAAAAGATTGAGGGCAGGAGGAGAAGGGGGCAACAGAGGATGAAATGGTTGGATGGCATCACTGACTCAATGGACATGAGTCTGAGCAAACTTAGGGAGATAGTAATGGACAGGGAGTCTGCTGTGCTGCAGTTCATGGACTCACAAAGAGTCAGACATGACTGAGAGAAGGAACAAGTGTGTACCAGGAGCTGGGGAACAGGTAAGAGGAGAGTGACTGTCAGGGAGTATAAAGTTTCTTTCTGTGGTGATGTAAATATTCTAAATTTTCAAAGTCCAGAATTATGATAGTTGCTCAATCCTGTGAATGTACCAAAAGCCATTGAATTGTACAGTGTAATGGATGAAGAGTAGAGTATGTGAATTACACCTCAATAAAGACATAAATTCAGAGAAGGCGATGGCACCCCACTCCAGTACTCTTGCCTGGAAAATCCCATGGACAGAGGAGCCTGGTAGGCTGCAGTCCATGGGATCGCTAGGAGTCGGACACCACTGAGCGACTTCAGTTTCACTTTTCACCTTCATGCATTGGAGAAGGAAATGGCAACCCACTTCAGTGTTCTTGCCTAGAGAATCCCAGGGACAGGGGAGCCTGGTGGGCTGCCGTCTATGGGGTCACACAGAGTCAGACATGACTGAAGCAACTTAGCAGCAGCAGCAGCAAAGACATAGATAGATATAAAATCATCAAGCAAATAATTGAGACTATCCCAGAGCTGAAGAATCAAAACATGTCCTCACTTCACTGGCAAATTTCCAAAACCCAAAGATAAAGAGAAGATTCTCAAATCTTAAGAGATTCTCGTCTACAAATGAGTGACACTCCGTCTAGTACTGGATGTCTCATTGGCAGCAGTGGACACCAGAAGACAGTATTTTCAATGCTTGGAGGAAAAATGATTTTCAATATAGAATCCTTTATACAATCAAGCTCTAAATCAAATAAAGTTCTCAAGGAGAACTAAGAAAATTTCCCTCCTAAATGTCCCTCATTAAGGTCTGCTAAGGATGCACTCCACAAAATGTGGATGGAAAACCAATAAGAAAGAAAATATGAGATTTGGAAATCAGAAAATCCAACCAAGATAGAACAAAAAGAAAGAAGTCCCCAAATGGCAGTTGTGAACCAGCATTGTGAGGAGCAACCATGCCAACTGCAGTGAGAAGACAGAGGCCCCTAGAAGGTATCTAAAAATATTCCCTCTATTTTGGGGACTGGATACCATCTTTGAGAAAGAAAAGCAACTTAAACATGAGAGAAAGATAGATAAAAATGTAAGTTTAAAAAAGTCCTCATCTCCCATAATAATCATTTCCATAACAGAAAATCAATAGAAAAATCTAAAAAAAAAAAAAAATAGAGAACTAAGTATATTATTTAGTGAAATGACTGTAACCATGAGAACTTAAATCAAAAAAAGATTAAAAATTAAATATAGTTCCCTTGATAATCAGAGCTTCCCTGGTGGCTCAGACAGTAAAGAATACACTTGCAATGGAGGAGACCTGGATTCAGTCCCTGGGTCAGCAATATCCCCTGGAGAAGGAAATGGCAACTCACTCCAGTATTCTTGCCTGGAGAATCCCATGGACAGAGGAGCCTGGAGGGTTATAGTTCATGGGGTCACAAGAATCAGACAGACTTAGTGACTAAACCACCACCACACTGATAATCAAGATTTGTGGTAGTGACAGGTGAGGAAAGGGGACTATTGTTTTCTCCTTATAAATCCTTCTATAGTATTTTTTAACTATAATTGTGTATTATTTTGATTAAACTGCTTTAATATTTAAAAATAAAATATATTCACTTATCACTCACTACACGTAAAGTACTATGTTAAGGTATAAATGGAGATATAAAACTGAATAATTTATAATTTCCATGGGGTGAAACCAAATATATATACCAACTATGAAATTTCTTTGTAAATTGAAATGAATATTGTAAGAAATGTTACCCCTCTCCCACAAAAAAAAAGGTGCAAAAGATGATTAATTCTGCCTTCAGATAAAGCAAAGTTGTATAAAAGAGGCAACATTTGAGCTACACCCTAAGGTATTGGTAGGATTTTGATGGATGGAGAAAGGAAAAAGTATATTCTAGTTTGTCCTAAAATGCATTCCACAAAAGGACAATCATTTTTAGACATTCCTAACCAAAAGCCAATTACACCTTCCAGGAAGGAGCTGTTATTTTTGAAATACTCATCTGAAGAGGAGAAGAAATATTCAGAATATTTCATGCTAAGCTCTGACTTACCTGTACCAGAAAATATTTTCTGAGCTTATGAGTCACTTAGTTACTTAAAGACGAAAATCCTGAGAGAAACGAGATTATATTGTGTGTCAGTGACCATAAAGATTAAATTCATTTACCTAGAACAGTTTCTGTTGACTTAAATATGCATTAAGTTGACTTCTCTAATTCTGTAATAAGAATAGCAGTGCTTATTTCATGGAAAATGTTTGCACTGAACCATAGTCTGAGTGCTTTTTCCTTTTTTATTTTTTACTGATGCTTACTTTGGTATCCAAACTTAGATATTTATTGAAGACTTAGATTCAGAACTAAATCATTATTATCTACACCAACAAACTTGCTCTAAATATTTTATTTTCATTGAGTTTTTTTTTCCAAAGAAATAAGATTTTTTTCAAAGCCAATTTAGAGGCAGAAAAAGTGATTTACACTAAGATTTATTGACTTTTGCTATGAAATAATATGAAAAAAAAAAAACAAAAAAAACCTTTTTGATTAAAACAAGTTTATTTTTGTTGTCAATTTTAAAAAATTATTGTTCTAATTTTAGCACCTCTTTGCCTTAAAATATACACCAAATTGCTATGAGGATGAGACAGGGAATCTAAGTATTTTTAAAGCTTTAAAAGTAGATTTAATAGTTAATGATTTTTTTTAACATCATGAAATTTCTTTAAAATCTCTTTTGTCTCCTGTTTACTCTTCCACTTTACATGCTTAATCTCAACTGCTTTCACATATCAACTTCATTTACTCAGGCAAAGATAAGACTAGCAGGAAGGGAAAAAATGGACTTTAGTTTTTTAAGTTGATAGATACTTACTGAGTGCCTATTTTGTACATAGAAGTATGCTAGGCGCTCTGGAGAATATCAAAGTAGTATGAAATCTGATCTCTGTTCTCAATCTTACATCAGGAGATTAAATGAACACAATGAAATTGCAAAACAATGCAAAATGGGAATAAGTGCCAATGGGAGTAAGGGGCATGGGCAGCAACTGGTAGAGTTTTGGAGAATGAGGGACTCAAATGGAACTGTAATGAAGTTAACTGATGGTCTCCAAGGAAGATGTGAGCTTTACGAGCTGAGTTTAAAGGGTCAGATGGGTAGAGGGAAGAAGCAAGCTCAGGCCATGCAAAAGGCTATGATGTGAGCATAGTTGCAAAGAGAAGGGAGTATATTGTATTTGAAGTTCTAGTTTGGCAAACTGAGGCAAATTCTCAGTAAAGGAAGAGTAGGATAAGGTTGGCGTAGTTTGGAGTCAAACTGTAAGGAAATTTGGAAGTATTCTGTTGGCAATAGGAAAGCATTGAGATGCTGTGAGATAGAGGATGACACAGCAAAACCAGCTTTTGAGTAGATTAATACTGCAGCCCTATACAAGTACTAAGAGAAACAGAAGACTATTCAGCTTTCTAGATATGAGGTGATTGTAATTCCAATGATGGTGGTAGAAGAAAAAGACAAAAAAGAAAGAACAGATATGGAAAAAAAAAAAAACAACCCAGTGCATCAACAGGATTTGTTGACTAATTTGAGACACTTCTTAGGTATGTATATGAATATAAATATAAATACTTTCAATCTCAACATGTTCAAAACTAAACTCAGAACCTCTGCCCACCCAAAACTGATCTTCCTTCTGGTTTTATTCCCACAGTAAATGGTATCTTCATCCATCCAGATGCCCAAACCAGAAAGCTAGATGGAGAATCGTGCCAGTTCTTCACTCTTCTGTTTTCTCACTCCCCTCTCCAATCAATCACCAAGTCCTAATATTCTACTATTTCTCATATCTACCCATTTCTCTTCTACTTTCTACTTTTCCCTGGTTCAGGCCATCAGCTCTTATCTGGGTCATCACATGACTCAACATATTTTCCTGCCATTCATCCTACTGCTCCCCAATACATTCTTAAAATCAAAGTCTGAATGATCTTTTTAAAAGTAAATCTGATCTGATGGTAGAATATTGCAATTTAACCCACTCACACATGCAAACAAAATGTTGTTGTTCAGCCATTCAATCATGTCCGACGTTGTGACCCCATGGACTGCAGCACACCAGGCTTCCCTGTCCTTCACAATTTCCTGAAGTTTGCTCAAACTCATGTCTATTGAATTGGTGATGCCATCCAACCCCCTCATCCTCTGTCACCCCCTTTTCCTCCTGCCCTCAATCTTTCCCAGCATCAGGGTCTTTTCCAATGAGTTGGCTCTTCACATCAGGTGACCAAAATATTGGAGCTTCAGCTTCAGCATCAGTCCTTCCAATGAATATTCAGGGTTGATTTCCTTTGAGATTTACATATTTGATCTCCTTGCAATCCAAGGCACTCTCCCAGAGTCTTCTCCAGCACCACTGTTCAAAAGCATCAATTCTTCGGTGCTCAGTCTTCTTTATGGCCCAACTCTCACATTCATACATAAGTGAAAGTGAAAGAAAGTGAAGTCGCTCAGTTGTGTCCAACTCTTTGCGACCCCATGGACTGTAGCCTACAAGGCTCCACTGTCCATGGGATTTTCCAGGCAATAGTACTGGAGCGGATTGCCATTTCCTTCTCCAGGGGATCTTCCCGACCCAGGGATCGAACCCCGGTCTCCCGCATTGTAGACAGACTCTTTACCATCTGAGCCACCAGGAAACATCCATACACGACTACTGGAAAAACCATAATTTTGATTAGACAGACCTTTGTCAGTAAAGTGATGTCTGTTTTCTAATACACTGTTTAGGTTTATTATAGCTTTTCTTCCAAGGAGCAAGTATCTTTTCATTTCATGACTGTAGTCACTGTCTACAGTGATTTTGAAGCCCATGAAAATAAAGTCTGTCACTGTTTCCATTTTTTCCTTATCTGTTTGCCATGACGTGATTAGGACCAGGTGCCTTGATCTTCATTTTTTGGAGGTTGAATTTTAAGCCCGCCTTTTCACTCTCCTCTTTCACCTTCATCAAGAGGCTTTTTAGTTCTTTGTCACTTTCTGCCATAAGGGTAATGTCACCTGCATATCTGAGATAATTGATATTTTTCCCAGAAATCTTGATTCCAGCTTGAGCTTCATCCAGCCAGGTATTTCACATGATGTACTCTGTATATAAGTTAAATAAGCAGGGTAACAATATACAGCCTTCGTGTACTTCTTTCCCAATTTGGAACCAGTCTGTTGTTCCATGTCTGGTTCTAACTGTTGCTTCTTGACTTCCATACAGGTTTCTCAGGAGGCAGATAAGGTGGTCTGATAGTTCCATCTCTTTAAGAATTTTCCACAGTTTATTGTGATCCACACAGTCAAATGCTTTAGCATAGTCAATGAAGAAGAAGCAGATATTTTTCTGAAATTCTCCTGCCTTTTCTGTGATCCAACAGTTGTTGGCAACTTAATCTCTGATTCCTCAGCCTTTTCTAAATCCAGCTTGTACATCTGGGAGTTCTCTGTTCATGTACTGACGCAGCCCAGCTTGAAGATGTTGAGTATAACCTTGCTAGCATGTGAAATGGGTGCAATAGTGCTATAGTTTGAACATTGTTTGGCATTGCCTTTCTTTGGGATTGGAATGAAAACTGACCTTTTCTAGTCCTGTGGCCACTGTTGAGTTTTCCAAATTTGCTGGCATATTGAGTGCTGCAATTTAACAGCATCATTTTTTAGGACTTGAAATAGCTCAGTTAGAATGCCATCACCTCCACTAGCTTTGTTTGTAGTAATGCTTCCTAAGGCCCACTTGACTTCACACTCCAGGATGTCTGGCTATACATGAGTGATCACACCATCATGGTTATTCAAGTCATTAAGACCTATTTTGTATAGTTCTTCTCTGTATTCTTGCCGCCTCTTCTTAATATCTTCTGCTTCTGTTAAGTCCATGCCATCTTTGTCCTTTATTGTCCTCATCTTTACATGACATTTTCTTTATTTTCTTAAATTTTCTTCATGGGTCCACAGAGTAGTAGACCAAAGTGAGAAGGACTTAAACTTGCCAATTGAGAGCACATCTCTTTCTTCTTTTTTTAAGTCACTTTCAAGTAGCTCAAACTTCCCTCAAGTTTGGTTCTAACTCACAGACTCTTTCTATCTCAAATTTTCAACAACACTATCAGTCTTAAAACTTCTGGAAGTCTTCCTGACACCCAGCAAAAAGACAGGATTTCCCTGGTAATTGTTCCTCCACAGTAGTTCCCTCTTTATTCATCAGTCCACTAAGTCCACACATCCTTTACCTCGTGTGAGACTTGACTTACTTAGAAATATCTAAATCAAGATTACTTCTTGTTCAGGTGCAAGTTATGCAACTGATGTTGCTAACTTGTGACCTCGTCTCTTTATAGGCTCTAAAATGAAGGCAGCAGTGAAGTGTTCTCCAAGAATTTTGAACAAGAACATTAAGATTATCCTGTGAATACTAGGTACTTTTTTGTCTTCTAATTTTTTTTTTTACTTTTTTATTGATAAAAGTAATAATTTTTTGTAAAACAGAATTCTATATTTAAGAATCAATACAAATAGAGGCACAGTAGCTCTTATCTAATCATCTCTCTTTCTTCCTTCTCCTTACATTAATAGACTCCATCAACTTTACTAAAGGGTTTTGCAGAACTCAGTTTGCAGTCTTCCTGGATATAGCAATGGGTCCAGGGATGGAAACATGAGCCATACAGAACTGCTGAGAGTCTTCCGAGGATTTCTTTGCTGGGAATGCCAAATGAACAATCACTTGTTTCTCAAATCACTGAGTCAAAGATTGCCTAGAGTCAAGTCAGTCTCTCCCCAAGCCCCTCCATCACGGAGCAAGCCAGGCTCCCATGCAAGGAAATGGAGCTTTCTCCAGAGGGCGTACCTCTGGAGCGGTCTCTGCAGTGCCAGAGACCTGAGTTTGATCCTTGAGTTGGGAAGATCCTCTGGCAAAGGGAACAGCTACCCACTCCAGTATTCTGGCCTGGAGAATTCCATGGAGTATTCCATGGAGAATTCCATGGGGTTGCAAAGAGTTGGACACGACTGAGCAACTTTCACTCACTCATTCACTCAGAGGGAAGCAGAGACAAAGCAGATAAATAGTGAGCCATCTAGGTCTCCAGGCTTACTCACTGCTTAAGGTCAGCTAAACCCTTGCTCTTTCAATTTGGTTATATTTTTCAGTACTTTTCCTTTTGTTGTTTAGCTGAAGTGTGCTTCTAGCAGTATGGCCAAGAGTCTTGGCAACTCAACATGAAAACAAGGATAGACCAATTCAGAATCCTAGAAATAATCATGGGCTTTAAAATCGGNGAATTTCTTTGTAAATTGAAATGAATATTGTAAGAAATGTTACCCCTCTCCCACAAAAAAAAAGGTGCAAAAGATGATTAATTCTGCCTTCAGATAAAGCAAAGTTGTATAAAAGAGGCAACATTTGAGCTACACCCTAAGGTATTGGTAGGATTTTGATGGATGGAGAAAGGAAAAAGTATATTCTAGTTTGTCCTAAAATGCATTCCACAAAAGGACAATCATTTTTAGACATTCCTAACCAAAAGCCAATTACACCTTCCAGGAAGGAGCTGTTATTTTTGAAATACTCATCTGAAGAGGAGAAGAAATATTCAGAATATTTCATGCTAAGCTCTGACTTACCTGTACCAGAAAATATTTTCTGAGCTTATGAGTCACTTAGTTACTTAAAGACGAAAATCCTGAGAGAAACGAGATTATATTGTGTGTCAGTGACCATAAAGATTAAATTCATTTACCTAGAACAGTTTCTGTTGACTTAAATATGCATTAAGTTGACTTCTCTAATTCTGTAATAAGAATAGCAGTGCTTATTTCATGGAAAATGTTTGCACTGAACCATAGTCTGAGTGCTTTTTCCTTTTTTATTTTTTACTGATGCTTACTTTGGTATCCAAACTTAGATATTTATTGAAGACTTAGATTCAGAACTAAATCATTATTATCTACACCAACAAACTTGCTCTAAATATTTTATTTTCATTGAGTTTTTTTTTCCAAAGAAATAAGATTTTTTTCAAAGCCAATTTAGAGGCAGAAAAAGTGATTTACACTAAGATTTATTGACTTTTGCTATGAAATAATATGAAAAAAAAAAAACAAAAAAAACCTTTTTGATTAAAACAAGTTTATTTTTGTTGTCAATTTTAAAAAATTATTGTTCTAATTTTAGCACCTCTTTGCCTTAAAATATACACCAAATTGCTATGAGGATGAGACAGGGAATCTAAGTATTTTTAAAGCTTTAAAAGTAGATTTAATAGTTAATGATTTTTTTTAACATCATGAAATTTCTTTAAAATCTCTTTTGTCTCCTGTTTACTCTTCCACTTTACATGCTTAATCTCAACTGCTTTCACATATCAACTTCATTTACTCAGGCAAAGATAAGACTAGCAGGAAGGGAAAAAATGGACTTTAGTTTTTTAAGTTGATAGATACTTACTGAGTGCCTATTTTGTACATAGAAGTATGCTAGGTGCTCTGGAGAATATCAAAGTAGTATGAAATCTGATCTCTGTTCTCAATCTTACATCAGGAGATTAAATGAACACAATGAAATTGCAAAACAATGCAAAATGGGAATAAGTGCCAATGGGAGTAAGGGGCATGGGCAGCAACTGGTAGAGTTTTGGAGAATGAGGGACTCAAATGGAACTGTAATGAAGTTAACTGATGGTCTCCAAGGAAGATGTGAGCTTTACGAGCTGAGTTTAAAGGGTCAGATGGGTAGAGGGAAGAAGCAAGCTCAGGCCATGCAAAAGGCTATGATGTGAGCATAGTTGCAAAGAGAAGGGAGTATATTGTATTTGAAGTTCTAGTTTGGCAAACTGAGGCAAATTCTCAGTAAAGGAAGAGTAGGATAAGGTTGGCGTAGTTTGGAGTCAAACTGTAAGGAAATTTGGAAGTATTCTGTTGGCAATAGGAAAGCATTGAGATGCTGTGAGATAGAGGATGACACAGCAAAACCAGCTTTTGAGTAGATTAATACTGCAGCCCTATACAAGTACTAAGAGAAACAGAAGACTATTCAGCTTTCTAGATATGAGGTGATTGTAATTCCAATTATGGTGGTAGAAGAAAAAGACAAAAAAGAAAGAACAGATATGGAAAAAAAAAAAAACAACCCAGTGCATCAACAGGATTTGTTGACTAATTTGAGACACTTCTTAGGTATGTATATGAATATAAATATAAATACTTTCAATCTCAACATGTTCAAAACTAAACTCAGAACCTCTGCCCACCCAAAACTGATCTTCCTTCTGGTTTTATTCCCACAGTAAATGGTATCTTCATCCATCCAGATGCCCAAACCAGAAAGCTAGATGGAGAATCGTGCCAGTTCTTCACTCTTCTGTTTTCTCACTCCCCTCTCCAATCAATCACCAAGTCCTAATATTCTACTATTTCTCATATCTACCCATTTCTCTTCTACTTTCTACTTTTCCCTGGTTCAGGCCATCAGCTCTTATCTGGGTCATCACATGACTCAACATATTTTCCTGCCATTCATCCTACTGCTCCCCAATACATTCTTAAAATCAAAGTCTGAATGATCTTTTTAAAAGTAAATCTGATCTGATGGTAGAATATTGCAATTTAACCCACTCACACATGCAAACAAAATGTTGTTGTTCAGCCATTCAATCATGTCCGACGTTGTGACCCCATGGACTGCAGCACACCAGGCTTCCCTGTCCTTCACAATTTCCTGAAGTTTGCTCAAACTCATGTCTATTGAATTGGTGATGCCATCCAACCCCCTCATCCTCTGTCACCCCCTTTTCCTCCTGCCCTCAATCTTTCCCAGCATCAGGGTCTTTTCCAATGAGTTGGCTCTTCACATCAGGTGACCAAAATATTGGAGCTTCAGCTTCAGCATCAGTCCTTCCAATGAATATTCAGGGTTGATTTCCTTTGAGATTTACATATTTGATCTCCTTGCAATCCAAGGCACTCTCCCAGAGTCTTCTCCAGCACCACTGTTCAAAAGCATCAATTCTTCGGTGCTCAGTCTTCTTTATGGCCCAACTCTCACATTCATACATAAGTGAAAGTGAAAGAAAGTGAAGTCGCTCAGTCGTGTCCAACTCTTTGCGACCCCATGGACTGTAGCCTACAAGGCTCCACTGTCCATGGGATTTTCCAGGCAATAGTACTGGAGCGGATTGCCATTTCCTTCTCCAGGGGATCTTCCCGACCCAGGGATCGAACCCCGGTCTCCCGCATTGTAGACAGACTCTTTACCATCTGAGCCACCAGGAAACATCCATACACGACTACTGGAAAAACCATAATTTTGATTAGACAGACCTTTGTCAGTAAAGTGATGTCTGTTTTCTAATACACTGTTTAGGTTTATTATAGCTTTTCTTCCAAGGAGCAAGTATCTTTTCATTTCATGACTGTAGTCACTGTCTACAGTGATTTTGAAGCCCATGAAAATAAAGTCTGTCACTGTTTCCATTTTTTCCTTATCTGTTTGCCATGACGTGATTAGGACCAGGTGCCTTGATCTTCATTTTTTGGAGGTTGAATTTTAAGCCTGCCTTTTCACTCTCCTCTTTCACCTTCATCAAGAGGCTTTTTAGTTCTTTGTCACTTTCTGCCATAAGGGTAATGTCACCTGCATATCTGAGATAATTGATATTTTTCCCAGCAATCTTGATTCCAGCTTGAGCTTCATCCAGCCAGGTATTTCACATGATGTACTCTGTATATAAGTTAAATAAGCAGGGTAACAATATACAGCCTTCGTGTACTTCTTTCCCAATTTGGAACCAGTCTGTTGTTCCATGTCTGGTTCTAACTGTTGCTTCTTGACTTCCATACAGGTTTCTCAGGAGGCAGATAAGGTGGTCTGATAGTTCCATCTCTTTAAGAATTTTCCACAGTTTATTGTGATCCACACAGTCAAATGCTTTAGCATAGTCAATGAAGAAGAAGCAGATATTTTTCTGGAATTCTCCTGCCTTTTCTGTGATCCAACAGTTGTTGGCAACTTAATCTCTGATTCCTCAGCCTTTTCTAAATCCAGCTTGTACATCTGGGAGTTCTCTGTTCATGTACTGACGCAGCCCAGCTTGAAGATGTTGAGTATAACCTTGCTAGCATGTGAAATGGGTGCAATAGTGCTATAGTTTGAACATTGTTTGGCATTGCCTTTCTTTGTGATTGGAATGAAAACTGACCTTTTCTAGTCCTGTGGCCACTGTTGAGTTTTCCAAATTTGCTGGCATATTGAGTGCTGCAATTTAACAGCATCATTTTTTAGGACTTGAAATAGCTCAGTTAGAATGCCATCACCTCCACTAGCTTTGTTTGTAGTAATGCTTCCTAAGGCCCACTTGACTTCACACTCCAGGATGTCTGGCTATACATGAGTGATCACACCATCATGGTTATTCAAGTCATTAAGACCTATTTTGTATAGTTCTTCTCTGTATTCTTGCCGCCTCTTCTTAATATCTTCTGCTTCTGTTAAGTCCATGCCATCTTTGTCCTTTATTGTCCTCATCTTTACATGACATTTTCTTTATTTTCTTAAATTTTCTTCATGGGTCCACAGAGTAGTAGACCAAAGTGAGAAGGACTTAAACTTGCCAATTGAAAGCACATCTCTTTCTTCTTTTTTTAAGTCACTTTCAAGTAGCTCAAACTTCCCTGAAGTTTGGTTCTAACTCACAGACTCTTTCTATCTCAAATTTTCAACAACACTATCAGTCTTAAAACTTCTGGAAGTCTTCCTGACACCCAGCAAAAAGACAGGATTTCCCTGGTAATTGTTCCTCCACAGTAGTTCCCTCTTTATTCATCAGTCCACTAAGTCCACACATCCTTTACCTCGTGTGAGACTTGACTTACTTAGAAATATCTAAATCAAGATTACTTCTTGCTCAGGTGCAAGTTATGCAACTGATGTTGCTAACTTGTGACCTCGTCTCTTTATAGGCTCTAAAATGAAGGCAGCAGTGAAGTGTTCTCCAAGAATTTTGAACAAGAACATTAAGATTATCCTGTGAATACTAGGTACTTTTTTGTCTTCTAATTTTTTTTTTTACTTTTTTATTGATAAAAGTAATAATTTTTTGTAAAACAGAATTCTATATTTAAGAATCAATACAAATAGAGGCACAGTAGCTCTTATCTAATCATCTCTCTTTCTTCCTTCTCCTTACATTAATAGACTCCATCAACTTTACTAAAGGGTTTTGCAGAACTCAGTTTGCAGTCTTCCTGGATATAGCAATGGGTCCAGGGATGGAAACATGAGCCATACAGAACTGCTGAGAGTCTTCTGAGGATTTCTTTGCTGGGAATGCCAAATGAACAATCACTTGTTTCTCAAATCACTGAGTCAAAGATTGCCTAGAGTCAAGTCAATCTCTCCCCAAGCCCCTCCATCACGGAGCAAGCCAGGCTCCCATGCAAGGAAATGGAGCTTTCTCCAGAGGGCGTACCTCTGGAGCGGTCTCTGCAGTGCCAGAGTCCTGAGATTGATCCTTGAGTTGGGAAGATCCTCTGGCAAAGGGAACAGCTACCCACTCCAGTATTCTGGCCTGGAGAATTCCATGGAGTATTCCATGGAGAATTCCATGGGGTTGCAAAGAGTTGGACACGACTGAGCAACTTTCACTCACTCATTCACTCAGAGGGAAGCAGAGACAAAGCAGATAAATAGTGAGCCATCTAGGTCTCCAGGCTTACTCACTGCTTAAGGTCAGCTAAACCCTTGCTCTTTCAATTTGGTTATATTTTTCAGTACTTTTCCTTTTGTTTTTAAGCTGAAGTGTGCTTCTAGCAGTATGGCCAAGAGTCTTGGCAACTCAACATGAAAACAAGGATAGACCAATTCAGAATCCTAGAAATAATCATGGGCTTTAAAATCGGACAGACTGGATTCACATTCTGACTAGTTCACTCGTTATCATGTGACCTTGAACAAATCACTTAACCCTCATTTTCCATAAGTTTTACATTAGAAGTAACACTTATTTTGCATATTTTGTGGGAATTCCTTGATATAATGCATGTGCCTGTGATGGCATGAACAGATGTTCAGTAAAGATCTGTTGTTGCAGTTGTTATTATTGTGAATCATTAGTGTCATAATCTACCAGAATAAAACTACTCTCAGGAACAAGACTTGAACATAAGCTGAAATATTAACATAACTAAAGAAATACTGTATTCATCGGCAGGGAGTTCAGACTGAGAGCTATACTTTGGCCAGTCCCTGGCAAGACAACATAAATATGGAGTCCACTTGGAAGATAAACACATTTGAAGTGCTTTCAAGGAGTGCCTTGTTCTTCTGGTTTATATGAACTACTCCCTTGCTGTGAGTCCATGTTCACCAAAATGCCTCTTGATAGGGTCCCCTGGACAACTCCACTAAAAGAGATTAAGTGGAGACTAACAAGGCTGGGATCTGTTATGGGGCTGCCTTAGCAGCTGGTTTTCAGTGTTGTCCTATTCCTCTGACTGCTTGCCTCAAGGAAGATGAAGTCCAGTGTTCCGATTCTCTAAGGCTGGATTGCCTACAAGTGCCAGGCAGGTAATATAAATAAGGAGCAGACTGTGTGAGAGAGAAAAGGAATGGAGGGGACTTGTTGAAATATGAAAGGCGCATCTCATCTTCTCCATGCAAGCCAGTTTTTGCTTATGGAAGTGTAGACCAATATTGATAGATCACCTGATTCTGAAAAGTATAGGATGAAAGTATAGGCTTATAAAATACATAAATATGGACACTGTAAAAGCAGTGTTAAGGGGAAGGTTCATAGCAATACAAGCATACCTCAAGAAACAAGAAAAAAGCCAAATAAATAACCTAACTCTACACCTAAAGCAACTAGAAAAGAAAATGGAGAACCCCAGAGTCAGTAGAAGGAAAGAAATCTTAAAAATTAGGCCAGAAATGAATGCAATAGAAACAAAAGAGACCATAGCAAAAATCAACAAGGCCAAAAGCTGGTTCTTTGAGAGGATAAATAAATTGGTAAACCACTAGCCAGACTCATCAAGAAACAAAGGGAGAAAAATCAAATCAATAAAATTAGAAATGAAAATGGAGAGATCACAACAGACAACACAGAAATACAAAGGATCATAAGAGATCATATCAGCAATTATATGCCAATAAAATGGACAGCTTGGAAGAAATGGACAAATTCTTAGAGAAGTACAACTTTCTGGAACTGAACCAAGAAAAAATAGAAAATCTTAACAGACNGAGTAAACGTCTTTTGATTTCATGGCTGCAGTCACCATCTGCAGTGATTTTGGAGCCTCAAAGAGTTGGACACGACTGAGTGACTGAACTGAACTGAACTGAATGAGTGTGAAGTGATATTGTGATTCTGATTTGCATTTCTTTAATGTTTACTGATGTTGAGCATTAAACACTTATCCAGTCAAAGTGTCAATAAAGCTGAGGTTGAAAAATCATCTTTTAGAATATGAGACACAAAAAGATAAGAATTACATCTTACTTAAATTTGTATGACATCTGGAACACAGTTGGCTGAAAATAAATATTAATGGATGAAAAAGATAACAAATTTGTCAAAAGGAAAGTGTTGCACTTAATAATCAATAAGGTACTGTTTAGTTCTAATTCAGGAATTTAATGCATACCTACTGGGGCTTCCTTGGTGATTCAGAGATAAAGAATCTGCCTGCCAACGCAGGAGACTTGGGTTTGATTCCTGGGTCTGGAAGATCCCCTGGAGAAGGAAATGGCAACCCACTCCAGAATTATTGCCAGGGAAATCTCATGGACAGAAGGACCTGGTGTGCTACAGTTCATGGGGCCACAGAGAGTCAGACACGACTTAGCAACAACAAACAAGAACAATACTAACTGTGACCAAAGCACTGCTATTACTTGCCCGTTAACTGTGTGATTCCATAGCGAGAAATTAGCACTTACATTAAAAAAAATGACTCAGATATACATGGAGTAGATTACAAAGCAAAGAGTTTAGGTGGATATTATTAGAAAATAACAAGAAAGCATAAGTAATAAGGTAGTAGAGTTTTACAAATATAAGAAATAGATGGGAAAATGATAATCTCACACTTCAAGAATTTATCATCTACAAAGGAAATATTATTTGTACAAAGTTCTGGAATGGAAGAGTTTTATAACAATGTATTTTGGCTAATAGCACTACAAATCATAAGGAGATACAGTTTTATGCTAAAAATGAATCTGATGATGAAAATCACTCCTGAGCATAGTACTGGGATAAAATAAAGAATTATACACAGTCTTTGTCTGTTCTCTAAGCACAAAGAATTTTGTAAGAGTGATTTTCATAACAA
Organism: Raphicerus campestris; assembly: GCA_006410735.1. Lineage (NCBI taxonomy): Eukaryota > Metazoa > Chordata > Mammalia > Artiodactyla > Bovidae > Raphicerus > Raphicerus campestris. Next base: position 1,442,158 of record SJYW01009112.1, read on the forward strand.
CAGACAAAGACTGTGTATGATTCCTTATTTTACCCCAGTACTATGCTCAGATTTCTTAGTGTCTAACTTGTGAACACAAAACTCACATGAGTTCAAAGATAATAGCGTTGCTCCTCCCATTTGCTTTCCCTGTCTACCCCGTAAGGCACCCTGCTTGCTCTTGCTGTGGGAATGAGAAGTAAAAGCCCTACACAAAGGGTAATCGCTTCAAACTGATATCATCTCTCTTTCACGGACTTTCAGAAAACAGGCAGCCAAGATACTCTTCTGAACTAGCTCCCTGAGAAACAGAAAATAGGAGATGTTCTGACAGTATGAGTAAGGAATTGCTTGATGTAATAGAACTAAAAGCTTTTAGAAGCAGTTAGTGGCCTGCAAGGACACTTCTTGGAACTGAGAGGTCTCACAAGTCCAAACTTCTTTCTTTTTTTTAAATTTTAACAACAGTGTTACCTCAGAAATTCTTTACCCTGCTCCATCTTCAGGAGATTTTGAAAAGACTCCCCCCCCCCTACTTTCCTGGATTCAGATCTGAAGCTCAAACCTGGGGACAAGGTGAGCATAAGAGAGTCAGATATTCTAGTAGAGCAGAGAGATAACCCAGGCAGATCCTTACGCAGACTCAGTGAGTATAAGTAAAACGCTGGCAAGGAAAGCTGCCTTTGGAAAAATATACTAAAAAAAAAAAAAAAGAATAGGACATATTATTAGGAATGGAAGAGTTTAGGATTCACCTGTACTAAGCTAGGGCAATAAGACAATATGTCCTAGAAATTCTGCAAATGCTCAGGGTTGAGCATTCTCCTCTGATCCTGTGCACTGGTGGATCCTTTAAAGGACTCCATGCAGCAGCCATGAGACTCAGCTAGGCATTTTCTCCTTAACCAACCACCACTAAATACCACCAAGGCAATTCTCTAAGTATATGTAGACCTCCAGCCATGGGAAGATTTTACCTTAAAATGTCACTGAAAACACAGGTTCAATTTCTAAGCGTATAGAATTTGATTCCAAATTTGGAAAGGAGTATGTCAAGGCTGTATATTGTCACCCTGCTTATTTAACTTACATACAGAGTACGTCATGAGAAGTGTCAGATGAAGCACAAGCTAGAATCAAGAGTGCCGGGAGAAATATCAATATCCTCAGATATGCAGATGACACCACCCTTATGGCAGAAACCTAAGAAAAACTAAAAAGTCTCTTGATGAAAGCAAAAGAGGAGAGTGAAAAAGTTGGCTTAAAATTCAACACTCAAAAAACTAAGATCATGGCATCTACTCCCATCACTTCATGGCAAATAGATGGGGAAACAATGGAAACAGTGAGAGATTTTATTTTGGGGGTGGGGCCCTAAAATCACAACAGATGTTAACTGCAGCCATGAAATTAAGATGCTGGCTTCTTGGAAGAAAAGCTATGACAAACTTGAACAGCATATTAAAAAGCATAGACATTACTTTGCCAACAAAAGCTCATCTAGTCAAGGCTATGGTTTTTCCAGTAGTCATGTATGGATGTGAGAGTGGGACTATAAAGAAAGCTGAATTCCAAAGAACTTATGCTTTTGAACTGTGGTGTTAGAGAAGACCTTGAAAGTGCCTTGGACTGCAAGGAGATCCAACCAGCTCATCCTAAAGAAAATTAGTCCTGAATATTCACTGGAAGAGCTGATGCTGAAGCTGAAACTCCAATACTTTGGCCACCTGATGAGAAGAACTGACTCATTAGAGAAGAACCTGATGCTGGGAAAGATTGAAGACAGGAAGAGAAGGTGACAACAGAGGATGAGATGGTTGGATGGCATCACTGACTCAATGGACATGAGTTTGAGCAGGCTCCAGGAGTTGGTGATGGACAGGGAACCCTGGCGTGCTGCAATCCATGGGGTCACAAAGAGTCAGACACAACTGAGCAACTGAACTGAACCGAACATTCACAGTCTCAACCATGATATTTTCATGTCATGAAACCATTTAGAATAAACCATTNCCCTGGCGTGCTGCAATCCATGGGGTCACAAAGAGTCAGACACAACTGAGCAACTGAACTGAACCGAACATTCACAGTCTCAACCATGATATTTTCATGTCATGAAACCATTTAGAATAAACCATTCTGAGAGATCCATTCAGTATGTATCATTGTTATCAGATTTAACAATATTACTTTGTAGAGTTTTTGAAATGGTGGGGTTTTTTTTTAGTTTTCTTGATAAAACATTCTTATAAATAAAAGAAACTAACAATTCTAAATAAGAACAGCAATAGTAAAAAGAGATCATGTTGTAGCCTATGTAGGAACACAGAGACTTATACATGTGTCTAATAAAATTATTTTTATACCAATGGTTTACATTTATTTATAATTGTGTNCACCAGCTAGACCCTGTCTGAGCCCTAGGCCTCCCCTCACCCTACATGTGCCCCCAAGCTCCATGCACCAACTTTTTGTAGTGCTTCCATCCCATCATGGTCTCTGTACTCAGCTTTGCTGGCTCACCCTCTAGGGAGTTTTCTATTATTCTCTTCAGCAAAGGGACCAAAAATGGAAGATCTGGATCATCAAGGGCCATGACAGAGATCCGGGGTCCTGTGCCACCCAGCCCTCTGTATAGAATTCTCCTCTTTTCCTTTTTACCTACCTAATCACAAATCACCCTTCAAGGCTCACCTTTTGAGTAAATGAATGAAAGACATCCTCTTCTCTTTTGGCCATAACACCACCCTACAAGGGACATTTCTTCATCTAGATTGTTTTACCCGTTCACACCTCTCTAATACCTTGTTTTGCAAAGAGATCTTCTGTCTCTACACATTTAGTCGCCTGGTTACTAATTGTATCCCCCAATGTATATGCTGACTGCTGAAGGGGCTGCTCTGTGCTTTCTCCATCAGTCCACTACCTACAGTCCAAGATAATCGATGGTGCACATCAAAAACTAGAAGAAAAACTTTGTATTTACATCTTCTAGATACAGCTTACCAGTCTACCTACCAATCAACTGCATTACCCACTCAGAGTACTTCCCAGTTGCCAGCATCACCAACACTTCAACGTCCTTCCAGGATCTTAGGAATCCAGGTCAATGAAGTCAATCTCCTAACACTTGTGATAGACACAAAGCTGAACCACCCAATCTCCTTTCAAGAAAGGATTTGCTGCCCAGCTCTAGGGGTATAACCAGCATATAGACTACAGCTGTAAACTTCTCCTGCAGAGAATGCCTTTGCTTGAGGTCAGGACTTTGCCACAGGCTAAAAAAGGTGGGGATTATAGGATGCAGTCATTTGTGCCCATGATGGAACAACTCAGTTTTATTTTAGAGCTCCCTGCTGGGTTAGCCAAGGCTTAACTGGGTCTTTATTACAACTTGATCTCTTCCTCTGCCCATTCATGCTTTTCCCTACTTCCCTTTCTCAAGTATTAATTCCTGATAAACATCTCATACTCTAACCTTCATGCCAGAGTCTGTTTCTGGAAACTTCAATATGCAACACCACCTCATCAAAATACATCATCATGTGTGATGAGTATGGCAGTTGGTTCTAGGGCTCAGGGGAAGAAAAAGCATTGGTTGAAATGGAAAAGACCATTTGGCTTTCTTTCTAATATATACACACTATTCATCCCTGCTCAAAGTGAAAGGATCTCTTCAGGTGACAGAGATGATCAACCAGTGAATCTTCTCTCTTCAGTCAGTTCTCAGCATAATGTGCAGTTTTATCACTCCCAACACCATCTTGTAGCCAAGACCTTTGCAACAATTCCCCACCCCATCCCCAAGTACTCTCACCTCCACCACTGACCTTATAGCATCAAATGAAAGTTGGTCCACTGGGAGAGTGATAGGCCAGCACAGTGGTCAGAGTGATCGACTTCCTCCTTCGAAGGTGTGTAGGAGTGTGTTAGTCATGTCCATCATGCAAACACAGAGAATTCAACGCTGGTTCCACATAGAGAAGGAGCTGGAAATGTCACGTTGAACAGACCCACCCTATCCCAACAATCTCAGAGTGCTTAAAATACTAACATGAATTAACACTTAAGGATTCATTCAGAGAGCTTCTCATTTTCCTCTTTTCCTATTTTGACCCACAATACCAACCTGGAACATGATACTTTTATTTGTGTCTTAAGGCCGCCATTCGCAAAGTATCACGAACTGGGTGGCTGAAAGCAACAGAAATGTATTCTTTCCCAGTTCTTCAGGCTGAAGGTCCAAACTCAGGGTGTCAGCAGGGCCGTTCTCCCCTGAATGCTTTAGGGGACATGACTTCCTTGCATCTTTTTGGCTTTTGGTGGCTGCCAGCTGTCCTCGGTGTTTCTGGGCTTGCGGCTGCGTCACTGCCATCTCTGTTTCCACTGCCACATGACCTTCTTCCTTGTGTGTGTGTGTGTATGTCTTTATGTGTATATCTTTCCCTCTTCTTATAAGAACACCAGTCACACTGAATCAAGGCCCCACCTTAGTCCAGTATGACCTCATCTCAACTTGATTACATCTGCAAAAAAAACTTATCTCCAAACAAGACCATAGTCACAGGTACCAAGGGTTGGGCTTCCCAGGTGGCTCAGCTGTAACCTGCAATGCAGGAGATGCAGGTTCATTCCCTGGGTCAGGAAGATCCCCTGAAGGAGAAAATGGCAACCCTCTCCAGTATTCTTGCCTGGAAAATCCCATTTACAAAAGAGACTAGGCTACAGTCCATGGGGCTGCAAAGAATTGGACATGACTTAGTGACTGAACACTCACACACACCAGGAGTTAGAACTTGAACATATCTTTGGGGGAAACACAATTCAACTCATAAGGATACTATATCAGCAAAACCTACCATTTTTTGTTGGATATAATTCACATATTCTGTTTGCTAATACTACTGATGACAGACTATACTCATACTCACACACACATACATACATATATATATATATATATATATATATACACACACACACACATATATACAGATATATACATACACCATACATATACATACATATAATTACACAATACACATGCATGTACATGCATACACACACAATATACATACACAAACATTTTGGCCTCTACTTGAAAGACTGACCTGTTAGGCCTAGAATGAAGGACGAGCTAAGTTTAGAAATATTTTAACCATAGTTCATCAATATTAATAACCATGTAACTAGTAAAATAATCTGAAGTAAGAATCACACCATGACATTTTATGAAAATTCTTGATGCCTCTAGTTACAATTCATTAAATCTACCTGCCTGACCTTGGTATAGCTAAGCCAAGGAATCTACTTGAATATATTAAAAAAGGCTTTTTTTTTTTTTTTTTACAAACCACATAATCATTAAGAATTTCTAAGCTTTCTGGAACAATCTTCCATAGACAATAAGCCCCCTACATACAAACCTTCAAGTTGTGAACGTTCAAAGATATGAAACAAATGTGCGTAAGGTTATGCCATCACCATGAACGGGGTTTGGAAGAACCTTTGCCTGAAGCTTATTCACAATTTTCATGGATTTGAGAAGATGGATGAGGAATCTAAAGAGGTCTTCAGCAACTTGGTGACCTTCAGCGAGACACTGGAGTTAAATCGGCAAGAGGACAGCTTCACGGAACTCCTTGCTGTGCAACACGAGAAGCTGACTGATGAAGTCTTGATGGAATTGGAGGCAGAGAGTAAGGACAGAGAGTGACAAGAGGAAGATGTAACTGAAGAGATTCACAACACAGGGAATGGCAAAGGGATTTTCTCCATCTGGGGAGGCACTGTTAGTTTTTGAGGCCCAAGACCCAAACACAAAACGGTACAAAGATTTCAGCAGCCATTCAGAATCCAACCCAGCTCTACAGTGTTATCTATGATGAGAAAAAAAAAAAGAGCTACTACTTAAACATCACTGGATCATATTTTAAAGAGGGTAGATAGAATTGAATCCAGCAAGAAAACAGAACCTGTGCCATCAGCATCTGATGTGAATGAAACTGCAGCTTGCCTTCCTTCTCCTGGTAGCTCAGTCGGTGAAGAGTATGTCTGCAGTGCAGGAGATCTGGGTTGGATCCCTGGGTCAGGAAGATTCCCTGGAGAAGGAAATGGCAACCCACTTCAGTATTCTCGCCTGGAAAATCCCATGAACAGAGGAGCCTGGGGGGCTACAGTGCATGGGGTCGCAGAGTCAGACACGACTGAGCGACTACACCTACCTCCATCTCCTATTGCTGATGATCCTTCAGCTCTACCATCTCCCACCTCCTCTCCTTCCTCCAGTCAGTGACTCTTCTTGCCTCTTCCCTCAGTGCCAGCCCTGTATGCCAGCTGTTGTACTGTAGTACTGTACTGTTCAAGGTTCTGTACAGTGAGATTTAAAATGTTTTATTTTTTGTGTTTGTTTTTTATACATTATTTGTGTGAAAAATATTACAAACCTATTTCTGTACAGTACTCTATAGCTGATTGTGTTAGTTGGGTACCTAAGTTAACTTCATTGGACTTATGAACAAATTGGACTTAAGAATGCTCTCTCAGAATGGCACCCATTCTCTATAGAGGACTTCCTGTATAAAGATGAAGTTTGGCTTATAGCTACAACTTGGATTTGAGCTGTTTCCGAGTAGTGTGTTGGATTTCCACAGGTCCTCTGAGCTCTGTCCTGGTCGGCCGCTCAGGGGTGTGGTCTCAAGTCTAAGGTCGAGCTGACTGTCTTGTGGGTGACCTCAGCTAGTCCCTGCTCTCAATGCCTGAGTTATTCAGGCCTGGATTAAGTTTTAGTTTTCTTAAGCTAACACGTGAAACTCACTCTCATTTGAAAGCACTTTGGGTGTATAGAACAGGTGACACATTTCTTTCAAAGCACATCAGTGTGAATATTATTATCAAGAGTTATTATTTGAAGCATTCTCTAGTGATGTCAGGTTGCTAGATTTCTACATGCTGATCAGTCAAGTTCAGTCAAGCTGTGACATGTCTTGCTTTACTTTAATAAAACTCATCCAGAGAGCACGGGCATTCTACATGATATAGTGACAAAATAACATGCTTGCTATAGGCTGGATGTAAACACTATCATTCCACTTACTGTTTTCTAGAGATTTTATTCTATTTTCCTGAGTTTGAGTAGGCTCTGGGAGTTGGTGATGGACAGGGAAGTCTGTCGTGCTGCAGTCCATGGTGTCACAAAGAGTCGGACATGAACTGAACTGAACTCAACCTAAACTAAGAGGTGTTTCTAAGATCAAGAGTATCTGATAGACTCCATTTGTTATTTTGATATTTGCAGCAAAGCGGATCAACAAGTGCCATAGACTAATATCAGTGCTCATCGTAATGCCCAGGATTTAAGTTTTCTTCAAAATCAATGGCAACTTGGGATACAGGTTACAGCTGGAAACCATCCATGAATGACTTTCTAGGGAAAATACTTCTCAAAGTCACTAGTTAAGTGAATCATTGATTTTGTTCCCATTGTCTATATTTTCAGTTCTTGACTTTATCTCTGGAACAGATCACTTGTATATGAAACCTGACTCTCCCACTAACTACCCAGATGGACCCTGGGTGATGTTCTTAACATCTCTGAGTCTCAGTTTCCTCATCTATGAAATGAGANTCAGTCAAGTTCAGTCAAGCTGTGACATGTCTTGCTTTACTTTGATAAAACTCATCCAGAGAGCACGGGCATTCTACATGATATAGTGACAAAATAACATGCTTGCTATAGGCTGCATGTAAACACTATCATTCCACCTGCTGTTTTGATTTTGTTCCCATTGTCTATATTTTCATTTCTTGACTTTATCTCTGGAACAGATCACTTGTATATGAAACCTGATTCTCCCACTAACTACCCAGATGGACCCTGGGTGATGTTCTTAACATCTCTGAGTCTCAGTTTCCTCATCTATGAAATGAGATAACAATAGTATTTCAGAGGGCTAATTGAAGATTTTAAAAGTTCATCGAGGGGACTTCCCTGGTGGTCCAATGGCTAAAACTCAGAGCTCCCAATGCAGGGGCCCTGAGTTCAACGATCTCACGTGCCACAACTAAGAGTTCACATGTTCCAATTAACAATCCTGCAGGTGCCACAAGATCAAAGATCCTGAGGGCCGCAGCAAAGACCATGTGCAGGCAAAAAAACTAACATTTTTTTTTAAAGTTCATATATGTAAAAAGCTCAAATCAGTGCCTGGGAAATAGTAAGCAATCTATGTATTAGCCATCCCCAGTAAAAGCGGTGCTATTCTGTTTTGCTCCCAGCTCTGTAGGGAGCATGGAGAATATTATCTTGTACACAATAAGCATGCTTCAATTTGTTTTTTGAAACTTAATGGATACTTGATCTTTATTAAATTTACTAGCACTTTACACTGGATACTAATGTTCCAAGAGCATAAATACATAAAATAGTCAACCTTCCACATCACAGAAGCGACCTGGTTCTTACTAACTCTTGGGCACCAGATCATAACCTAACACATTGTTATCTATCACAGTAGATGTATGACCAAGACTGTATGCCAAGGATTGTCATATTTTCTTCTCTTATGCTTACTTATGTGTGTATGACTACTTTTCTTTGGAAAAGATTTCAGACAACTTCATAAACACATGCCAGTCAACCTGCCCTTGACTTTCAGTTCTAATAAACACTCTTAAATGATATAGAGACATTCTCCTACTTCTTAGGGAGATGTAAAACTTGTGCATATCTTACCTTACCTATAGATTACTTGGACATATCTTACCTCTATCGACAGAGGAATGGATAAAGATGATGTGGTACATATATATAGTGGATATTACTCAACCATTAAAAAGAATGAAATAATGCCATTTGCAACAACATGAATGGACCTAGAGATTGTCATACTGAATGAAGTCAGACAGAGAAGGAGAAATATCATACAACATCCCTTGTATGTGAAATCTAGAAAGAAATGATACAAATGAATTTTCAAAACAGAAAGAGACTCACAAACTTAGAAAACAAACTTGCAGTTGCCTGGGGGAAGGGACAATTAGGATGGACATGTAAACACTATTATATTTAAAATTAATAACCAACAAGAAACTACTCTATAGCACATGGAACTCTGCTCAATGCTATGTGGCACTCTGGATGGAAGGGGAGTTGGGGGGGGAGAATGAATATATGTATATGTATGGCTGAGTCTCTTCACTGTTCACTTGAAATAATCACAACATTGTTAATTAGTTATGTCCCAATACAAAATAAAAACTTTAAGCAAATCTAGAAAAACATGCATGTATTTTTCCTTTTTAGAGGCCTAAAATTTGTGAAGAATAGAGAGTGGAGATATTTAATACTTAAGAACAGGATGAGTGGAATACCTACTGCCATTTGGTAACAAAGCATAAATCAGGAATGTCATTAACAAGTCATAAATTTCTGAATGATAGAACAGCCTTTCATAGAATGATGCTAACCCCATATGGAGAAAACAAAACCATTTTTTTTAGCTTTGCACTTGGCAAGATATGAATGAGAAAACCCACAGATCACTGAATAACTGGTTGATATGGAAGATTCTTTCTTCATAGATGCATGAATTTTGGAAGAGACTGCATTCTGTCTACACTAAGTCATTTCGTGTGAAATGACCTAGAATAATATTACAAAGAATGAAGTCATTTCTACACAATATCTGTAATGTAGGAAAATTCTGAGGTTTGCTTCACACAGAGTCAGAAGTTACCAAAGAAATGGAAACTCACTATTACTCCAGTGATTGACTGGATTTCTCGTCTTTCACCCCGTGTGGACCAGTCAAGCCGCAATGTACCACTCCTCTCCCAGTTCTCCACAGCCCCTTCCTCAGTCGGGTGATGCCTGTCCAGATCTTCTTTCTCACTCTTCTCTTCTTCCTCCCTCCTGAGCTCTGAAGTGAAGAATTGAAATGTTCACTGAACTGCAGAACAACTTTATTTGGCAAATATTGAGCTAGATACAGCTGACAGAAGAAAATAACACACACAAACCCACATTTTTAAGAAGCATTCCTTGCTTCAAATCTTCCTGCACATGATTGAGAAAATATGAGGAAGAATGCTTTAAAAAATAAAAACTATAGTCTATAAGGTAAAAATCTAAAGAGAGCTATGTTGATTCTCAGAGAATAAACACAAGATGCTAGTGATATTTTTCTTCTCATGGCTTCACATTCAGAAACTCTTATTTTGCTACCTTTGGAAATGTTTTGTAGTGACATGGTGCCTTCCCTTCAGTTATTTTTCTGACAGAACTTTTTCACCACCAAACCCTTCCAAAGTGTTTAAAATGTCCTTTTCAGTGGAAAGAAAACAAAATTTGTTTGTTTGTTTTTAAACAGGAGACCATTTTCACATTTTAAAGGTAATATTTTAGAAAAGTAAGCAGCAACTGCGGAGGGGATGTGCTGGAAAAGAGAAAAAGTCAGAAGAAAAGAGACGTAAAGATGACTCCAATGTTTCTAGTTTACCAAACCCGGTTTAAGCACAGTATTGCCATGAGGTGAGGCAGAGGACACAGAAGGGAAATTAGTGCTGATGGTAGAAAACCACATGTTATACTTTGGGATATGTTGAGTTCAAGACACCTAGAAGATATTCTTGTAGACATTTCTAGGAGGTTGATGAAAATTCGGGTCTGGAGCTCATTATATAAATTATATAAATTTTTAAATATAATTCACTGTACATACTTATATAATAAATATAAAATTCATTATATACATCTGGACATACAGACTTTGGAACCACCCAAATATAGGTTAAGTATGAGCTTGGTGATGATGGTTTTAGTCACTAAGTCGTGTCTGACTCTTGAGACCCCATGTAGCCTGCCAGGCTCCTCTGTCCATGAGATTTCCCAGGCAAGAATATTGGAGTGAATTGCCATTTCCTTCCCCAGCAGATCTTCAGAACCCAAAAATCGAACCCAGGCCTCCTGCATTGCAGCTGATTCTTTACGACTAAGGAAGCCCAAATACAAACTTATCCTTTCTCGCAAGAAGGTGTCAAAAGAACTCTTTAGAGAACAATGACGAGCCCAGGCAAGATACTAAAAATAGCCAGAGAAGGGAAAAGAAAAATCACTTGCCACAGAAACCAAGTTTAGAGGCTGTTTCAAGAAGAAATTCAACCCCACAGAATGCTGCAAACACCAGGGATAAGCAGCATTCACAAGAAGGCTTTTTGGCAGTTAAGAGCTCACTTTTGACTACCAAAAAAGCAATTTCAGTAGATGATAAAGTAGCTTCAGTAGAGGATATACTAAAGCCTGATTATACCTCATTGAGAGGTAAATGTGAGTAAGAAAGTAAAAACAATTCTATAGTAACGTCTAAACCTTTGTCTCAGCTGTTTTTTTTTTTCCTATGATACTTATGTCAGTAAGTTTGTCTTACACTATAGAAATAGTCATTATAGGCTGATATTTAAAACACGTTTATCTAGCTAATTTGTTACATAAAAATATGGCAGGTATAAGAAATCAATACGATGGAAAAAACAAGACTGAGGGTAGGAACCTTAGGAAAACTGAAATAATGTTAGCATAAGCATATAAATAAGAAAAGGGCTGTTTAAAAGTGGCATTTTAACCTCATTGCCATTTATCACGGGTTTACACTCAACTATATGATTTGGAACCACATTATGTTTAGGACTGCTGAAAAAATAAATGATTCTGACCTTCAGTCTTATTCACAAGATTAGAATTATCATTACCATGCCATTCAGATGCTGCCTTGTTAGGTACATAATAAGATATAAGCAAATCTACACATGAACATTTTTTTAATGTTTTTTTGAACTTTTTCTTTTGTATTGAGATAGAGCTGATTAGCAATACTTATGAATATTTTTCTATTTGTCTTTTGACAAATTACTGAGCACAGAAGCCTAACTTTAAAAAGGAAGGAGAGAAGAATAAATTTAAAAAAAATAAAACTGTGGTGCAGGCAGAGAATAGAATAAGATTCCTTGATGAAAACAGATGAGCTTTAAAGCCATGGAAAGACAGCTGAGCCACCAAGGAAGCTCAAGAATACTGGAGTGGGTAGGCTATGCCCTTCCCAGCAGATCTTCCCAATTCAGGAATCAAACCAAGGTCTCCTGCATTGCAGGTGGATTCTTTACCAGCTGAGCTACCAAGGAAGCCTGGGAAGCCATCAAGGACTCTTAAATGGACATTACTAAGTCAAAGAACAGAGAAGGCAATGGCACCCCATTCCAGTACTCTTACCTGGAAAATTCCATTGACAGAGGAGCCCGGTAGGTTGCAGTCCATGGGGTCACTAAGAGTCGGACATGACTGAGCGACTTCACTTTCACTTTTTACTTTCATGCGTTGGAGAGGGAAATGGCAACCCACTCCAGTGTTCTTGCCTGGAGAATCCCAGGGATGGGGGAGCCTGGTGGGCTGCCATCTGTGGGGTCTCACAGAGTCAGATACGACTGAAACAACTCAGCAGCAGCAGCAAGTCAAAGAAGCCTATCTGAAATGGCTACATACTGTACGATTTCAACCGTATGACACTTGGGAAAAATTTATTAAGAAAATGAAACATTGGTCTCCAGGAGTTACTGGAGGGAGGGCTGAGGAGGTGGAGCATAGAATTTTGTAGGGCAATGAAAGTACTTTGGATGATACTATGATGGCAGATACATGCTGTTATATGTTTGTCCAAACACAGAATATAAAACATCAAGAAGGAACCCAAATGAAAACTATGGTTTCTGGGTAATTGTGATGTGTCAGTGTGGATCCATGTCACATCGGCAGGAGATATTGATAATGGAGGAGGCTATGCACTTATGAGGGCAAGAGATTTATGGGGGAACTTTGTCCTATCTTTCAGCTTTACCATGAGCCTAAACATCACTGACTCGATGGACGTGAGTCTGAGTGAACTCCAGGAGTTGGTGATGGACAGGGGGCCTGGCGTGCTGCAATTCATAGGGTTGCAAAGAGTCGGACACGACTGAGCGACTGAACTGAACTGAACTGAAAACTGCTCAAAAGAAAAGTCTTAAAAAACAAAAAGAGGAGGGTAGCACTTAGGAGTAAAAACCTAAAAAGATGGTTGAACTGTCATATCAAAATATACCCATTTGTTCAGCTGACTTGTTTATTAGCAAAGATGTTCTTCCACCGCCTATTCTGTTCCATCCACTGAGCTAATCACAGTGGAGGTGGGGACAGTGCAAAGCATAACACAGTCTTTAACCTCGAGGTTCCAGGCACTTTTTAAAAGTTCTCTACATATATTAGCTCTTCAATTCTCATACAAATGCTATGAAGTTGGCACAGGAGCAGGCTAGGTTTAATTGTCCTGAAGCTCACACAATTTGAGGAACATACTTTAAGAAAAAGAATACAATCAACCACTGCTATTAGTGTGTTCAATGGATTATTTTCCCCAAAATAGTTCAAAGTCTGATATCAGAAGAAAATGAAAACACTAATTCAAAAAGATCCATGTGCCCCAGTGTTCATAGCAGCATTATTTATAATAGCCAAGAAATGGAAGCAACCTAAGTGCCCATCAACTGATGAATGGATAAGAAGATATGGTAAATACAACATGATGGAATACTACTCAGCCATAAAAAAGAATGAAATATTGCCATTTGCAACAACATGGATAGACTTGGACGGTATTATGCTCTTAGTGAAGTAAGTCAGATTGAAAAATAAATACTGTATGATATCACTTATGTGTGGAATCTAAAGAATAAAACATACTAGTAAATATAACAAGAAAGAAACACACTCACAGATATAGAGGACAAATTAGTGGTTACCAGTGGGGAGCGGTAAGGGAGGAGAGTGGCTGCTTGCACATATTAGCACCCACTATGTACAAGATAATGCTTTAGGTTTTAGGGTTAAACAAACATCCTTGCCCTTGAAAGGTTTCCATTCTCAAATGGAAGGCAAAATATAAATATAGTGAATAAATAAATTATAGAGTATATTAGAAGTCAATAAGCACTATTTTATACCAAAAAAAAAAAGGAGGGGGAGGAAGGAACAACATTATGAATCAACATATACTTCAATTAAAATATATTTTTTAAAAAATACTGTATATTTTTTTAAAAAATATCAACTGTGGAAAATTCTGAAAGAGATGGGAATACCAGACCACCTGACCTGCCTCTTGAGAAACCTGTATGCAGGCCAGGTAGCAACAGTTAGAACTGGACATGGAACAACACACTGGTTCTAAATAGGAAAAGAACGTCNGCTGAATTCTCTCAGCTTTTGCTTGTCTGTAAAGCTTTTGATTTCTCCTTCATATTTGAATGAGATCCTTGCTGGGTACCATAATATGGGTTGTAGGTTTTCCTCTTTCATCACTTTAAGTATGTCCTGCCATTCCCTTCTGGCCTGAAGAGTTTTGATTGAAAGATTAGCTGTTATCCTTATGGAGATCCCCTTGTGAGTTATTTGTTGCTTTTCCCTTGCTGCTTTTAAAATATTTGCTTTTTTGTATTTGATGTTCGGTAATTTGATTGTGTCTTGGGGTATTTCGCCTTGGGTTTATCCTATTTGGGACTCTGGGTTTCTTGGACTATTTCCTTCCTCATTTTAGGGAAGTTTTCAACTATAATCTCAAGTATTTTCTCATGCCTTTTCTTTTTGTCTTCTTCTTCTGCGACTCCTATGATTCGAATGTTAGGGCATTTAACATTGTCCCAGAGCTCTCTGAAGGTGTCCTCATTTCTTTTAATTCTTTTTTCCTCTCTGCTTCATTCATTTCCACCATTCTGTCTTGCACCTCACTTATCCTATTTTCTGCCTCAGTTATTCACCTGTTGGTTCCCTTCAGAGTACTTTTGATCTCAGTTATTGTGTTGTTCATTATTATTTGACTTTTTTATTTCTTTTTAGTTCAGTTCAGTCACTCAGTCTTGTCGGACTCTTTGCAACCCCATGAATTACAGCATGCCAGGCCTCCCTGTCCATCACCAACTCCCAGAGTTCACTCAAACTCATGACCATCAAGTCAGTGATGCCATCCAGCCATCTCATCCTCTGTCGTCCCCTTCTCCTTCTTCCCCAGAGCAATCCCTCCCAGCATCAGAGTCTTTTCCAATGAGTCAACTCTTCGCATGAGGTGGCCAAGTATTGGAGTTTCAGCTTTAGCATCAGTCCTTCCAATGAACACTCAGGACTGATTTCCTTCAGAATGGACTGGTTGGATCTCCTTGCAGTCCAAGGGACTCTCAAGAGTCGTCTCCAATACCACAGTTCAAAAGCATCAATTATTCAGCACTCAGCTTTCTTCACAGTCCAACTCTCACATCCATACATGACCATAGGAAAAACCATAGCCCTGACTAGGCGGACCTTTGTTGGCAAAGTAATGTCTCTGCTTTTGAATATGCTATCTAGGTTGGTTATAACTTTCCTACTAAGGAGTAAGCGTCTTTTAATATCATGGCTGCAGTCACCATCTGCAGTGATTTTGGAGCCCCCAAAAATAAAGTCTGACACTGTTTCCACTGTTTCCCCATCTATTTCACACGAAGTGATGGGACCAGATGCCATGATCTTAGTTTTCTGAATGTTGAGCTTTAAGCCAACTTTTTCATTCTCCTCTTTCACTTTCATCAAGAGGCTTTTTAGTTCCTCTGCATATCTGAGGTTATTGATATTTCTCTCAGCAATCTTGATTCCAGCTTGTGCCTCATCCCGCCCAGCATTTTTCATGATATACTCTGCATATAAGTTAAATAAGCAGGGTGAAAATATCCAGGCTTGACGTACTCCTTTTCCTATTTGGAACTAGTCTGTTGTTCCATGTCCAGTTCTAACTGTTGCTTCCTGCCCTGCATACAGANCTTGTTGCAAGGTGTATTTATTCAAAGATTTGAAAGAGCCAGATGTAACCACATGGATACCTGGGAGAAGTGAGTTTTGGGCTGAAGGAACACATAGGTGTGACTTCTAAGCTTAAGAAACAGCAAATGGGAGGTAAGCCATTGAGTGAGTGAGCAGAGAGTCTCAGGAGACAAAGGGATTAAAGGTTAGGGAGAAATTGTAGAACCACACACACACACAAAAATCTGGATTTTACTCTGAGATACAGAGACATTGAAAGGTTTTGAGTAAAGGAGTGACAAGATCTGACTTAAAATTTTAAAATATCATCTTGACCCCTGTCTTGAGTTTGGGGTGGCTCAGACCTGAATGGCAGCAATGCAGATGGTGAGAAATGTTCAGATCATAGATACACTTTGAAAGCAAAGCCAACAAGATTTGTTGGCGTGTGATGACTGGTGTGAGACAAAGTGGGGAGTGGAGGCTGACTTCAAGAGCTTTGACCTAAACTGCTGTAAGGATGGAGCCACTTTTTCATGAGATGGGTAAAGATATAGGAGCAGGTTGGGCGGGGAGGAGGCAAATGGTTCATTTTGAAATATGTAATGTTGGAGACATCTACAAGCTTTCCAAGTGGAGATAGCAACTAGACCCTTGAGTCCATGAGTCTGGAATTCAAAAAATGCCCCCACTGATGGAATATCTGGAAGAGATGAAAAGCTGCCAGCATTAGAGGACACTCAACCTGAAATTTTCACATAGAGATTTTTCAAATAGAGACCGGCCAATCTGAACTTCCAAAGAGGTATTCCCTCAAATCCTAACCCTGGGAATTGTTGACATTAGTCATTAGTAATGGGTTAATATGTCAAATACAAAAGAATGTGTTACTCAGAAATGAAAGATGTGAGTGAACTGGGGGCAAGAAGGGTCCTGAGAGGTGGAAAAGTGAGCTGGCTGACTTCATCCTTTATTTTGTCATCACTTGGTCAGAAGGAGGATGGACATACACATCTTTGCCACATGGAACTCATCTGCCATCCCTGAACTCTCCCCACATCTCTCTTCATTCTTCACCAGCCAAATCTTTCACTGAAGAAGCTGAGGTTCCACAATTCAGGACTCAGGAACTCTGACCTGCTCCCTTGGGAGGAAGATACATAAATCCCTGGTTAAGATAAGATGCAGAATCCAAAGACAAGAGATATCAAACTAATAATTTGCTCCAGTGAGACCTGTAAATAATCTCCAATATAAGGAGGGCTCTCGCCTCGCTTCTTTTATATATTCTCTCTCAAACCTACACTTTCTGGTAAAGGATCTGACAATCAGGCCTTGTCACATTTGTCACTCTGTTCATTTTTCCATATGTTTGCTGGAGGTGATCATACTGACATTTTCGGTTACTTTCACAATATTCAAGATACTCTCAAACAGAAGATGCATGCGTGCTCAGTCATGTCTGACTTTTTGCGATCTTATGGACTACAACACGTCAGGCTCCTCTGTCCATAGAATTCTTTAGGCAAGAATGCTGGAGTGAGTTCCCATACCTGCCCTCTTTCAGGGGATCTTCACAACGAAGGGATTGAACCTGTACCTCCTGCGTCTCCCGCATGCAGGCAGATTCTTTAGCACAGAACCATCAGGAAAGACCTCGCAAATAGAACACAACAAGGCAAAAAGTGGGTACAGCTTCATGTAAATAGCTATTTGCCCCTATGATCTCTTCTCCGAGACTCTAAGCAAACACTCCATTTATTTAATACTCTCTAGCGACGGCACGCCACTCCAGTACTCTTGCCTGGAAAATCCCATGGGCGGAGGAGCCTGGTAGGCTGCAGTCCATGGGGTCTCGAAGAGTTGGACACGACTGAGTGACTTCACTTTCACTTTTCACTTTCATACATTGGAGAAGGAAATGGCAACCCACTCCAGCATTCTTGCCTGGAGAATCCCAGGGACGGCAGAGCCTGGTGGGCTGCCATCTATGGGGTCACACAGAGTCAGACACAACTGAAGCGACTTAGTAACAGCAGCAGCAGCAGTTGCATTGCATGGGCTTCACACTGTGGTGGCTTCTCTTGTTGTGGAGCATGGACTTTAGGGCACATGGGCTTTGGTAGTTTCAGCTCATGGGCTCAGTAGTTGCAGTTCCCGGGGTCTACAGCACAGACTCAGTAATTGTGGAACATAGGCTCAGTTGCTCTGAGGCATGTGGGATCCTCCCAAATCAAGGGTCAAACCCGTGTCTCCTGCATTGGCAGATAGATTCTTTACCACTGAGCCACCAGGAAAGCCCTCTAGGTCATTCTATTCATAAAGCATAAGTCTCTACTAGAGATGATTTTATCCTTCCCCCATAGCACTTGGCAGTGTTAGGAAACACTTTTGGTTTTCCCAAATGGGACAGTCAGTTGGAGGAGTGGGGTGCCATTGACATCTGGTAAGTAAAGTCAGGAATGCTGCTAAGCACTCTTTGTTACATGGAATGGTGCCTATTTCCCAAAGGAAAAAATTATCCAGCTCTAATTGTCAATAGCTCTCAGATTGATAAACCTACTATAGATAGTCTTCATTTGGACCATTTTGGTCTTATATCTCCTTTATCAATTCATTTATTGTCTTAGCAACAACAGCACTAGGAAAGGTTTGTGCCTGTCATTAAGATGTGTAATGTGTGTGAAAGAAAGGATACCCTGAGGAATGGGATGGGGAGGGAGGAGGGAGGGGGGTTCAGGATGGGGAACACACATACACCCGTGGCTGATTCATAGTTATGTATGACAAAAACCACTACAATATTGTAAAGTAATTTGCCTCCAATTAAAACAAATAAATTAATTTTTTGAAAAAAGAAAGGATATATTTTTCTCCCATGTTTTGCTTTAGCCAGCTGGAGTTCTTGCAAGAGTTTGCTTTCTTCTCTAATCAGATCTAGAAAACTCCTTCAAAAGAAAACAAAGAATCTGGTCCAATAATTGTATGGCAACTATTATTTTACATCTTTCCCAATATTCTTTGTCAGCCCCCCATTCATATTCAGTATTTATCCCTTCTTTCAGTTTTCTCTCATGTTCCACCTATTGCTTGGCAATTTCTCCTTCTTGCTCTTCTTCACCTCACCAAGTTCAACTGCTCCCTAAAGGCTTAACTCAAATGCTAATTCATTCTCTGCATCCAACTGCTCCAGGCAGCAGTGATCAACCAGCCTACTCCCACCAAAACATATTCCATCCATCTCATGGTAACTCCATCTCATGGTAACATCCATCTCATTGTAACTCCCCAACTAATGACTCAGTGGGTAAAGAATCTACCTGCAATGCTGGAGACACAGGGTACATGGGTTTGATCCCTGGGTCAGGAAGTTCCCTGGGTCAGGAAGATCTCCTGAAGAAAGAGATGGCAACTAATTCCAGTATTCTCACCTGAAAAACCCCATGGACAGAGGAGCCTAGAGGGCTACAGTCCATGGGATAGCAAAGAGTTGGACACGACTGAACAATTAAGGATGCCCAACTAAACTGTAAGTCCCTTGAGATCCAGTTTCCAATTAGGAAGAGTATGAGGGTTTTTTAAAATCTCATTTGACAGATAGTTATACAATCTTATAGCACAGATGAATGAAACAAAGTGATACTATGTTTCAGAATAATAATTGCCATAAATATGTTAACTTTGGAAAATAAAGAACACTGATTTAAGAAGCTCCAAAGTCGCAAAGAGTTGGACACGACTGAGCAACTGAACTGAACTGAACTGAACTGAAAGTCAGTCAGGGAAACTTCGTATATCAAGTTCTGAAAAGAGTCCTTTACCCTTAGGCTAGACCAAAGGAGAAAAGGAACATTCCTGCTTCTAAGCTGCTAGGTGAAGAAATTTGAAAAGTTTTATTTAAAATGTACATTTTAACAGATTTATTTAAGGTAAGTGTAGATTGTGGAAAACAATAAATTTTTCTGCACAAAAGGAGGAAAAACTCAGCTGTGACTTTATTAAAAATAATGGCTCACCATTGCTCATGCTTAGAGAAGAGCAAGATAAGTCTGTTTGCCCCACATTATTTCTTTTATCCAGATGCACAGAGAAGCTCCTCAGTTTGGCTTAGACAACCAAGAATATCTAAATTTTCAGCATGACCAGCCATTCACTATCTTATCATTGAAAAGCCAGGCCAAATCCACAAAACACTTCTATTCTTCTGCCTGCGCAAGGTTAAAACTGATGGGAGCAGGGTTGTCGGAGACCACCATCGGTTACATCAGGGAGATGCCTTTGGGATGCACACTGAGTTGGTGCAAAACCACACNAGGCCAAATCCACAAAACACTTCTATTCTTCTGCCTTCGCAAGGTTAAAACTGATGGGAGCAGGGTTGTCGGAGACCACCATCGGTTACATCAAGGAGATGGCTTTGGGATGCACACTGAGTTGGTGCAAAACCACACTAGGCCAGAACTAGACATCCAGCTAAGTGTACAATTCCAGCTAATCGTACATCAACTAATTGAACTTGAGCAAGTCATTCGTCTTTCTTAACCTACGGTCTTTATATTTCTCAGAGGCTCATCAAGGATTTAGTGAGATAATGCAGGTAGAATGCTTAACAAAATGCCTGGTATCTCACAGGTGCTCAGAAAATGGCAGAGAGGAGTCTCTCTTCACTTTAAATGCACTTGCCCTCAAATCTATATGCCCTTCCCATAATTTGATAAGTTTTCTCAAGATCTCTAGAAATAGAATCCCTCCTAGTTTGTTAAACATCCTCTGTCTCTCCTATGAAGGATACATTTGGCTTCCTTTTCATTNCCCTCAAATCTGCATGCCCTTCCCATAATTTGATAAATTTTCTCAAGATCTCTAGAAATAGAATCCCTCCTAGTTTGTTAAACATCCTCTGTCTCTCCTATGAAGGATACATTTGGCTTCCTTTTCATTGCCCATATCTTTCTTAAAATATACCTTGGGAGAGACAATGCTTAAAATGCAGTGAAGCAACCTGCTCGTAAACTTTGAGGTCTGAACATAGTGAGAACATGATGAAGGAACATGAATTATGTGCTGAATCGCACAAGAGTTCCGAAACAGGAAAATTGACTCTGCTGGGTGCGGTTCTACAATCATATAATGTGGTTTACAGTTTAAAATATCAACTATAAAACACCCTCTCGAAGTGAGTTTTGGTTTGGCTATAACCACAGCAAAAAGAAAGCCCACTCATAATGAGAATGACCTTTATACCTGTTTGGGTTTCTTAGTAACTTATTTTAACAGATTGTCTCTACAAGATGGAGTTTTATGACTGGTAACAGTCCAAAGGTGGAGAAAATGTGAATGCAGTGTGTTTAGCCATATTTTTCTGTGCATTTTGTTCTCATGAAATGTAGCAACAGATGGATTCGTGGAGTGTGGAATTTTCTTTCTTTTTTGGAGAAAATAAATACCCTATAAGCAGACCACCTTCCATCAATGGCTGATGATGCTGGCTTTAGGAAAGTGAAATATTTTTCCTATAGCAGGTCTGTGATATGCTATAAAATAAATGTAACTGTTTTTTCAAATGTCCCAAAAGGGAAAATAGTCCTTAAAAAGTATTTTCTCCAGTTGTCAAAAAATAAGAGCTTCCATCAAAAATGTCTTTTTCTCTAAAAGTCCCATTTGCTCTGTCTGCTTATGGTTTGACTTGATGAGCCTTTTCATAGAAGCATACAAGACACAGAGTGGAGAAAACTGCAAATCAATAAACATGAAAAGATTCAAGAAATTAGGTTCTGTCAAAAAATTTTAAAAATCACATTGGGAGACGAGAAACAGTGACTATTTCATCCTCTTTGAAAAGGATGCATATAAATTAGCTCTGCATCAGGTAGGGACTATTTGGGGCCCTTGTACATTTCAGGAAACCAAAGATGGATTCAGTGAGACCTGAGAGTTGGGAGGAGGGGCTGGAGAGTGGGCAGATAAGACTGTCCACCTTCTGGGTTCAGTTCAGTTCAGTCACTCAGTCGTGTCCGACTATTTGCGACCCCATGAATCGCAGCACGCCAGGCCTCCCCGTCCATCACCATCTCCCGGGGTTCACTCAGACTCACGTTCATCGAGTCAGTGATGCCATCCAGCCATCTCATCTTTTGTCGTCCCCTTCTCCTCCTGCCCCCAATCTTTCCCAGCATCAGAGTCTTTTCCAATGAGTCAACTCTTCGCATGAGGTGGCCAAAGTACTGGAGTTTCAGCTTTAGCATCATTCCTTCCAAAGAAATCCCAGGGCTGTAGGAGCTCTCAAACGCAAAAAGCTCTGCCAGATCCACTGTTACCTGCTTGGAAAGATTAAACCAAGATGAAGAAAATACCTTAACCTCTCAAAAGCATGGCTTCCTCACACCAGAACCTTTCCAGGGTGAAGGAAGGGAATGATTGNTAGGAGCCCTCAAAAGCAAAAAGCTCTGCCAGATCCACTGTTACCTGCTTGGAAAGATTAAACCAAGATGAAGAAAATACCTTAACCTCTCAAAAGCATGGCTTCCTCACACCAGAACCTTTCCAGGGTGAAGGAAGGGAATGGTTGAGTCAGTTCTGCCACTATCTTGTTTGGTTTTATGCATCTGTACCCTCTTTTGTTTCCCTTGAAGTGGAAATTATCAAAATATCAAAAGAATGTTGAGTCTCGCAAAGTTCCTCTCCACCACAGACCAGGAAATAGGAAGAATATCAAATCGGCACTTGTTTTGGAAAATTTATAGAACAAAGAAAAGAAAGAAAAAACAGAAAAGGTCAGATAAATTCCAATTAAGCAAACAAGCTTTATATTTATCCAAATTAAATCTCCTCAAGTGGGTGTTTACCCATCACTAATTCTCACGTAATCACACTGGGGGAAGAACACCTTCCATCAATGGCTGATGATGCTGGCTTTAGGAAAGTGAAATATTTTTGCTATAGCAGGTCTGTGGTACTTTGAGACTTAAATTGGTTCTTGGAAAACTACTGATCAAATAGAGGCCAAAGGACAGACCTGACCAAGACTTGAGGACCAAAGAAGGGAAGAATCAGAATCTGAAAAGCTAGAGAGCCATCAAGTTTGTAAGACCCAAAGCAAAGGAAGATGACAATGACTGGCAAAGAAACCGTGATTTCTTTTCTTTTGTTTTTTGAAGGAGACATTCCTTTCAGATGTGTATTGTCTGTGAAATGTCACTTAGTTGATGTCCTCAGAATTGCGAGGTAAGCACTCCACGCAAACGGTTTCCTTTTGGTCCCCCTTCGTTTTATCTGGACTGTGCTCTGTCCGGACAGGAGGAAAGCAACCCCAGTATTGACATGAAAAGAAGACAACCTCGCCTCCCACTTTGCTTTAACGATTTCCATATCCAGTATGACAAGTTTTCCTGGGACAGGCCTGCAAACACAGGTACATGTCTCACCCTGTTAAACCCAAGAGCAGGTAAAGCAACCTGAACTCCCCGTGGAAGTGCTGGGTGTGCAAACCTCCACCCACGCGCATGAGGGAAGGCAGCCAAAGTGGGCAAAACTTTCCACCCATGTGCCTCCGAAGCACATACGACTCCGGGGAAGGAGAGAAGGCAGTTCAGTGTGCAGAGCCATGCTCAATCCTTCCCACGGACTTTCTCCTCTCCTGCTTCACACATACCCACAGGAATTTGAACAGGATGAGAGTTTAAACATATCACTTCAGAAGCTTTCAGGGACGAAAACTTACCTTCTCTTTTTAAAAAATTCCTACTTTCTTCTCTGTTTAGGTTTTTGTTTTTTTTTTTAAGCTAATCAGTGACATAGGCAATCCTTTCATCTCTTGCCACCCACACTGAAGGTTTCTCATCTTTTTCTGGTTGGTGAGGTTTGTTCTAGGACACGATCATCATCTAGTTCTGTTTGTCACATTTTAACTCCATTCAGGTGGAGGAGGGGTCCTATACTCTCTCATTCAGGCAACAAGTATAAAGTGTCATAGTTAACGATATGGACTTAGAATAAAGAAGAGAAATGGTTTGGAATCCCAGGTCCAACACTTCATTAGCTGTGTGTGGCTGTGGACAAGTTAATGAACATCTCTAAACTTCAGTTTCCTCCTCAAACATGGATAGATTATATTGTTGCAAGAATTAAAGATGATATGGACCTAAAGATTATCGTACGAAGTGAAGCAAGCCAGATAGAGAAAGACAAATATCATACAACATGGCTTATATGTAAAATCTTTAAAAATGATACAAATGAACTTATTCACAAAAGAGAAATAGACTCACAGACCCAGAAAACAAATTTATTTTTTGCCAAAGGGGAAAGGAGGGGGAAATAAATTAGGAGCTTGGGATTAAAATATGCACACCACTGTATATAAAATAGCTAGCCAACAGTAAGCTACTATATAGCACAGGGAACCATAATCAATATGCTATAAAAACATAATGAGAAATAATCTGAAATATATAGAGAGAGAACTTTGCTATATACCTGAAACTAACACATTGTAAATCAACTACATTTCAATAAAAATTTTAAAAATAATTTTAAAAAATAAAAATTTTCAAGAAAAAGAGTTCAATATGGCATTGTATACCAAGCAGTTAGCTTAGTGCCTGACTGGTGATGAGCTGAGCAACGTTAGCTATGACCACATCATCACAATCATTCTTGTAATTAAGCTACACAACTTGCCATGCCAAACAATGGGAAATAATGATGAATAAGGTTTTAACTTCAAGGAGCTCACAGACCACCCTGAGAAACAGACATGTGAACGAATAATCATATAACCAAATCTCAATCTGACCATCTGCCCCAATTTCTTGAATTCTTTATGTTCAAAAAGGTTGAATCAAACAATGAACTGAAGTTAAATAGTTTTTACTCAACATACTCGTCAAACCTCTACAAACTTGATCTACAAGGTTTTCTTGGTGATGCTTTGTCACTCTTTTACTCTTAATTCCCCTAAACAGTTAATTGCTTTATTTTTCTCTTGGATGGGTACCCATAAAAAAATGGAAAGCTTTAGAAATCCTAAGAAGTTCATTCTCCTGGCTCAAATAAAAACACAAGAGCAAATTCAAGACCTCCCTCTCCCCAAGTACAAACAAATACATTTGCAATGCTATTGAAACAGGCAGCTTCTTAAAATCCGATATTAGTGGCCAACGTTGCTGGCTCCCAGAATTGTTAATCATGTTAGCAAATGAATCATTCACTAAAGAGATCAGGGCTGGTATTCTGACTCTAATTCCCAAGATGCAGAGTACAAAGCTGAATCATGTCTGCCATTTTTAGGTGATTCTGACAGTTGGGCTGAAAGTACCAAGTTTTGACAAAATACTGAGTTTCCCTATTTAGTGCCTTAAGCTTTATAGTACAGCAACAAGGTTATGCTTTTGTTGAAATTTAGCTGGAAACAAACAAACAAACAAAACTTAACATTTTTTCCACACCTACATGCTCTAAATTTTATATAAATCTTACGACTGTTACTTTGATGTATATGCCAAACAGGATAAACCATGAAAGGTAACACTGCTAATGAACACAAGGAACTTTATGTAATTGTAATAGCCAGTTTGGCTCGTTTTGTGGGTGTGTGTACATTTAATTTTGAGTTGAGCAATATCCAATTTGGCAATGAAATAGAATATGAGTCTTTCGACTTGTTTGTTTTAATTACTAACAACCAGAGAAAAACTATTCACAGCAGCCAAAAGAATTTAAATCTGAAATACACTCTACTATTTGCAGCCTGCCAATAATATGCCTAAAATGGATGTCGCTTATTCAGGAGTTGCAAAAGTCAAGAAGGGCAAATCTGAAGCTGAAGCTGCGATAAGTTAGGAAAAGGTATACAGATAAACACTGAGTTTTTTGAAGCATGAAACAACTTTTCCTCTAAGCTGTGAAAGAAGTCCCAATACTAATCATTCACTCAATGATACGTTTGTGTGTTCACAGGCCAGCTCCTATAATAGGTGCTGGGGACACCATAATGAGCCAGCTTACATCTTGATGAGCAATACCCCCAATAAATAAACAGACAAAAAATTAAAAGCATAATTTCATGTCATGTAAAGTGCCTAAAGATAGCTAGATAGTTAGTCAGAGAATGGCTGTCTGAGGAGATGATGTTTAAATAGAAATCTGAATGGCATTCAAGGGAGAGGGTGTGTGGCCATGCTGGAATCTAGAAGAAGAACATTCCAAGCAAAGGAAACAGCAGGAGTAAAGGAGTACACTATAACCAGACTGTTCAAGAAACAGCACAAGGTAAATGGGAATGGAGCATAGCAAACAACGGAGAGAGACGGGGGGAAGATCAGAGGTCTTGAGCAGGAAAAGGTATCCATACAAGGACTTGGGTGATGT